>OX244039.2:33237962-33837962 GCA_945859785.2 Tridacna gigas | reverse complement strand
TTTTTGTTTGTTAAATTTAAATAGAAGGTACTTTAAGGATTTTATTAAAAAAAAAAATGGACAAAATCTATGGAAGAATATTTTTGATAACTCAGTGTTTACTTGCATAACTCTCTATTTGTCGGCCTTTTTGATAAAACAAAATTGCGATAAAATGACCCTTTCCACAAAAATGTACATGAAAATTATATATATATATATATTGCTCCGATTTGATTTAAACTTTAAAACAAAAGCTGTCTGACAATTTTATTTTCATTTTCAAGCAAAAGTCACAATTTTTAGAATTTACTGCTACCATGGAAACAGGCAGGGAATATTTCCTTTTTTATTCAGCATACGATTTTACATTATATTTGTGAAAACAGTAGATTTCTACGGAAGAATTATTACTGTAGAAAGGAAGAATATTCAAGCACTATGCAGCCAAGAAACTAATACTTTATCAGCACACGTAACCTGGGGTCTGATCTTGGAATTTCACTGTAAAATACGAGCTCACATTATCTTGAAAGTTGTGTTTCATTTATTGAAGAGTTTAATAATAAACTTCACTCTAAATATTTTTCACAAAAAAGGTGATTTTTTTTGGACGAGAAAAGTCGACAGTTGCACTTGCGCAATACTTATGAAACCAGATTTTACAATCAGCTCACTTTACCGTGACTCCGATGCTGCCCAGTAGAAGGCATTTGCAGTGGCGATTTCTTGGAATTGATTTTTGTTGGGTCTTTTTTGCGATTTCTAATAACTGGGAAACAAGAGAGGGTGACCGACTCTACCCAAGACTGCAAATGTTTTCGCATTTTATTTGTATCGAAACCTACATTAGGGTTCAAAACATCATTAACGCAAAGTTCTATCAGATGGGACATTTCAATAATACCAGCCAACACCATTTGTTTGCATCTTGGTTTCAAATAAAATCACTTCCAAGTTTTGGTCGGTGTTTTTCCCACACATTAAACCTGAGTAGACAAGCTTGGTGTCATGATAACACTAATTTCTTATATCCTTCATGGGAAATCATTTTCCAACAATAACAAATGTAAATATTTAGGTGCACCAAGATTTGACGGACAGTGTAGATATTTAACATCAAAATTTTATGATGCAGAACGCCGACATACATGTACATGTAAATGAACCGTACCGATGCAACACCAAATTGTATATATCTTACATACCTCAGGTGAAAAAACAAATTTCATGCCAACGAAAAAGCGAAACAATCGGATACTATAACGCCTGAGCTGTCTGATACTATGGAACGCCTGGGCTATCGGATATAACGATATTTCATGACACTCAGATATCTTTCCGGTATATAAAGGTATAATTATAACATATAAGCACAAAATGGTTTGGGATGAAGGCAAGTGCTTACAATGTTCAGCATGATTGCCTCAATGTGAAGGTATAAAACCCTTCTTTTTAACATAACCTCTTCTTTTACGTAGACATACTGATCTATAACATGTATAACATGCACATAGAAAAGTATTATATAAAGGTATAGTTCCAATATACTCAAGCAAACCATCATATTCATACATATTGATATTACTAAAAGTACGATATACATGTATATAACATGCATATAAAAAGTATTATATAAAGGTATATTTCCAATATACACCAGCAAACCATCGTATTGTTATGGTAAAATTCAGTGCTTCTAGCATAAACGTAAAAGGTCAATGAATGTGGCCGTCTTATCTTTATATGAAGGTAAAACAACTTCATGTAAAGTGATTGCAAATCATCCGTGACGTTCATTTACTCGAGCGCTTGCTGTGTAGCGAGCGCGTGCTAACGGATTTTACTCCTAAATGGTAGATAGCGGGAAACACCTGCAAACCAATCAGCAACATTTAAAGGACAAAATATTATGCGAAATTTACCATATATAAAGACCATTTTAATTCAATCATTCAACTAATCGATCAATCAATATTCATATCGAGAATTACAGGTAAAGGGGGTAAATACAGTTTTCAGGGCCAAAATTCACTATTTTTTTTGCATAGAAACAAATTATTATTTGTATATCTTCCTTTGTAAAAAAAAAAATACTTAAGCTGTTAAAAGAATACTTTTAGAATCTATTTTACATTGCTTGGTAAAGGGGGTTATATGTGCACATGTCGCCCTCTTCTGCCATATGTGAGTGAGATTATTTATCTTGATGACATCTAAGAAAAGTTCAAAAAGGGGCACTCTGGGTCAAAAATAGGTCAAAGGTCAATTGACGCTAATCATTCTAACTTTTACAAGAATCGGATCAAAAATATTAAACTTTAAAAGGGGTGTCATACGAAACAAAGACGTCTAACGATGAAACTAAAAATTCTAAGCTTTCTAGTAGTAACTAATACCATCTTGTTAAGTCATATAGTAAGTTAGAGCATCCTATAAAATTTCGACAAAGAGGGCTGAATATTGTTCATTTGAATGTTCAACATCGTCTTCCGAAATTTGATGAAATTAAATACATACTATCCACCAGTCCTTAGAAAGAAATTGGCCGAGCCGGGGATCGAAACAGCGACCTTCTGTTCTCATGTCCTGTATGCTACCGACTGAGCTACCGGGGCTATGCATGTTAATGGTTGACTATCATCCAGTTTATCCCTTTACCTGCTAGAAAAAAATTAAATGAAACTTTCAAGCTAATGGTAAACATCTGAATATTGCTATTTCAAAGTTAAATTTTGGAGAAAATATATCCTCTTATCGGACAGTGTAGATCCAAGAAAAGAATGCTGTTCTCTCCAGTCTGATCTTAATACACACTGTCCACAAAAGGTCACTGAGTCACGGTGGTGCTGGATAAAGAAACTCCAGGAAAGCATCGATAGTTGCAGATGTGGTTGAATTTATGAAACCTGATTCCAAAAGGGCAGAAAACACGGTGGGAAAAGGAAAAATAAAAGCTGGTTAGCAAGGATTCTTCCCCAGTGTCATTAAAATTCCGGATTGTGTGGTAAAGGGTTAATATTCTAAACGTAAAATGACAATTTAACATTACAGTTTAACTGTACACAACGATCTAAATAATGAATGACTGAAGGAATGATAAGGGTTCCCTGTCCACTGAGAGTTAATGCAGCTGGGATTTGCTATACGTTACCTAGATGTATCTATTTTTAGATTCATTCATTGGAGAGGTCTGATGACCTCTCCAACAGTGGTGAGTTTAAAAGGCAGACTGCCACAGAAATCGCTGTCTAAATCCATTTGTTTTTGCGAAATTGTTCTGAAACACAGTCTATTTCGTCATGGTTTTATAAACAAACCGAAATCAAATCAAAGCGCTGAAAGCACTGATGTGGCATTTGTCAAAGAAGCCATTGTGTGCAATGAATAATTTGAAAAAATAAAAATATTTGCTTGAAAGTTAACCTATTAATCAAATTAATACCTTTATCAGAAAGCAGTTGTAAATGTTTATGACCTAAAATTTACTTTGCAACCAGTGAACACAAAGATAAAATTGTAAATCTATGCAGTTTTAGCTTTTTTCTGCACTGTTCACTTCTAATTTATAACATGAAGCCAACATCTCTGTAATTGTGACTAAAACCTTGCACTGATTTGAATATAGGCTCACCCACTTTCTAAAGTTGATGCAACCAAATTCAATCTACTCTTACCAATGGATTTAAAAGACCATGAGGAAGCAGCAACTGGCTTTCAGAAGAAAAGTGTTCTTGTGAGGAAATACCAGAAAAACCGTTTTATTTGAAACTTATCATAGTAAAACAAATAAGAACAAAAGAAAGATTCATGTCTTTTATGACATTACACCAAAACTAAAAGTATTTACCAAATTCAACAAGAGCAATCATTGACTTTTGGTAGCAGAAGAGAGTGAAAGATGCTTCAGCCTTCTATTAAGACAAGCAATGATGACTTTGAAAATATCGATAAAGGTATACTCTTCGTAAGGCAATATAGCAACCATAGGGAAACAATGAAGTGTTAAAATACATGTGTTAAAATGCATCTTAATGCAATTCATACCATTCAGAATTGATGAAATTACTATTAAGACGACAATTTGTTATTGATCCAAGTGTTAGTCTGGAAAGAAAATGAAAATTCAAGGAGTCCTAACTTTGCTTGATGCGCAATGAAGCTGCAGATCAAATACAAAGAGATAATATTTTGGACATGGCACACATAAAGAAGCCTTAAATGCAATTTTTAAACATTGACATCTAGGTGCACAACCGTCGGCGACATTGTGACAATACCTTTCTGGCAAAGTTTTTCCGGAGGGCCAAGAACAAATTCTAAAAGTAAATATAAATATTGGACACTTTAACAAACAATTCCATGTTTGATTAATGGAGATGAACTGTTATGAAAACATTTCGGGAACAGATAATAATCATAACAAGCAATTTCTATTTTCACAATGTCTCCTACCACATCCCATGATTAAATTTTTTATCAGTACTAGATTTGAAAAGTCATCCACGGATTTTTTCAATACAGAAATTGTAAATATTGCTTGGTAAAGGCTTTAAATAGGTTAAATACATCAATGAAGCATAACCAAAACTGAAAAAAAAAAAAACATTTACATGCAGAAAATATACATTAATACAGCAACAAAGAAATACAACAAAAGCAAAACAAACTTATAAAGTACATGTAAGTTTCAGCTTTGGCAAACAATTGTGTTTTAACATGTCTGTAGTCCCAGTGTTTTGATAGCATTTTGGGATTTTTGGGAAAACCAAAAAATCACTCAATACAAACAAGTTTTCCTTTTCCAAAAATATATTAGACGACATCAGAAAATTCCATTTGAAGACGCTTTCAATATCTAGTGTTTGGTAGAGGGTTAAACACTGATAAAAATAGCCACTGCTCGTATGAATAATGACTTTTTTGTTATTATTTCCAGATAATGAATGCATGAAAACAGCATCAAAATCAGAGTCAGCAATAGACCCTTTTACAACGCCGTTCGTTGCCAAGGAAATACGATCCCAGAATTCCATTTTCCGCGCATGCGCACTGTTTGTAGGGCAAAAAGTTCAATATCACCACTGTTGAAAGCTATTTTCACACGCAATGTTCGGGACTTGTCGAAAGATTTTATTGATAAAATCTGTGAAGATTAATTGTGTTACAGGATGCCGTTATCATGCTGTGCACCGGGATGTACTAACAGATTAGTAAATTAGCATCTGGCTTAAACGTCCTAGAGTCAAAACATCCTATTTTTGGTTAAAACGTCCATTCCGAATTGGTTAAAACTTCCCCCTAAAACGCCCCCGTATATATTATTCAAATTATTTGTTTGATCTTTTATCTTTTTAAAGAGCCTTTTCACCTTTAATATTTTGTATTTTATTGACCATCGTCATTTAATGTTATTGCTTTTTGACCTATATCCTGCCGTACTTATATTTTTGATCAGCACAATTCACGTTAAGTTTATGTCATAAATCTTAATTAGTATTACTTAAACCATAATCAGAATTTGTAAGAGAGTATTTCAAGACCACGCTACCCCCATGTGCAAACAGATCTCTCATTATGCTTTTCGCAAAGTAAATTCAAGATCACCGTCACGTAATGGAGATTAAGGGTTAAGGGTTAAGGTCCATATTGTTTCCCTACATTATCATGTATGACACGCTAAAATACCTCCTCGTATACGATGGGCTCAGCTAATTACTGTTACAATTTCCATTTAACCCTTTACCCAACAATCACAAGTCTTAACGACCAAGAGAAAAGAAAGCTTTTCAAACATTGTGAGAAAAGGAGAATATACTGGTAAACGTTCTTTCAACACTGTTTTCGGAAAAGAAATGCTTTTAAATTACATGTTACATACGATCCCTGGCGGAAAGCAATTATGGAAAAGAGCAGCCACAGACGACAACAGGGCATTATACAGTTGTTCGTTCATTCTTCGTTCGCGCGTTACTTCATCCATCCATCCATCCATCCATCCATCCATCCATCCCTCTGCTCGCTCATTCATTCATTCATTCATACAGTCATTCATTCATTCATGTTTTCAAATACGTCTGCGCCAAAATTTGTTTCGTGATGAAATTGATCACGATACACACTCTCTAAACTATTAGAGGTAACAGCGTGTTATGCCGATCTCAACCGACACTCTCCGCCATTGAAGTTAAACTAAAATATCCACTGTATTGTCGATTAACCTAACAAATATGTGATATATCAGATGGCTACCCTTTATAAACCCTTTACCTATCCCACCCTTGTCTTAATTAACGAACCTACATCAATGGGCTTGTGGAAACACTACGGCAAAAGGTAAAAATGCTGGTAACATGCATTTTTCCCATTCCCGCAGTGTTCCAGCCCATACTTTATGGGGTCTGTCTGTTACTGCCTGGGGTCGGATAAATTTCCTTTGATGATAACGTCAACCCACAACAGCGACATGTTTTGTTTTTTTTACGTTTTCGTCTTATATTGTCACTAATATACGGATCGTTTTCTTCCACGTTACTGAACCCTTAGCAAATACGTCTGATTATCGTTTCTTTGCCTCTGGGAGTAAGTTTTTCATATAATCGTTCATAATTTAACGATTTTGTGTACAATTTAAATAATCTGCTACTGTTTTATTTTGTCTTTTTGCCCTACACGAGTGCGCATGCGCAGTTTTCCGGTCTCGTTACCAGGAAGTGGTCAGAGACTAAAAGGGTCTATAGCCATGCTTGGAAGGCTTTAAGAACTGTAGCTTACAATCCATTTCCTCAGATCTTTGTTTTGTTCCAGACACAAGTCAGTTGGATAGATGCCAGTCTATCCAGCTGACTTGATAAAAAAATATGACAAAAAATAGAGTGAATAAATAGAAAACACTTTAAGGAAATAACTCCTTTACCCTTTTACCAAACAACAAAATTTTAGACTAGTCCAAATTGAAAGCATTTGTAGATAAGAAAATAAAATTGACTCAAAATGTTGCAATTTTTAATCCAAGAGTAGAAACCATAGTGTGGGTAAATGAGAAAGTGCTGGCTACCAGCATTTTTTCCTTTTCCTACAAGGCTTTCAACCACGTCTACAGGATTGTTGAAAGTTGGGATTGTGTGGTAAGGGATTAAAACAACACTTACAGCATTTTGGTCAAGAACTAAAATTACTTTCTCCAATGTTTTTTGGTCATGTGATGTGCATATGAAACAATTCAAAACGTCTTAGTAGAAATCAAAAGTTGATGCAACACTTAAAAGATTGATTGAATGGTGTCTTGCGCTGTTTTCAACAATATTTCTGCCATATCACGGCGACAACTCACATATTCATGTATTTCCAGTGTTTTACCAATACTAGGCTAGGGCTCTGATGTGTCTTGCCCAAGGACAGTCCCATGAAAAATCAAGTGGATCCAGCAAGGCTTGAACCCGGAGCCTCCTGGTTACGAGACCTACACTTTACCACTGAGCACGCAGGGCCCCAATGATAGTATAGACTTTTGTAGAAAAACCATAAAAGAATGCATAACCTTTTCAGGCTGCCTATACATTCTGTGCAATTCTTAACATTATAACTTTAAAAATGAAAATCTTGTATGGTAATTTTCATCATGTGGGATAAGTACAATGAAAGGTCTTTTTCAGCAATACTTCAAATGATTTCTTTTTATTCCACACTTTTGTATGACATACCTTTGTATTGAACTAATATGAACATTTAACTCTTTACCAGACGACAAAATGTTAGATTTGTCCAAATCGAAAGTATTTGCAGACGACAAAATAAATGTGACTGAAAAATTGAAATTTATTGTGGGAAGGGTGAAAAACATTGTGGGAAAAGGAGAAAATGCTAGTTACCAGCATTTTCTCCTCTTTCTACAATGTTTTCAAAAAGGCTTCTTCCTAAGGGTCGTTAAAACTCGGGACTGTGTGGTAAAGGGTTAAGTGTGGAAAGTTGGGCAATTGCACTCACTGAGCAGATTATGCATTTTCCATCCTATTTATTTCATTTTTTTATGCACCCAGGACTGTATAATGATGGTATGCATGACTCAAAACTTTTCATCAAACAAATGTACATATAAAGAAACTTTTTATGAAAAATATAAAGAACCTTTCTATAACATTCTAAGGAGCATAAATTAACCCTTTCCTTTATACAGAAATTTGTGATTATCTTTTACAAATATTGTGGAGAAAAAGAGATATGTGAGTGTAAAAAGTAATTTGTACTTTTCCCATGTTTTCTATCTTAAACTTATGTCTTGCTTGATTTGGAGCATTCTAACATTGCCGTATAAGGGAAAGAGTCAATTTAATAAAAAAAACTTAATCCACTACCCAACATACCATTTTGAGACTGGTCTTAATTCAAAGCACAAGCAGAAGCCAATGTTATGTACAGAGAAATGAAATTTCATTTTGTGATATAGTAGAAAAGAATATGTGATGAAAGAAGAAATTGTTCACTAAGAAAAATTTCTCTTTGTGTCAAAATGTTTTCAAATGTCTTATTTGGATGTGTTAAATTATGTATATATGGAGTAATGGGTTAAATTAATATTGAGTACACAAAATAGAAAATATACATCAGTACAAAAACAAGAAAAAAAAAAAAAAAAAAACCATCATACATCAATATCAAAAATAGCAATTTGGTGAACTGCAACCATTCCGTCATACTGGCAACTTCTGATACAGAAGCCTTTCATTGCAGGTAATGGAGAAGCTCTTTTTATACATAAACATTTCCATAATAGAGTAAAATAATAACACCTAGACACATGTACTTCTTCTCATAAAAAATGATAAAACCACAATGTTGCATCTCAAGACCCTTTCCCTGATAAATCGATTTTTAGACTAATCCCAATGGAAAGAATATGAAAAAAAAAGGGGGGGGGGGTATTTAAAAATGCAAGAAATAAGAAAACTTTTCTCACAGCATAGAATATACTATGGGAAGTGAAGAAATTTCACCTTGTATCAGCACCTTTTATATGAAACTACATGCTGTTTATGCAAACCTAATTTCATGCAACAAATTACTAAATTAATGAAAATGACCAGTGACAGAAGTTATTAGGAAATGTGTACTATATGATTAACGAAAAACAGCTTTGTTTACAACAAAAAGACATGTATTTCAACTAATGAAAATTTATATCAGGTTTAAGATAATTTTGGTTCATTATGAAATCTGACGCATCATTTGTGATTTTTTTTAATCATTATTAAAAAAAACGCAAAAGAAGCTGAAGGCAGAAAATGCCAAGTTTAAAATCTTTCTATATGCTGGACCAACATTAAAAACATCAACACTTTTATCAAAATCATCAACACTTTCTACGACATGCCCTAGAGATAAAGCTGTCTTTTCAGTCATCCTTGGGCTGAGAACTGTGTGTATCATGTTATTTTTGAAATTTTCTTCTCCTGAAAGAAATATCACAATCCCTCCCCCAACCCAAGTTTCAATAAATTTATGCAGTGTCCATTCCAGGATGGGCAATTGTGGGATTCACACAAATTTTCTTATAACCAGCATTAATTCAGACCCAATGCATGAAAGTCCCACATAAAAAATAAATAAAAAAAGTCTCAACACAAAGAATTACTCTTGCTTCATACAAAATACAGCTGTTTTGAATAAATCAGCATCATTGGTGAAACTGTATTGCAACATATTATGTCCATTTCAGTAACCTCCCTTATTAGCACACAGACAATGTCCAAAACAGCCCTCTTCATGTAATCTATTACTACTGTTGTAGCAATAAATTTTCTAAGAATGAATTTCATATCAGTTATTCTTATTTATTTTTCAAAGATGAATATCTAGAGAAGAATATTCCAGAAACTGTCATATGACAAATAAACAGGTCAGCAAGTGTACTGTACAGTGTTGGACAGAAATAAATAGTTATTTGAGCTACAGTACATGTATATGTTTCGTATCTGTTCAAAAATTGCTCGACAGTTTTCTGAAATCCCCATACTTTTAGATGGAGAGGGAAAAATCCCCCCTCATTTTCAGTTTCTAGGACAGACAGTATTCTACTGGCATATCAGGGAGAGTTTACATAAAACTAACAATTTTAGATTCAAGTAACTGAAAAAGGTTATGCCAGAAATATACATTATTACAAAAACATTAAGGAAACAAGAGAAAGCAAAATGAAATAGATATCAAATTCTCAACTACAAGACTGACTTTTCCCTTTTTCCTGCAACTTTTTCAAAAGATCTTTTTCACAGTTGTTGAAATTCTGGATTATGCAGCATGGGATTAATAGAGTGAAAAACAATGTGGGAAAAAAAACTAATTGCTAATGAAAGCAATAGCTTCTTTTTTCAAAGTTTTTTCTAGAAATTTCGCGATTTCAATTCATTTGGATTTAAAGGTTTTGCTTTGTTTCAGCAGTTGCTTTTTTTAGTTTCAGTACTGTATTTAGTTGTATGTGCGGTAGCCATCCCCTCATATACAAAACTTTCAGTGCATTTTTTTTAAAATATTGTTTGGAGAAAGCACACTGCCGGAGTAAACAAATCTTTCCTTTTAACCGTTTTTTAAAAATTTTTATAACAATGACACTGACAACACTTCACTACCACATCTTTTCACACATAATTTGATAGGTTGAGCAACACATAGACTTTGTAAGTCAATCTCCCCTTCTCGAGATAGAGCAGTCACTAGCATTTCCTTTGGTACAATGATACAGTCTTCTGTTTCTGTGTACAGCTCGATCTTGCTTCCATTTTCAAACAGTCCTTCTACAGTTACTACCACCTCCTCAACTGGTGCATCATTATTTTGAATAATTCATCTTCAATGCTTTCAAAAAAAGACATTTAAAGACATTTTAATTGAAAGATTTGCTGATGACAACCTAAATATTGCACAATGTAGTACACATGTCTTTGAACAGGTAGAAAACATTGTGGGGGAAAAAGTAAAAATACTGGTTACCTGCATTTCTTCTTTTACGTCAGTAAAACACTGGACTGTGTGGTAAAGGGTTAAGTCAGAAACCAGTATAACATAGATTGAACACAAAGCATACATGCAATCATCTGTCTTAACCCTTTACTACAAAATCTAGACTTCTGTTGACCCTGAAAGAGAAGGATTTTGAAAACATTTTGGGAAAAAGGAGAAAATGCTGGTAACCAGCATTTTCTTTTATTTTTCACGTTTTCTACCCTTCCAAGGACAAATTTTGCCATTTGAGCTACCTTTGTTGTCTGCAAATGCTTTCAATTCGGACAACTCTAAAATTTCATTGTGTGGTAAGGAGTCAATAGACCAGTTTATTTCACTCTTTAGCCCTTTTCCTCATAGAAGCACCATAGAACAGACTTGGAAACATTTTGGGAAAAGCTACAATTGCTTGTCATTATTCTCCATTTCATAAAAAACATGTCACTTGTCTTAGTTCTGGATAATTAAATAATAACAGTTATGAAAATGTGCACTTACCGGCAAACTGGCAAACTTGGATTTGTCATAACATATGACCTTCATCACTTCATCACCATCACTCACGGCACATGTCAAGACTGATTTCTCCTCACCATCTTTCCTGTAGCTTTGCACACCATCCCTGGCCACAAATTGTAATGAATCTATCTTGTACATCTTGCTTTCAAAGACGTTTGCGAGCAATATATTTTCACAACCAATTTTGAAGATTTACATTGTTTAAAAAAAAAAACACAACAACCAACAAAAGGTATTCAGATACTCTATTAAAGAATTCTGTTGTACTGCTAACCCTTTCCCCCTTATAGTTTGATATCCACAGACATGTCTGCTGCAGACACCTTTTGGAAAATGTTGCTGAAAAGGGGAAAAAATGCAAAAACTGAGCAATTTTCGCTCATTTTAAGCATATTCCCCTTTTTCTACAATGTTTTCTTTTGCTTAAAACTTTTTTAACCACTTCTCCTTATTTAGAGCTATTGGGCCTTTTAATTCTTTACCAAACTACCAGATTTTAGATGGGACCAAATTGAAAGCATAAATTTGCAGATGACAAATTAAGTATTGCTTATATATGGGGTTTTCTCTCTTGGGGTAGAAAACATTGTGGGAAAAGGAGAAAATGCTGGTTACCTGAATACCATACATACCAGGAAAAGGGTCAATGCCCACTTCATAAAAAAGAAATGATGTTTTGCAACATAGATCAATGATCGGCCTTGCACAGGACCAATGCTATTTTTCATTGTTTTTCAATTAACCCTTTACCGCACAATACTGACTTTTAATGACCCTGGGAAAGAAGCCTTTTGAAACATTGGGTAAATAGAAGAAAATGCCGGTAACCAGCACTTTCTCCTTTTCCCACATTGTTTTCTACCCTATCAAAGAAAACTTTCACAATTTGAGCCACACTGAAATAGTCATCTGCAAATGCTTTCAATTTGGAAAAGGCTAAAATTTTGTCGTCTGGTAAAGGGTTAAACTGCAACTGTTTACGAACTCCTCAAGTAATTTGTTAATAATGAAAAATTAAACAAAAAATTCAATACACAGACTAATTCATGAATTGATAATTGTGTTTCAGTATAATATATAATGGTTTATGGTCAGAATAGTAAGACTCTAGTATTCCAACTCTCTCTATAGAATCCAAACTCAAGTTTGTATATATATGATCTAAGCAACTATCATAGTCTGTTGTAAGAGAAACAATTAGCGGTTTAAGAAAAAGACAGTCCTTGAAAAGTCCTGCAATTGATCTGCTTCCAGTGTTATAATCATAATTAAAATCACCCATCAATGTAACATTCATTTTTTCAGGAAGTCCACTGAATTGCTCCAAAGCACCATTGCTGCCAAATACTGCAGAAAGGAAACTAAAATAGTTTGAAAGGGTTGCATACTTTTGGAGGACAATAAACAAACCCAACAAGATATTCACCAATTACCACAAATGCAATTTCTATACCAAATATAGTCCGAATCAAGGAACGGCCAACATTCACATAATGCTTATGGTAAATTGCAATACCATGTGAAGACTGTTCAAATTCTGAGCTCAGACAACTAAATCCATCTATCACATAGTTGTCAGCCATTATGTTAGATACTCTTGTCTCAACAAAACCAATTATATCACACTGTAGCAAATTACAATCTTGCTTGATATCATCAATATGTTTACGTAAAGATCTGCAATTATGGAATCCAATTTTAAGTCCGTGTGAACTTTCTAAGTTGGCCAAATGTTGAATACTTCTTTCAGATCTAAGTCGGTCCATTTCTGCAACAACATCTGAAGAAATACTAATTTTTGATGAACTCAGTTGTAAAATGTGTATACCCAACAGACTGGTGACTCTACTCAGACCTACATAGTGAACATGATCGATTTTACGTGTACCAAAATCAATAACGGCTCCTTTTATCGTTGATCCTTGACCTTTATGAATTGTCTTCCCAGCTGACAGGTACAGTGGGAATTGCCGACGAACTATTTGATACATTTTGTGGTAACGGTAGGAAAATCTGCGACAAATTTCTAAAACAGGTGTCCATGTTTGTGCTATATCATGTTGATACAAATGTTTGTACTTTCTCCGCCTTTTTTTTTCCAACAGACGTGTCATCAAATTCAACCAAAATTATGCTGCACCTGGATGAGCCTTTTACCCTAAGATCAAATTTCTTTATTGAGCATGAAGCACCATTTGAAAGACCATCTGTTGTATCCACATTAGAACATAATTCTGCTGCTAAACCTATCCCAAGAACTAGGTTTTTCTGTAGCCCCATAGTTTTGCTAGGGTCTAATGGAATTTTTGAAAGAATTTTGTCATGCAAGGACCTGGCAATATTGCCAGAAACTGTATCAATTGAGTCTATATTAATAAGGTCAGAACAGGGCATGTGTGATAGGACTGTTTCATTATGAGCATAAGCATCTGCTCTCCTACAAAATAAATGTGGTAGCTGTTTCATGTCCTCAGTCATAGAATTGATATTCAAAATTTGTCTTTTTTCCAGTACTGCCAAGTCTTCTTCAGTATGATTTCCTTCACGCAACTTATTCAATAGCTCAGCAAAAGCAAGATCACTTTTTTGCCTCATGATTTCTTTCAATTCAAAGAACTCAAATAAATCATACAGATCATCTTCCGAGGCATAATTTTCCAAAAGAAACCCTGAAAATATGTTTTTGTGCCTGATAAACACGGATGTATTTTTCCAAATTACATGCTCCGGCAAATCAGTTGGGCGTATCAAGTCCGAGGTCAAACTTCTATTCTGAGCCAAGGCACAGTACAAATCGCTGCCTGCGCATAGAATATCATTTAAACATTGGGTGTCAATTTGTTTACAGGGCCTTATTCGATTTATGGTTATGAGAAAGATCAAACAAGAAGGGACCACACTGTCTTCCCCTGGCCTCAGATGGAAGGCATACATCACCTTGATGAAAGTCAGCAGAATTTATCAGAGTAAAACACATAACTCTAAATCTAAAAGATGCTACTGTTACTTAAAACAACTGCAAAGACTGAATCCAACTTATAAATCTAAAAACCAGTTTCAATATTTCACTTCAAGGCTGCTGAATGGTTATGTAAAAAAGTAATACAAACACTATATCTCTCAAGCTAACAACTTACAGACCCATTTGTTTTTACCATTTTGATATTTCATATTTCTGGGAATAACCTTTTTGAGATTAGGAGTGTTAAAGTCAATTATCAGGCCACACGGTAATATAATTGATTATTTTGACTTTCAATTTAATTAAGAAAGTAATTTAAGGTACTCATACCAGTATATTTAAGAATGGTAAGCTCCAGCTTTTCTGAGTATCATATTCAACTCTAAGCCTTTAATTCTATGAATATTCGCAAAGCCAACAGTGTAAAATTCAATTCCAAGAAAATAATTTTTTGATCAACCCCAAGTTTAAAGCTTTTCTGAGACTCAAGCTCAACTCCAAGAGAATAAAATGTTCAACTCCAAGAAAATCAAATGTTCAACTCCAAGTTTCGAATTCTATGAATATTCTCTAAACATGAAACCATTTATAAGGGCATCACTTAAACTGAAATAGAAAAGCTGTGGAACTCTACATTGGTACAAAATCAAATACATTTAATCAGTATACAGGTTAAACCATACAGATGAAAGGACCATAAACGTTTTATTACAAAAATGAGCACCCAGGCTTTTTCCAAATTTATACGAGCTTTTTGTTTATATTTGGCTGGTGCATAGGTTGTATGCTAGCTGACAAGGGCTGGCTAAATCGTACAAGATAAGTTTAAGTCAGTAAACGTGTATTTCATTTTGAAATTCGTTGCACTGATTGCTTCCTTCAAGAGTAGCCAGGTTCTGTAGCTCGAATGCGAAATTCAGATTGTATTTGAAAAATACCACCTAGCGGAAGATGATGCTAAACAATGCTCACAAAACTCGCGCATGCGCGATCGCTTCAATAGTGTTTGCGTCTCAAACTTCTTCTATTCAACTTCGCTGCATTTTGGTTGGGTAGTGACACAAGCACTTTCACATAAAAAAAAAAAAAACGCAAAAAAAAAAACGTGTAGTATGCTCCTGAAAAGTCTACAGATTGGGGGCTTTTTCTTCATCAAGCAACCAGGTCATTCAGTGACAATCCGAGTCGAAATTTTCCATGCTAAATCCTGTCAAAATTTGCACGATTGACTACATTTGATACATCTGTATGAAGGAAGATTTCTGAACAATAGCGAGAGACTAACAATTTGCTAAATTTACCATAAGTGTGTGAAAAAAAAAGGTTTACTTACGTTTGCTAATCCTGGGCTTCGTCTTGCAAAAATGACGTCCAGAGAAGAAATAAAGATAGATAGATAGATTTTATTAATTACTTATGCATACACATGCATTTCGTAACATACACATATATAATACATATTAAAGGTCACTACAAGTGTTGAACTAGATAATGAAATGACGTAAAAAAAAAAGAGAGAAAAAAACAGAAAAGAGAAAGGAATCAGGAAATAGAAGGTGGAGAATGAGCACTAACAGTTTCAGGTTCGAATCACAACACAAGTATGATTATATATGTTCCTTACAGGTGGCAATCGTAAGAGTTACTTCTGCATTTGTCAGACGGTCAAATACATAAGCAACTCCATCGACCAACCACATTACTAAAGTGTGGATTCTTTGGGTTAAACACTCAACCCAGTATTCTATAGATCTTTTCGGAAATAGACCCGTGAAACCATTGCGTGAAAAGCAGAAAAAGCCGGCGATAAACCGGCATTTTCCTCCATTCCCACAATGCACCCAGATCTTCTAGAGACCAGACTCGTAATCATAGACGTAGTAAGCTTACGTCTATAACTAATTTAAGCTTCGACCAGAAAAGACATTATCGTGTTGCAAGGACGCAACTTGGCTCATAAAAGCTACAGAATCCATAGAAAACAGAAAATACAGGTCTAATAAAATAAAGACTTAAAATTACATTTTAAGTCAACGCATGGCTAACAAAGAGTACCCGAAAGAGAAACTCTCGACTTTTGAAACAACAGTTTGAAACCACTGTCTGAAGGGCAGAAGAGCCAGTCTGTAGCTAGCATTTTCTTCCCATCACACAGTGTTCACAGCCCTTTTAGAGATCAGACTCGTTATTAACGCCTAGGTAAATTCCCGCCTTTCACAAACCGACACGGGAATAATACATCGCAATGCAAAGACTTGACTTGACTCACAAAGGACTGCAGAACCCTTAGTACTTACCATTGAATGGCTAGCGCAATAAAGATTTAACCCCTTACCAAACGACAAAATTTTGGATTAGACCGAATTGAAAGCATTTGCAGACGACAAAATAAACGTAACTCAAATAATGAGTTCTGCGTTTAATAGGGTAGAAAAATTGCGGGAAAAGGAGAACATACTGGTTACCAGCACCATCTCCCTTTTTCCAAAATGTTTTCCAAAATGTTCTCCCTTAGGATCTTCAAAACCCGGGATTGTATGGTAAAGAGTTAAAGCGACATTATAAGTCAACACATAGGTATTACAAAATAATTATATGAAAATAAACATTTGAAATCATTGTGCAAAAACCGCCTGCGACAAACTGGCATCCCCACCCTTCTTAGAATGCTCCAAGTCCTTTCAAAGACCAGACATATCAATGCAAATATAATAAACACATAAGTCAACACATAGGTATTACAAAATAATTATATGAAAATAAACATTTGAAATCATTGTGCAAAAACCGCCTTCGACAAACTGGCATCCCCACCCTTCTTAGAATGCTCCAAGTCCTTTCAAAGACCAGACATATCAATGCAAATATAATAAACTTCTATTTCTAAAGACTGGTCTAGAATTTGACCGGATTAATTGATTTAATGGTTAATACGCGTTCAACATTATGTAATTGAACAGGAATAAAATAATGTGGCATGGCAAGGATTTTACCCCCAAACCACAAATCTGAAACCCTTTTGTATTAAAAATGAAAAAGTCGGGGACAAAACATTCAAAATGAGAACAAAAGGGCTTTAACTCTCTGATATGACGGAAAACATTGTAGAAAAGGAAAAAAAAAAAGAAACCGCTAGTTACCAGCATTTTCTCCCTTTCGCACAAAGCCTTCAAAAGCCGTCATTCACCGGGTTGTGAATAGCCGGGTATAGCAGTCACGTGATATACACAGGGTATATCATTGCGCCAATATAGAAGGCTAAAGCGAGTACATGTACAAATTTCTGGACGAAATAATCTTCTGTAATCCTAAAAATTATAGCCTTATTGTAATATGCAAATAAAATCTTCAGAATTTCGTAAACGTACTCAGAACATCAGAAGCATGTGGGATCTATTTTCTTCTGGCCGCTTGAGCACACAGGTGCCCCGGTAATAAACACGTTGTCTGCGCATGTCAATAATCTTTGAAGCCCGAAAGTGCCACAGTAGGTCTTGCGGAAGATAATGCGTCTTAAGTCGTGTAGGAAAATTATTGCGCAAAAGGATAGATAAGGCTATTTTCAATTTAAAAAAGTATTTCCACGATTGATAACCTGTTTTAGCTTATTTTAAAACGCCATTTTAAATTATGTACCCGAGTGCAACTGAAACTCTCAATTGTGTGAGAAAAGTTGAGTTTAATTGGGATTACTTCCTTCGGTTTTGCACAAAATACGATGCATGATTTTCAAAATACGGTTTTGAACTCATAGTGCCATTTGTCTTCGACAAATGCCACAAAAACTGAAATAGGAAATAAACATTTTCTTTTATATGACGGATTTCCAAAAAGATTTATTATACAATATTGATAGTAAATGATCTCTCCAATAATTGCAATTTTTCATTAAACAAATAAATCTAAGCAGAGAGAAAAAAATTCGTTCAAAAAAAAATGAGAAAGAACACCGCGGGAAAAGATCACGTGACTTGATACTATCTGGAGAATTCGTACCCTGGAGAACTCGTACCCTAATCTCGAGAGCACGAGTTCTCTGGAGAACTCGTACCCCACAAATAGATAGAAATGGGTTGATCAGTATGTTTTCAAGTTCTATTTTTCTAAACTGACAAGATTCTAGCATTTTTCTGTTTTATTCAAAAATTCCATGGATTTATAATGATATAGATTTGATGAAATAACACACAGAGCTGCTTCTATTATGCGGGATTGCGAGAATCCTGCGAAAATCAACTTATGAGCGCGAAAGAAAGTCGTGCCTCTTCGCCCTACATACCGCACACCTCAAAAGAGTCCGTGGTCCTTTGATTTTGGGCGGATTGCGCAGGCTGACATGGGTCGATACTTGTTGCAGATGCATTAAGCGCCCTTTTCTCAGAGCATGGCTCATTTATCTACTTTCTTAAATTTTTAACGTTTAGACAAACAACCTCTTCATTTTACATGTCTGCAGCAGACAACTTTTCAAAATATTGTGGAAAGAGGAGAAGCTGTTAGTCACTACAATTTCTCCTTTTGTCACAATGGTTTCCATCACATCAAAGCGCCATCTTCCACATTAATTATCAAAGTTTAAATTGTCGTCTGCATGCTTTTTCTGTTTGGGACAGTCAAAAAATTGTTGTTTGTTAAAAGATTAAAAAAATGTTGCATTTATTTTTGATATGTTATCATGTAAGATTCTTGCCTCTTCAGTGGAATTAGCATATTGTATCAAATTTTAATTGAACGATTTATCCTTTCCAAAAAAAAGTTTGGCTTATCTGAGCGCAATTACAAACATTCATTAGAGGGTTGTTCCTTTTGAAAATGAGCTAAATTGGATAATCATCTTCGGTTTTGTGTCCTTCAATTTTTAAAAAAATATGCATTTCTGAGCATGTTAATAGCATATGGCCCCCAATTCCTAGAATATTATAACAATGTGGAACATGTACTGTTTTGTGCCTTTACACCAGCAAGATTTAAAAAAAAAAGTTTTTTCTCATTCATTTAATGACTAACTTGTTTGTTTACATCTACCGAAATATATTGAAATCAAAAGCCAATAAACTATTTGAAAACATTGATGTCGACCTCTCCTGGCTTTTTTTTTAAAGAAGCCGACCCCGGCTCAATTGTTCACTAAACATGATAACTACAATGTACCGTAACAATATATATACATATGCAAGGTTTCACTGAAAGTAACATATTGTTAACAGTACACCATATCAGTATAGATTCTAGGCTATTCTGGAGATTAGCTTGTATTTCTATAAGGTTTGTTCCGGATGTATGTAATGTCGAATATATAAAGATATTTGCTTATATATGTAAATTAAGTGAGCTATTATCAAGCAGGGTATTATCAGTTATTCCTAAACCACTGTAACAAGTTGGCTTCTTTAAAAAAAAAGCCATGTGCCACCTCAACCTAAGTTTTCCTGATCACATTGCCTTCCGTATGATTGGGACCGTGGAAGCGTGATCATCATGCTGGCAGAATCTGTCTGATCCTAAAGTATGTTCTATTCAGGCCGCGCGTCTGTCCATGCAGTAATCGGGCAATGTGGACCAGGCTCGGCGCGCATGTTATTGCGGTCTGATCTTGTTCCACACTCTCCGTTTTATTCTTTTTTTTTTCCTGTATAGAAGGTTTCATTTATTCCTAGTTTCTGTTGGCCAGTTTGAACTGTAGTCGTTATCTGGCCGCTAAGCTAATTGTCATACGTCCTTAACATAAGCCTACCTACATTTTTTATCTTTTTGCATTCAGATTCACCTTGGTCTATTTCTTTTTAATTTAGTCTTTACTGATATTTTGTCCTGCTATATTAAAATGATCTAAACACTTTTGCAACATGTTGAAAAGGTTAACCTGAAAAAGCAATTTTTGTCACAAATGTATCAATAGAATTTGAGATTTTTTTTCTTTTAATTGTGTTTTCCTTTGCGAAGATCTCACTGTAGCTATGATTGCAAATTTAGACAGCTTTGCTGACCTAGTAACTATCATATTCATTTTTTATGCCAAATTGTCAAACTCTCTACACACAACTTCATTTTTATGGTAACAATACTGCAGAGTGTGTATACCTATTACCCGGAGAATATTTAACATTAAGATTGCTTGCTATAAGTCTACATGTAAGTCAGCCAAAAGTATGCTTTCTCCTACCAATACTTTCCTATTGCTTTGCTATCCTTCTTTTTATTTGGGTACTAAGGAGAGTTTCTGCTTGTTATCATGTTTTACATACGTTACATGGTCCGCGATGCGCGTGACACATCTGCCCTGCGTTCAGTTAAAGGCGAACGGTCGCCGCAAACTGTTCGCGCAGTAAACAATTGGATTTTTGCAGCTGACAAATAAATCAAAGTACTGAAAATACTGCCAGACTAGCGAATTTGATTGATTGATTGTTTGTATGGTGTTTAACCATGTTTTCAACATTATTTCAGTTATGTAGCAGTGGACAGTGCACATATCCATGCTTTCCTGGAGTTCCCTGAATATATCATCTTATCGGACAGTGTAGATCCAAGATCAGACTTACAGAGAAACACTAATTGTCCATCACAAACAAGAAAAAATATCCGTTTAGTATTTTCGATAGTTCTTAGCAATGCCACGGCTCTCTCTGAAAATCAGAGAAATCAGGCTATTGCCGGTGCTAGGGTAAATGATGTTGCACGGCAATTTGGGTGTTCTCTCCAAACCATTCACAACCTTGTAACTCGCTATACAGCTACTGGTTCCGTCCCCGACCGCCAAAGACCAGGTAGAGAGCGTGAGACGTCACGTAGAGAAGACCGCGCTATTACGTTAGCTCACTTACGTAACCGTTTTATGCCAGCCACAGTAACTGCTCGGAAGCTAGGGGTCAGTGCTCTGACAATCCGAAACCGTCTAAGGAGATTAAATTTTCCACTTCGTGCTCGCAGACCTTACATCGGACCGATTCTAACGGCACGTCATAGGGCTGCAAGATTGGCATGGTCAAGACGTCACCGCCTTTGGAGGCGAAACCAATGGAACAACGTAAATTTCTCTGACGAGTCACGCTTCTGTGTCATCTTTGCAGATGGTAGGGTGAGAATTTACCGCCGCAAAATTGAAAGATTTGCCCAATGTTGCATCAGGGAAACGGACAGCTTCGGTGGGGAAAGCGTCATGGTCTGGGGAGGAATCAAGGGCAACCAAAAGACAGAACTTGTGATTCTTCAGGGAAATCTCAATGCACAAGGGTTACATCAACATTCTGCGACACATTCTGAGACACAATTGTTCAAAATGATGGTTGAACATGAAAGGAAAGAAACCATCGTGAAAGACGAGGAAAATGCTAAGTACCAGCATTATCTTATTTCTCCTGTACCAGTACCATTTTCAGTGGTTTCAAAAGCTTTGCTTGTCAGGATCGTAAAGATCATTGGTTATTGATTAAACCGCTTGTATCACTGAATATGCGGGTTTTGGAAGTACAAAAAGTGATTAATTCAATAGAAAATCATAGATAATAAAATGAGTAAATCACTCATATGCTATACATTAAAAGAAAACAGTCTTACAAAAGGAGTGGTTTTTTGTTGCAAACAAAAATTCGTTTCCTCGTTAATTTCTAACGCTGTAAACTGCTAGGCGTAAAACACTGTATTTGTGCAGTAAAGGGTCTTTTAACCATTTTAACCCTGCATCAGAAAACGAAATTTTAGACTCGTCCAAAATTTTTGATTAACTTAAGCATTGCAAGGGAATGATTCCTGTGCCTGCTGATTATAACCCTAAGGCAATCAGTGTTGTACATCTTAATGTACAAAGGAGCAATCGCAACAAACTTGAACTTTTATTTAACGAATTCTCAGATCATGATATCTTAAGTTTTACTGAAACACATTTAGATGACAATGTGTCTGACAATTATATTTAACCCAGTGCCCTAATTTTACCCTCTATAGAAGAGATTTATCTGCATACTCAGGTGGTGTCGTTGTTTTTGTTTCTGATCGTTTGCTTTCCAAACGTAGACTCGACCTTAAGTTACCATCTGTGCAGTCTATTTGGCTAGAAATAAAGCATCAGTTAATTTCTTTTCTTCTGTGTTCGACAAATAGGCCTCCTAATTCACGTGTTTCAGTCTGGGACGACTGAAATGTTAGTATTGAAAGAGCGTTAGATACTATTCCGAACATTGTTTTGCTGGGTGATCTTAATGAAAATCTTCTGAATGAAAACTTGGTACATTTAAAAAAACATCATGTTTATCAATAATTTAAGGAATGTCATTGAGACACCTACCAGAATAACGGAACATTCCTCAACACTCATAGACCGCATTATTATTTCAAATCCGCTTGTTATGATATTTCAGAGTCAGTGAGTGACCATAAAGCAACGTTTATTTTTTTTAAGTCTATTTATGAAAGCTGATTCTATCCCTATGCTTAGTCGCTGTTTTAATGGGATCGATGAATATTATTTTACTGATCAGGAAAAAGCCAATTGTTTAAATGAATATTTCACGTCTGTTTCAAATCTTCACGATTCCAATACAAATCTGCCTCCTTTTGAGTCTATTTATGAAAGCTGATTCTATCCCTATGCTTAGTCGCTGTTTTAATGGGATCGATGAATATTATTTTACTGATCAGGAAAAAGCCAATTGTTTAAATGAATATTTCACGTCTGTTTCAAATCTTCACGATTCCAATACAAATCTGCCTCCTTTTGAGTCTAAGGTTGACGCATCTTTGGATCAAATTCTAATAGAACAACAAGAAGTTGAAAAAATCATCGAAGTCATTGATGCCAAAAAAGCTGTAGGCCCCGATTTGATTTCGCATAAAGTTTTAAAAGGAGTAAAACACTCAATCTCTAAACCTCTTTCCCGTTTGTTCAGTAAATCACCACGTAAAGGTGTTTTTCCTCAGTCATGGAAATCTGCTCTTGTTTTGCCCCTTTTCAAAAAAGGCGATAAAAACTGCCCTAGCAATTATCACCCTATATCTAACCCTAACCCTACTTAGTTCCATAGGTAAATTAATGGAGAGATGTGTTTACAAACATATATACAATTTCTTTATTATAATAATTTAATATATTCAAATCAGTCGGGTTTTTTAACTGGTCATTCTACTGTTTACCAACTAATTTCATTATACCATCAATTATCGCTCAATCTTTTGATAACACAAAACAAACTCAAACTTGTGTCATTTTTTGTGATATTTTCTCAAAAAAAAAAAAGGCTGGTGATCTATTTGTTATTATATGTCTATTATATGTCTATTATATTTCAAGTCTGAATCTTGTAGTTTAGTACCTAAATATTATTCATGGAAATAAGAAAAATCTGATTGTTTGAACATTGTAAATATAAGAAATGCTCTTGTTTTTATTAAGTTTTTTCCGAAATGAAGGTGTGTTTTAGTCACAAGTAAAGGTATTTTCTAATAGACTGATACTCAGTATGCCTTTAAATCATTTGTTTGATTAAATTTGATGTTTCGCCAATATAAAGAGATAAAATTTGCTTATAACTGTAATGATCAGAAAAAAATATATAGACTCAGGTTTCGTAGGAGAAATTTCATTCTGAACTGTCGCAATGCTGTGTGTACTTAAAGCGCCAATAAAGTCCAAAATTAGAATTTTATTATGCTTGAAAAAAGACACGAATCTGTTAGATTTACTCTTATTTTGTCGCCAAGGGGACAGGGGCGTTCACTGCAGCATCGGTTCATGTCACAGAACCATACAAAAAAATCCTATTTTTTTTATCAATTCTCCCAAGTGAGGTTGCCACGCACTATTCGGAGTCATTCTGGTGTCCTATTTGTAGACACCATTTGACCGACATATACTCATGACGTATTACACAGACGATGTGCTTTCTCTCCTTAAAAAAACGTTGCAAAACTTCGGTAAGTCTTTAATTTTCTTTAAATTACCTGCGCTCATCGTATCTAAGTTATTTGTATGCATTTCATTGGTAAATCGGAGTTGTGTTATATTTATTTCGATCATGATATGCCTATTTCTTCTTGTCGTCCAAACATCGAATGACATCTCGGCCTATTTGATATAAAACACTTTCGGCCTATTACAATTTCGACTAGTAAGAAATTCGACGCATACAAAATCGAATGTCTACACAGGGTGTAAAGGTTTGTAATATGTACCATGAAGAATAAGTCAAACAAAATGTGGACGTTTTATAGCGAAGATCAGACTTTACATTATGTACGATCTGATCTTGATCTTCGTATGTAATGAAAAATTAAGAACTGTGTGGGTTTTTTTTGGTCTGTAATTACTAGCGAATTTTGACTGAGTTTAGCATCAGGTGGTGGACTTTTTATATCAAAGGTCAGACCTGTTACTAAGTGCAATCTGATCTAGATCTATCTGTCAACAAAGGATGTTTCTCAACTTTAAAGAGTTTAGTAAAACGTTGTATATAGATTATTTTTACTGCTAGTTTTTGAAGACAGAGTTGATGTTACTTCATCAATCAAGTTATTGCATGCAGATGAACCATACTTTTCAAAATTATAGATACATATTCCAAAGCTGATAAATACATGTACTTCAAGTTGTTGGAGTGCAAGACAATTGAAGACAAAAGTAGAAGTTTACTAGTACTCAAGTAATATTTATCTACCACATTGTGATTAAGAAAAATATTTTTTTATGTCAATTTTTTACTGATCTCTTTTCTTTCCAATCTAAAAACAGTGTATCTTTTTAGGGTGTGATACAGAGAGACCAAGATGTTTGTTAACAGACAAATAGATATCCCAGTCTGGTGTTATATCTCTGCTGTACGACGATTTTTTTTCACAGATTTTAGCACAGTCAGGTATTTGAATGATATTTAGATCTACATCTATTACACATTAATGTTAGAACTTTGAAGTCTATTATATTTCAAGCTTAGAAAGGATCAGCTGCTGAAGGTATAATTGATCAAATACAACTTTTTTACACCCTTGCCATAAATTTTTGAAAGGAGCAATTGATTGCTACAAGCAACTGCTCCTTTCTCACATTTCTCCATTTAGTTGATTTTTTTTTGTGTGTGTGTGAATATTCCCCAGTTGTCGGTTGTTTAACTCCATTTTCAACATTATTTCAGTTTTATCACTGCAGCCAGTGCACCTGTCCATCCTTATCAAGAGTTTCTGTTTCCAGTACCTTGCATAATATCCCACTGGCTGCTTTTTACACGTAATCATTGTCAATACAATGATTAGCATTGAGAGAGGAATGTATCCTGTTGCAATGACTATCAATCAATCCTGGGAAGAAATTGGCTGAGCTAGGGATTTGAAGCAGCAATCCCCCAATCTCAACTTCTGTATGCGACTCGCTGCACCACTAGGGTTCTGCAGTAGTATTTCGTAAAAGTAATGTACTCTTGAGAGAGAGAAAAAGGCATGCTAAAACAAATTAAAGTCCAACTTTTAGTAAACAAGAACAAAACGTACACTCAAAAGCTGCTTTGTATTAAGCCAGCACCAAAGAGACTCTCAAATTGTGTGTGTTTTTTTTTAACCTTGAAAAAGAAGGCTTTTGAAGCATAATGAAAAAAGGTGAAAACCAACATTTTCTATTTCCAACAGTGATTTTACCTTTTTAGACAATATAATGCGGCATTTAACATTATATCAGTCATTTCATTGCGTCAGCTTGCTTGTTCATGTATACCCTGGGTTTTAATGGCACAAGGCTACGGCTCTGTAGTGTCATGCCCAAGGACACTCTTATGAAAAACCCATTGCTTCCAGTGAGGCTCAAAGCTCGGACCTCCAGGTTATGAGTGCTACACTTTACCACTGAGCCAGGGAGACCTTATATAAATTTGTATTTCAGACTCAAAATGCGAATGCAGTCTCAATGGCTGTGTAAGATATAAGGACATAGTTGCTAAATGGCCTCTTTAGGATTTCATTTCACTCTACCAAACAACAAAATTTTGGACTCGTCCAAATTTAAAGTATTTGCAGCCAAAAATTTAACTGTGGCTCAAATAATGGAATTTGTTTTTAATAGGGTAGAAAACATAGTGTGGAATCAAGAAAATGCTGGTTACCTGCATTTTCTCCTTTTCCCACGTTTTCAAAACACCTGGAGATGCATTAAGCCCCTTTTGCTCGAGCATGGCCCATACATACTTTGCATTAATTAACTCTTTACCAAACGACAAAATTTTAGACTGAACCAAATTGAAAGCATTAATTTTGCAGACGACAAATTAAGTGTAGTTAAACTGATGATTTCTCTTTTTGATAGGGTAGTAAATATTGTGCTGGTTACCAGCATTTTCTCCTTTTCCCACAATGTTTTCAAAGGCCTTTTCTTTCAGGGTCGTTAAAAGTCGGGATTGTGTGGTAAAAGAGTTAAAAAGAAATTTATGTTCTTGGCATTTCAGTGTCTCATTTTGGACAGAGTGACGTGACATTTGAACAGTGTGGACAGGGAAAAAATCGCTACTGCAATTGATTGGTGATCGTAATTTTAGAAATTTTGGATCAAAATCGTGGATTTTGGAGGTTTCTTTTGGAACAATTTGAGTGAGTAAAATTCAAAATATGTACTCTACTTATCTACACACGTCATCTACACACAATAAAGCTAGAAAACAAGTTTGGACAGATACAGTTATGAACAGTTAGACCGTTAGAACAGCAGGAATAGCAAATTTTACCCTGTTATTGAACTCAGCTCATGGAATTTGACTGCTTTGTAGGATAGCAGTTACACAAAGTTTTACATTAATTAAGAATTTAGCCGGATACCAGAACTTGAAAAAGATATGGCTGGACGTGGTCAAGGTCAAGGTTCCTCTAAACAGGTAAAAGATAAAGTGACCTAGCAACTTTTTACCTGGGTCTAAAATTCATTTTTCTAACACATGGACGGACGGTACAATAATAGATTGTCAACTAAACAATAATTTCCGTACTTTTAAATAGTATAATTTAAATTTGAATGTATTTTAACACCTGCATTGTCAACTTTTGTCCACCACTGGGCCTTTAACTTTTTGTAATAATAACATGGCTATGTTGACATCATGGAAAATTTCCATATAATAAATACTTATTGCTTTCTGAGTGCTGGAATAGATAATGGGTATAAGATGACTGATTTTGCTTATGAGCTATGCTTTGTAATAAGGGGGTTTAATGCATCTGTGAAAAGTATCGACTGCACAGACTGACCTGGGACGAAACTTTTCACTACTGGACAATTTTCTGTATGTAATAGGACCATTCCCCCTCATGATGCAGTCAGTTGTTAGAAAAAAATGAACTCTGTGGATCCATGATCATTTTATGACTTGCTAGGTATCATGCATCACAGAGGTGCCTTAAGCCCCTTTTGCCATAGCCTGGTTCATATGTTACTATACACAGTTATTTACTTATGAACAGCCCAAAGCCCAGGTAGCTCAAGTCAAAGACTTGAGAACAGGGGGTCAGTGGTTAGATTTCGGACTTTTCCAATTTCTTAGAATTGATGATATTCATTGTGACATGTGGGAAAGCAGCCAGTGGCTTGGAAAGATTATTGTGTGAAGTATTTTAAAAAGGGTTTTTGTCGGTTTAACCCTTTACTAAACAATCTTGAGTTTTCACGACCCTAGAGATGAAGACTTTTGAAAACATTGTTGAAATTCTCTGGTTACCAGCATTCTTTTTCATTTTCCCATAATGTTTTCTACCCTTTCAAAAAAAATTTCAGTACTTGAGTCCCATTTATCATCTGCAAATACTTTCAAGTCTAAAATTTTGTTGTTTGTCAAGAGTTAAAAACTATGTGCAGAAATGGGTTAACCGTTTACCAGATGACAGATTTTGGACAAATTGGAAGTGTTTTTAGACAACTACTGTAATTCAGTGTGGCGTAAAGGATTAGATTTGTCTTTGAAATGGTAGAAATCATTGAGGAAATAGAAGAAAATGCTGGTTACCAACATTTTCTCCTTCACCCACAAAGTTTCTAAAGGTATCTCCCTGGGGGTCATTAAAAGACGAGATTGTTTGCTAAAGGACCATTGTATACTTGATTTAAAAGCTTGAAAATATGTAGATAGTGAAAACAATTGCAGTTTGCTCAAATATACTTTTTATTGGTCCCGAACTTTGTAAGATATGGTTTTGTTTTTAAAATTCATAAACATAAATTAAAACTGTAACCCTTTACCGAATGACAGAATTTTATGCTAGTCCATATTGAAAGCATTTGCAGTTGACAAAATAAACGTGACTCAAAAATTAAGATTCTTTTTGGGGTGGGAAGAAAACACTGTAGGTCACAAAAATATCACACAACTCTTTACCACACAATCCTGGGTTTTAATGACCCTGAAGAAGAGGGCTTTTGAAAACATTGTGGGAAAAGGAGAAAATGCTGGTAACCACCATTTTCTCCTTTTCCCACTATGTTTTCTATCCTTCCCAAAACAAATTTCAATTTTTCAGTCATATTTATTTTGTCATCTGCAAGTGCTTTCAATTTGGACCAGTCTAAAATTTTGTCGTTTGGTAAAGAGTTAATCATATGGGTAATCTTAATTCAATATTCTTCATGACTGTTGTAAAAACTTAATACTGGCTATCTGTATCTTGGGCAAAAATACACTGTTCACGTAAAACTTTCCATCATAGAGCACCTAAGGTAGGAACAGAAACAGAAACAAGTAAATGTATTTGACTGATATATGTCACAATGCAATAAATCAATTTTCAACTGTATAGCAGTAGCTGTACACTTACTCATGTTCACTGGGTCAATAACTGATATCCCTTTACCACACAATCCCGACTTTTAACGACCCTGAGAAAGAAGCCTTTTGAAAACATTGTGGGAAAAGGAGAAAATGCTGGTTACCAGCATTTCTTCCTTTTCCCACAATGTTTTCTACCCTTCCCAAAACAAATTTCAGTTTTTTCAGTCACATTTATTTTGTCGTCTGCAACTGCTTTCAATTTGGACCAGTCTAAAATTTTGTCGTTTGCTGAAGAGATATTGCTAGCAATAAAGCTGGGGGGGGGGTTACTTTTTGTGGGAAACTACCTATCAAGCTCCAGCTACAGTTGAATTTTGAACACATGTTTTACAATTCATATCAACCAAAAGGCCATGGTTGGGCTTGCCAAGCATCTTCACGTCCTTGTTTATTAACCCTTAACCGCACAGTTCTAGGTTTAAACGAACCTATGGAAGATGCCATCTGAAAACATTCCGGGAAAAGGAGAAAATGCTCGTTACCAGCATTTTCTGCTTTTCCCACTGTGTTTTCTATCCTACCAGAAACAAATTCAAATTTTGAGTCACATTTATTTTGCCGTCTGTAAATGCTTTCAATTTGGACCAGTGTAAAATATTGCTGTGTGGTAAAGAGTTAAGTGTCATTACAACAGAATTTGATCTTCTCAAACTCCTGAACATGATTTGGGTTTGCTCATGGGGGAAAACAGCCAGTGAATTTTAGAGAATTTGCTGAGAATTACTAGTATATGAAATAGTGGTAAAAGGCGCATTATTAAATTTAAACCTTTTCAAACAACCTAGTTTTAACAGCTCTTAGTAAGACAGCCTCTGCAAATATTGTGGGATAAAGAGAAAATTTTTTTGTACAATTTAGCCTGTAGAAAAAGCAGAAAATGTTGGTAGCCTGCATTTTTTTCTTTTTTCCCTACACTGTTTTCTAACCTTCCAGAGAGACATTTATTGTGTTGAGTTACTTTTCATCTGCAAATAGTTTCAATTTAGACGAGACTAAAATGTTCTTCTCTTGTAAAGATTGGGTGTTTATTTGTTGGAGCATTTTGTACCACTTTGAACATTATTTCAGACTTTTATTCATGTCAGTGTGACAACTCATTACTGTCTTTTCTGTATTTCACCAGCACAAAGCTGGGGCTCTGCAATGTCTTGCCTAAGGACATTCCTTAACCCTTAAAGCCCTAGATTGAGTGATTCTATGGTGTTTAATGCCATTTTCAACATTATTTCAGTTATATCGTGGCGGCCAGTGCACCCATGCTTTCCTAGCGTTTCTTTTAGCAGTGTTTCGCACAGTATTCCAAGCCACTGGCTGCTTTTCCCAAATAGCCATTGTCAAAACAATGGTCAGCGGTGAGAGAGGAATGAATCCTGTCGCAATGACTATCATCAAAAAAGAAATTGGCCGAGCCGGGGATCGAACCAGCGACCTCCTGTTCTCAAGTCCCTTACGCTACAGACGGATCCAACTTAAGTTGTTTTTGCAGACAAAAGTTGCTTTTGCAGACAGTGTAGATAAAGATCAGACTGCACATAACATGCAGTCTGATCTTAGATTTATACTGTCTGCTACTATGAAACACGTTTTGTCAAAATAAAGCAAAGCGGCTACCGTCTTCTTACTTTCCAAGCAGGTGCGCAACCCTTTACCAGTTGATAAAATTTTAGAAATTGTTCAAATTGGAAACAATTGCAGATGAAAAATTAAAATATAGTAGCTCAAATGAAAAGCTTTGCTTCAAGAAGAATAGTAAACATTATGGGAAAAGGAAAAAATACTGGTTATCAGCAATTCTGCTATTTCCAAAATGTTTCAAAAGCATTTTTCTTTGTTAAAATTATTAAATAGTGCTTTACATAATAACTTGGATGTTTTGGTTAACCCTTTACCACACAATCCCAACTTTTAACGACCCTGGGAAAGAAACCTTATGAAAACATTGTGGGAAAAGGAGAAAATGCTGGTAACCAGCATTTGCTCCTGTTTCCGAAATGTTTTCTACCTTTCCCAAAACAAATTTTAGTTTTTGAGTCCCATTTATTTTGTCATCTACAAATGCTTTCAATTTGGAAATGTCCAAAATATTGTTGTTTGGTAAAGAGTAAGGGTTTTGAGGGCAAGCTTCTAACATTGCTCTGTATGTATGAATATATTTTTTATTTTTTGTCCACAAATTCTTCTTGTAAGACTATTGTGATGTACATGTATTTGAAATAATAAAATAATATTACACCATATTGCCTTGCTTGTTGCATGAAACATATCTGTCTTTGTAAGAGCTGTGATCTGAACCAGCCAGTTTTATATTATAGTAAGCGTACTGAGGGCCAAGTATTTCACATGCTACATATTCTTCAGCAACACCACAGAACACGTCTTTAGAAATCTGATGTTTGGTGCTGTATATTTGAAAAAAAAAAAGACATATTCTCTTTTTTAATTTATCTCAATCTGAAACTGTAAAAAAAAAGACAGCAGTATAGTAATAGGTGTAGGTTTACTCCAACTTCATTCCATTTGAAACTGTAAAAAAAAAGACAGCAGTATAGTAATAGGTGTAGGTTTACTCCAACTTCATTCCATTTGATAATAGAATTGACTGCATAGTAAGCATATCTGTCCAGTATGTGGTTGAACTTAAACAATGTTGAAAACTGTAAATGTATGAATTCGTAACTGTACAAATACAGCTTTTAACAAACTTGTTTCGAAACAGGATTGGTAATTACTTATCATTTGTAGTGAAGAATCATGTGATCCATCTTCCACAATGTTACTTTTCCATATGGATCAAAATTGACTGCTGCTGCATTTCCAACCTTTTACTAATCTTTACTCTAGTATGGCATATGTCTCAAAGCCCGAATAGTAGCAAAAAGAACACAAAAAGTAGGTCAACAGTTGCTATGTTGCTCTATCTTTTGTTTACTTTTTACTTGATTTCAATTTTTTTTTTGCCATAAGCACAGCAGTAGCTTAATCAACTGTCTACCGGTATTTTGTCCAACAGCATAGTTTCAAGAATTTTGCTCCATTTTCATCCTGGCCTATAATAAGAATTTCATTCAAGATCTAGATGAGACAGCAAAAACTTCTTACAGTATAATCTTGAATCTACACTGCTGCTTTATAGGTATAGCCCATGTGGTGGGTAGAGGTGAATCCCTGAAACTGCAATACATTGTTTTGAAATTTCATTACTTTACCAATCATGTAAATTTTGTGAATTGGGCTATTGAAAATTAAAGTCGTTTATCTGATTGAGACACATGTACCTGAAAAGAGGTCGCCAAATTCTGGATCTACTGGAATGGAATCACAATCATGACAGAGTCAGAAACCAAGGCTCATCTGCATCTGCATAGTCAGTATAATTCAATATGTTATCATCATGTAGGAGGATCCATTCACATTGGCCAGAGATGTCTAAAGTAATTATCTCCATACTCTGGAATATCATTTACATATCATTTAACATACTAGGCTAGAAATTTAGTGGTGTTTTACTCCGCTTTCAACAGTATTTTAGTCATATCATGGTGACATCACAAAATTCATGTATTTCCTGGGATTCACCAGTACTAGGCTAGGGCTCTGAAATGTCTTGCCGGAAGACACTCCCACGAAAAAACCAGCGGATCGAACCCCAGACCTAATAATATGCGAACTCCCTCTTTAACTCTTTACCAAACGACAAAAATTTAGACTTGTCCAAACTGAAAGCATTTGCAGACGACAATTTAATGTGGGCCAAACGACAGAATATGTCTTTGATAGGGAAGAAAATATTGTGGGAAAAGAAGAAAATGCTGGTTACCAGCATTTTTTCCTTTTCCTACAATGTTTTCAAAAGGCTTATTTCTCAGGGTCGTTAAAACTCGGGATTGTGAAGTAAAAGGTTAACATACAATCCAGTGCTGTAATGACCCAGAGGCATAAAGCTTTTGAGAACATTGTAGGAAAAGGAGACTAGTGTTTACCTTTAATTCAACAATTTTTTCTTCTGTTTCAAATACAAATCATGTAGATCCAGTACAAACTATGTCGTCTTGCAAATGGCTTCAATCTAGACAAGTCCAAAATTTTGTCATCTGCTAAAAAAAAAAAAAAAAGAAATCACCAGGATTCCATTGATATGTGCACTAACCAGATTAGGGTAAGATAATTGGGTTCTACGTTCAAATTTGTGGCACCCAAGAAATTCAGCCAAATTTTTAAAAAAAATGGTGCAGATTTAATTCAGCACATTAAGTTTCAATTGCATTTCTAAAGTTATACACACACACAAACACAACAAATACTTAGCCTTGTCCAACACTAAGGCGGAAAAACAAATATTTCTCAAATATTGAAATTTGTCTGTGATACAAGAAAAATACTGTGGAAATAGAAGAGAATGTCGGCTACCAACTTTTTCTCCTATTTCCACCATGTTTTCAAAAGCATTTTTTCAATGTCGTAAAACCTAGGGATTGCTAGGTAAATGGCCAATCTCTGAATAAATATGCGTCGCATATATCCGAGGTTCAGACTACATTCATGTACATTTAATCATTATCTGCATTCTCTGCATAGAAAATGGGTCAATCGGGTGCTGCGCAAAAATGAAAGATCACTTTCATCTCACAGGTGAACGGCGAGCGACAGTATAATTCATATATTTCACACTGAGTAATAGTAAATTAGTGTGTAATATATGAATTCTGCTGTCGCTCGCCGTTCACCTGTGTTTCATCTTACTAGCCGATATTCGTTAATCAAAAAGTGCTTTCGTATCCTGTTCCAACAGTAAATGGGGAAATCAATACAGATATAGCGATTTATCTGTTTTTAACACAATAAATATAAGATGAACGTAAGGCGACTTACCGATTCAAGAATGTGAACTGAAATCCGCATCTGTTTTCAGACAGTTCGCTCATTCTGCATATTTACACGGAGCTTCTTGTTCAAAACAAAAGAAACAAATCCTTACATAGACGCCCGTTTGTTATTTCTGTGCCGCTCTTCGGCAAATTCGGTAAACGAATTTTGTTTTCTGTCGAATATAATTCTCACACCGTCACACCGTCCTCCATTTTGTTTTTCGTTTACCTTAGCGCCTAGGTATCACTTGGTGTACCTACGTCATCGTTATTGATGTAAACAAAAGTTAGAGATACTGGTAGTATTTTTTGCAGTTTTGAAATTAATTCTTCTTTGACCAATCGCACATTAAGAGAGTGTCATCGTATATAAATCTACATAGTTTTAAATGGTATGATTGAAATTTAACTTCATTTTTTACCCCGCATTGTTTACAGTTGGACTTTATTGGGACTTTAAAGAAGTATTCATAGAATTTTTCAAAAGCCTGTGATCCTCCATTTTCTCATATTTTTGTAGATTAGATGATATACAATCACCAAACAAAGTTTCGTGCAATTTTGAATGTTTTGGAAAAAAAAAAAAATGATGAAACTGTAGCGATCGTCTTTAACGACCCTAAATCAATGGGCTTGTGGAAACACTACAGCAAAGGGTAAAGTGTTCCAGCCCATGCTTCGTGAGGTTTGTCTGTTACTGTCTGGGGTCGGTTAACATTTCCTTTTATGATAATGTCAACCCACAACAGCGACACGGTTTTTTTTTTTACGTCTTCGTCTTATCGTTACTAATATATGGATCGTTTTCTTCCACGTGGATGAACCCTAAGCTGCATTTTGATTTGTCGTCTGCAAATGCTTCCAGTTTTGGCAATGTGAAAAATTTGTCATTTGGTAGAGTTAAAAGCCAATTTTCCACAGGGTCTTAAAAACACTGAATTATTTTGAAAGGGTTAATGTCAAAGTTTGATTTAATAATTAACAACTAATTAATAAGTACTGGCTTAAAGAGGAGATCAATTTGACAACAACTTTGACAACAAAATTAAACTTTTACAGGCACAAAGTGAATTTAATGATTTAATATATTTTGGAACTGCAGGACTTTATACAACTATAAAGGAAAAGAAATTTGGAATCTGCGCAAAAGCTTCTCCACAAGATGAACATTTTGTTAGTACAGACCATAGGGCAACCAAAACATTACATAAACTGCAGACAGCTTACAAACCATGTGATAAACAGACGTAGTTTGACGAGTAACTGGACCCATGACATGATGCAAATGGGTCAAACATTTCGGCATTTGAACCCAACAGATCAGCCACAGTTGGTACATAGGACTGCAGATGGTGCACAAAACTTTACAACAACTCCTGTAAATCAAAAGGAGTCAACCTTGGCGAGACATATTCCTGAAACAAATCCTGCCAGATATAGGCCAAATGATTGTAACTTAAAAGTAGGGCCCCTACCTTCGACTCAGAATCCATTAATTGATATCAGGATCTACAGATTTACAACAGTTGTCTACTAACAATGAATCTGTACCGTATAATATTAACTTCAGACAGCCGAGGGTAGACACCTAATGGCATAACAAACACAAGGGGACTATTCTCCTAAACCTCAAAAATCCTACGGCATGGTCATCGTGAAGAATTCAAATAATCTTGCCCCAGATTCTAATGTAGATCAAGCTAGAAATAGTACAGAATGGTCATGTGTGGGGAAAGATACTTCTAGAAACAATATGAAAAGAAACAAGTCGAACTGGAAATTAAAAGATATATCTCTTTCGGTTAAAGGATAACTGTAAATGAAAGTCTCCCCAATATTTATAGATCAAGCAGTAACTATAGAACCCGCGATATGCATTCAACCCCAAAGAACGTACGTTTTGAACATAGAATGAAATAAGTGACATTAATATATCCACTAAGTCTAATATACAAGACTCTCAAAACTCCTGCAACAAAACAAAACCCCAAGTACCTTATGAGAAACAAGCAAACAATGAGTCAACTGCTCAAACACAGGGGCAGCAGCTTTTTATGTCCCAGGACAGCAACAAAAGGACTGGGCAGACAGCAGGATGAAAACAATATTGTCTCAAACATTAAATGTGAAAAACATTCAGACAAACCGACTTCAAGTTCAAGAACTTCTTAATAAGAATGACATATACATGCACGTATTCAGGAAAATTGGCTATTTACATTTCAACTTAAGTTTCTAGATAAAATACATCCAAGGTTCTATTCGCATGCCAAAGCCACGGATCTGAATAACCCAATCTCCCCTTTACACATCCCTAGAGGTTATGCTGGTACAGGTATTCTGCTTAAAAAGGACTCAAACAACAGATAACCTGCTTCCTGATGGATGTGACGGACTTATTCTTGCAGAATTCGAAACAACACCTTAAATATGCATCATTGGCCTATATGTACATTGCTGTGTTAATACGTCCAAAACATATATCATTCGTATTATTCAACAACTAGGAGAGCGTCTACAAAAATTCTCTTGTGCCCAGGCCTTCTGTTGATATATGAGGTCTTGATTTCTTACAAAGTTTTTCAGTAGGATGCCTTTTATTTGGAGATTGCCTAGAGAGGCTTGCATTCGAGCACCATAGCTCGGCAACAGTTGTGTGTGGTACCAAGAACACTGCCGCAGTTGCTTGATTTTCATTGAAAACACAAAGTTGAAAAATGGGCATAAACTTGATGGTTATTTACCCGTATTGTTTATGTTTCCCTTTAGATAGTTAACAACTTGTCCAAGTTTGAAGTACATATCTTCAGGAATAACAAAGATATCGTAAAATGTTAAAGATTTTTCATGATGACGACACAAATAACGAAGACGATGACACAAAGGCTATGAAAATACCGTGCCTCAAAAAACAGCTGTGCTGAAAGTTCTTAGTCGAAAAAGGGTATAATTAATTACTTTGCCAAAAATATTTTGGATGTTACCTGCCTCTGTTGTACTAATATAAATTCCCCTTTTAATAGTTACAAAAAGTCCAAGTTTGAAGTAAGTATCTTCATAAATGACAGGTATGATAAATGGCCAGAAGGTTCTGAAAATTCAAAGTAATAAAAATGGGCGTAACTCAAACTGTGTCAAAAATATTTTGATGGTTACCCGCCCCCGTTATATTGGTGCCCCTTTTGACAGGAAATAACTTGTCCAAGATATCTTCAGAAAATATCTTCAGGAATAAAAGAGATATTATAAAATGTCAAAGTTTTTGCATGACGACAATGAAGCATAGGCTTTGACAGTTAAGCTTGACGTTTTCTTCGTAAACAGATCAGCTAAAGACTACCATATGGATGATACAAGACTACTCAAGGAATATTTCAGTGAAAGTTTTGTCAAAATATCTGCTGTAAATGCCACTTACCAATTTTCCCCATTGAAAGTCTATGGAATCTCTAAGTTGCCATGATCAACGAAGTCGGAGAGCCGATTTTCATAAAAAAGAGGGCCGTTGGACCTAAAGCCCTCATATGAGTAAAGTCATCTAGGATCGATTATTTGAAGAACTCCTGGTTGCGATTATGTAAAACACAAATGAGCCATGCTCTGGCAAAAGGGGGCTTACATGATCCACCATTCCAAACAAGCGTCATATATTTATGGATCCATAAAATCCATAAAAACCAACATTTCAGCTAAATCTAACTTGCCTTCCGCAAATGTTTTCAATATAGACAAGTCTAAAATTTCATCGTTTTATAAAGATTAACTGGTTTCAAACTTTAATGCACTATGTAACGTTACATATGCGCCGAGTTTGTTATGGGTAGAAATAGTTATGGGTTATCTGGACAACTCTGACAGGAAGAAATAAGGCATATATACCAATCAGATACATAGTTATAACTTCAGACACGAGGTGCACAGTAATTTTACGAAAATTAAAATCTTACCTAGGTTTTGAGACAACTTTTTCAGAGAAAGACCATACCGTCTGCGTAAAATATGTTACCATTATTTGTCATTCACATGGTGTCTAGAAAAGGGACAAACGAACGACCCCGATTAGTGCTTGGCAACAGCACTCGTCACAACTCGGTCGATTGTGTAACTACATCTAAACATTTGATCAACGATCACCTTAGGTTTGCCAAATGTTTCTTTCACAATGTTAAGCGCACGAATTTGCAGTTATGAATAAGCTCACTAGGGCCCAAAATTCTCGGTCAACGCTTTCGTACGATTAACATTGCACATCTATCAAAGTTTGTTGTGAAATTAAACCTTACTTTGATTTTCAAATCGAAATATATTTTTTATTATTCTAAGGACTCATTTCTTTCAGCGTAGTGAGATGGATTGCAGGCGGTACTTTTCACTTTTACTCGGGTTTTTCCGTAAATGCTTGGATGGGGTTGAAATTTCGGTATACGATTCCTATGGCCTTGGGCTGGGCAAGCCAAACACAGGCCAAAAATGGGAAAGCAGCAAATTTTGGATTGATGACTGAAATCATCACAATACTTCCGACCATATGGCTGTCTCCACATTAATCAACATTCAGGAGAAGCCTACTTAAAACCCGTTCCCTATCAAATCAGACCAAAATGGACAAATTGTAATACGACAGCTCACAAAGAAAACGTGGATGTGCAGCTCTCCTCCTTGGCAAAGCGTACAACTGAAAATGCAGAGAATTTAACTTATCCTGTTGACAGACGCTCTAACCCTAGCATTTGGAACAAAGTATTCTTGGCTTTGAAAAGGACGACATATCAAAGAAAAAACATACCAAAATATTACCAAATGGAGGAAAAATAATGAAAGTTTCACACCTTAGCAAACACTGCTGGTGGAAATGGAAAAAAAAGCAAAGAACCAAGAAGGGCAATGCCACAAACATTTTGTGTGTGGATGGAAAGAAGCGGACATTCCCAGAAGAAATTGTACAAAGGCGGGTTTCACATTTCGAAAATCTCGGAACACCAAAAAATGCAACAGCAACTTCGATTATATCTTTCTTGAAGAGGCCACCACAGATGTGCAAGACCTATCAAAATATAAAAATGCGCAATGCGTGAAACTTGCTAGTTTAGAGGAAGTCCGATGTGCAATACAGAATCTGAACAATAATAAAGTTCCAGACCACTTAGGGCTAACAGCTGAACACCTCAGATATGGCGGAAAGAACCTGCTCCATACTCTACAAATTATAGCGAATCAAATATTCTATCAACAGAAAATACCTACAGTACTTAAGCTATGTATTATTCAAACAGGGCGACCTACAGAACACTGACAACTGGAGGGGAAAAACATATTATATTCAAAGCCAGGCACAACCAAATCTACCTCTCGACTCGATCTAAATTACAGTCAAGCTTTACAACACCCTCTATAACCTCTACTTTTATTGTTATTGAATGCATAGCATAGGTATGAAATCAATCCTTTCAGAAACCCATGTATTGTGCATTACAAAAAAGTAGCCTACATGATAAGAAAAGTTTCTATTATAATGAAGAATGTATTCTACTGACAAAAACAACTGTACATTAGGAATACATGTAAAGGAACTTTCGAAGTAGAAGACAAAATTAATTTAGGACGAAGAACTGCATATTCATTCCTTGGAGCTTGCTTTCAGGGAAGAAATTGACTCGAACAAGTTATTAACAGCTACATCTGGACAACCTCCGTCATATCAAGAATGATTCACGGTATAGAACCAAAAGATCTAAAAAGCCTTGATGACTTTCAAGTTAAAATGCTCAAGCATATTCAACATCTCCCACAAAGAACAGCAAGAGTAGTCTCTGAAGAACGGCTGGGAAATGTCTTCATAACAGCAGAAACACATAAGGCCCCTTTAAAACTTGTTTTACAACCTATTAGGAACTAAATCGCTAAGAGACAATTTGCAGTTAAGACTTGCTGATGCTTTTTTTTCAACGAGAGTAGGTCGATATTACTACTTTATGATTTGCCAAGTGCTTGCCATACATGGGACAATAGACCAAGCAAGTCGGAATGGACACAGATGGTCATTGAAGCTGTGAGTAAAAATGTAGAGATTAAGCGGACGACTAAATTAGAGGAATATCATCACCAAACTACAGTAAAACCTCTCCTCACGACCACCCCGGTAATACGAGCAACCCGCTATTACGAACGATTTTTGTCAGAACGAAATTTTTCCTTCTTTCATAATCAATGACCACGACCCCGGAAATACGGGCACCCCGCTATTCCGAAATTACGACCACCATTTTCAGTACCAATGAGTAATTACAAATAGATTTTAACCCCGTGAAACGACCACTAATTTTCACATTTTTTTTTTACGACCAGCTAATTTTCACGCGTCCATAATCGCGAAGTGGAGGCCGTGCTTCATGTACGAATATTCTTGGGTCCGATGGAGTAGACAATCAATTAGCGATCTTTTGTTTATCTGTTGATTAAAGTAACACAATCGTGTTAAGTGATCAAGGTGTTACCTTACATAATCAAATGACCAATGAATTGGTGATGATTAATTCGGCTTTTATTCGGTAATCAGGCGTTTATCACACATTGCTGACACGGGTGAAAAAATGTGGACATCCGGGTAATTCCGAGTTGTTTTGTACATCTAGCTTTTGTAATTTGAGACGCTTAGGTTAATATCTAGCGATCGGGATGGGATAATTATTTGGTTTTTGTTACACATTAAAGCCATACTTATATCGTAGAGAATATGCGATTTTTGAACTAGTGAACACTTCAACTTTGCGATCGACGATTAGTAGGACTGTTCGAACATTCAACTCGAATCAAAATGGGGAAAAAAAAAAACCGTCAGGCTCTTCAACAATATTCGAAATTCTTTGTTTAAAAATGAAAATGAGCAGGTGGAGTAGGAGTTCTTGAAACTACACAAGATAAAAAAAAAAAGCAGATTAAAACAGGGAATATGACAAGTTCTATCAGTAACATTTAATTATGTAGTCTTTAAGTTCAGATTCTTGATTAATGTACATATCTTGCTGTAAGAGTTTAAATAGGCAATTATGAATGGGCATTCACTGTCATGTGAATTTATTCATAAAAATTCAAGCACATATTAACTTTACAATAAACATGAACATTTTCTTGTTTTCATTTAAATGTGTGGGCATAGGCTTCCCCGACTAAAATATGTATACATTGCTTGGAACATAATTTAAATCCACATAAGTCTATACATAGTCTGGGTTTGATTCAAAATCTAGGTGGGTGAAACCCAGAAATCAGACCACCCCGCTAATAAGACCAATTTTCAAAAGTACCACGGGTGGTCTTAATAGAGGGGTTTTACTGTATATAAATCCAGATGCTATTGCATTTTGGAAAATGTCTATTGTACTGTTCGATCCATTACTTATGACACACATAGATCAGAGATCAAAGCACATATACCTCACAGTGTAACAGGGCCGTATTTAAGCAATACCCAGCATGTATAACAGAATACAGAGATCACTTTATAGGTAAATGCATATCAACTCAAGACATCCGTATAAACCTCAAGGGGTGACTCTGTATCTCCCTAGAAAATTCAAAATCCTTTTATCTGAAAGTTATCTTTAGAGATGCAGGAAGTTTTTCGCATCTCATACAGGATTTTACCCACTTAGTCACCATAGAAGAAGAACCTCTCAAGAAAGAAAATGAAAAGGTAGAACGATTGTCCTCGGAATTCCTGGAAAAATGCATAACAGAAGATATAGAATGCTAGCACATATACCTGACAGTGTAACAGGGCCGTATTTAAGCAATACCCAGCATGTATAACAGAATACAGAGATCACTTTATAGGTAAATGCATATCAACTCAAGACATCCGTATAAACCTCAAGGGGTGACTCTGTATCTCCCTAGAAAATTCAAAATCCTTTTATCTGAAAGTTATCTTTAGAGATGCAGGAAGTTTTTCGCATCTCATACAGGATTTTACCCACTTAGTCACCATAGAAGAAGAACCTCTCAAGAAAGAAAATGAAAAGGTAGAACGATTGTCCTCGGAATTCCTGGAAAAATGCATAACAGAAGATATAGAATGCTAGCGCTACACAGCTCTTAATGTATTTGATACATTAAAACCGAATTGTAAAACCTCACCCCTCCTAATGAAACAACTGTAATATGTATGAAGACATTAGTGTATAAATAGGCATAAAGTAATATGCGTGAATAATATGAGCCATGCTCTTTGAAAATGGGGCTTAATGCATCTTCGAAAAGTATTGACCCAGGTCAGCGCAGTCTGCGCAGGCTGAACTTTTCACTGTTTTTCTTTCAGTGTGCCAAAGGACCAGTAGTAGTAATGATAGGTAGCCCCAGGGACTTTTGTCCCTAGTCTACCTATATATATATATATATATTTTTTTTTTAATCCAGATTGCCTGCTTTTATTCCTCAGATCAACTACACTCGGATAGCCAAACTAAGAAATTTCCCCCCTTTTTTCCTCTAATAAGCCAAGTATTGGTTATCTCCCTTTGCCCTTGATGTAAGGTAGAGAATCTAGCGATAAGGGTAGTCAATCTGGGAAGGTCAATTTAGCCTAAGGCTAAAGACCATGATGGACTTAGACTTTTTTTAATGTTGATCGCTGACCTGATCGCTATTGGGCTAGAACTGGATTGGACTTAGACTTTTTTTGAGTGTATTTCGTTTGGAGTACAACTCTTGGAGTGTTAATCATACTGTTCTATGACAATTTGAAGAAGTAAGCTTTCTTGGTGAATGCTAAGGGCTGTTTTCATCCATTCCCTGGAATGGAATTAAATTTGACTGGCCGGTCAACTTAATTCCAAACCAGGGAAAGATGGAGGAACTTAACCCTCCTCTGCCTGGACGATTTCTACGGATTCATTTAATAGCTCCCGTCGAAGTTCTGCGATTTGGTCAGCTTTGCAGTAGACATAATCGTAATACATGTTACGTACTCCTTCAATGACGCCAAGTTTCAATCGAAGGTTATAGCGAAACGATCTGTTGTTTGCACGTTTAGCCATCTTGTACCGCTTCTGCACCTTGCTCAGACGTTGATTAAGCAAAACGATCTGGTCACAGGCTCTTCTAAAACGTCTTTCAGTATCAATTAAAGTGAATCTGAGATCAAGAGATTTCATTCTCGAGAACCGAGAGTCGAATGATTATAGGAAAATATTGCTGGCTTTTATACGTTTACGGGTGGATTTGACATACTCTGGTGCAGAATTAAGAGCGCGGACGAGGGCGAAAGCATCCCTTAAGGAGAAAGATCAGTTGTTATGTTTACAGTACTACTATATTGTATGGACTTAGACTTATATTGAGTGTAATTCTGGAAAAAAATGACAATTTGGAGAAATAAACTTTCTTGGTAAGTGTATGTCCTGAAAAGGGCTGTTTTCACCCATTCCCTGGAATGGAATTAAATTTAACTATCCAGTCAATTTAATTCCAAAACCAGTGAAGGATAGAGGTTCCTAACCCTCATCGGATTCACGAACCGATCCAAGAAAATGTCCGATTATTGATTCGATCTCCGCTGCTTGAGACAATTTTGGAGAAGTAGGCTTTCTTGGTGAGGGTTAGCCCTGAAAAAGGCTGTTTGTATAGTCATTTTGTTGAGATCACACATAATCTGACTGATTCATTGGGGTAATCTCCAGACAGCAATGGTTACACCAGACCCCTGCACCTTTATCACCGTCATAAAACCCCTCGTCCGATTCTGGACAGTTGTGCTTTTCCCCGAAGTGGTTCAGGATACTGAAGCATTTGCCACATGCTATTATGCATACCCGAGCACAACGAGGGCAGATGACCATCTGAATTATGATGGATCGATTATGGTGCCACAGCGGAACTGTAACAATGCGCTGACACGTTATCGTTTTTTGTGTAAAAAAGATTGGCTTTTTATACGTTTACGGGTGGATTGACCTTCTTTGACTCAGAATTAACGTTGTCCAATCAATAGGCTCGTTACATTTTTTTATTTGGACAAGTAAAGGACAGTTGAAAAAGGTATGTGATCCGACAGAGACCAGAGCTTTGATGGACTTAGACTTTTTATTGAGTGTAACTCTTAGTGAAAATTGACAATTTGAAGAAAAAAACTTTCTAGGTAGTGGTCGGCCCTGAAAAAGGCCCTCGGTCCCGAAGGAGAGAGCGGTCTCGTAAGACCTTTTTTTGTATCCATTATACAGGATAGGCCCTGATGACAGGAGTAAAATCTTTATAACTAATTTCTTTCGGCAACTCGAATCCGTTATGCCAGGTGACGACTTTGCAAACATATGCATCTTCCCCGTTTGTATTTTTTCCGATTACAACAGGGAATTTCATTTCGAAAATTACCTTGTTGTAACCTTACAGTCTGATAATATCTGCATGTTCCACAGTGGATTTTACCATTTCATAAATTTCTGAAATGGAAAATTCTCTGCAGAAAAGACTGGGTTGAGAATCGTCTAAGTATCTTTCTGCATCAAAATAATGCTTTCTAACGAAATGCTCGTAATGGAAAAAAAAAATTTATATCGCAAATGTTCCTTGCTATAAACAGGTTCGCCAAAACCCTGTCTCACAGCCATATCGCTAAATTGTAAAAGGGATAAAGATAGGAAAATATCGCTGGCTTTTATAGGTTTACGGGTCGATTGAGTTCAGAATGAAGAGCGCGGACCCCAACGAAAGCACACTAAAGCGTGACGTCATTTTCTGCCTACAATTTCCAAGAAAGAGTGATCTTTCTGGGAAAATGTAACCAAAACATGTAAGTTTTATGAACTGCTGCATGGAAGAAAGAAATTTAAACAGTATAACTTTTAATTGAACAGAACTGAACAATGAACGATGAACTGTAAAAAGCAAATGAACTGTAAAAAGCAAATTGAATGAACATATTGAATGAACATATTTACAACATAAATAAAGAACTGATTAAGAACTTTTAAAGAACTGTTATATATATACTGATTGTGGGGAAGTCTCTGAGATTTTGTAGTATAGATTTCCATAATACTGATTAAACCATGATGATACATCTCGATGATGTTCCGTTGAGAGAACTTTTAAAGAACTGTTATATATATACTGATTGTGGGGAAGTCCCTGAGATTTTGTAGTATAGATTTCCATAATACTGATTAAACCATGATGATACATCTCGATGATGTTCCGTTGAGAGGAATTTCTGTTGAACGGTGTATAGCAGCAGTAACCAATGCGAATATCTGAGGAGATTGTTTCACTCTGAAGAGGTTGTATCTCCACGATAAAGAATGATTGTCTAAAAAGTTAATGATTTCTGGCTCAAGTGGTGGTAGTCCGTAATATATAATATCACTGCCACCCAGTGTTCTCCTGACCTGTTCGATCTCTCTGTATTCACAATGTAGCCTTTCACATATAAAATCTAAATTTTGTCGTTTTCACAGACTTTTGTATATTTTTTTTATCCATGTTCCGTGATCCAATATGTATTGAATTTCAGAAGTACACATTTTTTCTAGTCACTTTCAATCCATAATCCAGAATCTGTACGCTTTCACATAGTCACTTTTATTTCTATGATGATATCTTATCCATGATTTTGTATGGATTTAGTTCCATCATGACTTTTTTTTATAAACATATCTGTATGTTCATGTCTGTCCTTGAATAAACACAATTTGTGCTGTCTTTGACTGGGATGATCCACGTAGGCATTATATGATAGAAGATTTTGATACTATCTGTATGGATAGGTGTCTGAATTACTGTTGATTAGTTTATTATTTAGATACAAATCGACGCTGGTAAACATGCTATGCAGGAAATCATTTACAGGTGCCACATTTGAACCGGTCTCTAAATTACTACCGTCGGCTTTGATGATTTTGTATTTGATATACAAATACGATTGTGACAAATCTGTCCAATGTTCGGTTTGAGGTGGTATGATGAATTCTATCGGTGCATTGTTTGACAAAGATGCTACTGGAAAATGTTCAATCCATTGAGTTTCTTGCAGTTATCATTGTAGGTGGTACAGAAAGAACGTCAAGTTCTGATTTGCTGCGTTCACAGGTGCCACATTTGAACCGGTCTCTAAATTACTACCGTCGGCTTTGATGATTTTGTATTTGATATACAAATACGATTGTGACAAATCTGTCCAATGTTCGGTTTGAGGTGGTATGATGAATTCTATCGGTGCATTGTTTGACAAAGATGCTACTGGAAAATGTTCAATCCATTGACTTTCTTGCAGTTATCATTGTAGGTGGTACAGAAAGAACGTCAAGTTCTGATTTGCTGCGTTCACAGGACCCGTTTTGATATACCAGAATCCCCTGTTATTTGAATGTTAAAAATATCGAAATCGAAACGGGAATGTAATGCGGTATTGTAATTTCATGATTGATATATTGGCAACCGTAATTATTTTCAACCAAGTCGGATGTTTTGAAAGGTAGAACACGAAGTATGGGAGCAAGTGTATCACCCACTATAGTGTTCTCAGCATCATCTGAATAAACGTACAGATGATTGTAGCCAGCATCAATGTTTGGACTGTATTTAAAGTAATCGAAAATATTTTTACCCTGCAAAAAATGAATCATTTTTGAATTCTGGTGATCCGCCCAGTTTTAAAAACAGGGACGAATGTAATTTGATTCCCTTTTTTATAATATTTTCGAATTTAATTTTCGGACGTTTGGCTAAAGTCGAATAACTAATGAACAGGCCCGACGAATTCTTACGAAGAGCATCGCCTATAGTATTTTGGATCACTACATTGATTGTCTCTATAAGATGCTCTGGTGAAGTGTAACTCCCAGTTGGAAAGGTAAATCGAATTACCCATTTTACTGCTTTACCTTGATTGTTTCGTTTTAATGGAGATATCTGCATATTATCACCTTTCTGTCTACGTCTGATACTAATTTGACTAAATCAACATCCGTTGTTATAATTTCGAACTGCGCTTCTTCTTTACTTATGTTTAAGAACTGAGAGGGAGTAATAAGTTGAACTAATGCAACTTCCCAATTTTCCTTGTTAATATGAACTGTCTTTGGTAAATGAACCTTAAAACAACACTGTGTATTGTTCAGATAAAAGTTCATGGAACTATTGCTGAGATAAAACGAATTCATTTTTACTGGCAATCCCCTGATTTGGTGAATTTTAACCCCGGTGATGGAAGAATAAACCATAGTGAACTACTTAACAGTATCAACCACAATTCACGATCTTGACTTTGAATACTTAAATGTACTATTGAGGTTGCAATAATTGCGTAAATGACTATAATCTGTGAAATATATTTAAACTGATTCTTAGGAACGCGATTTCCACAGCAATTGTAATTTTTACTAGTGCTACTACTATCGATGCTTTCTGTTCCAGACTCAACTGTTCCGGGGCAATGTTTGACTGTGAATTCATAATGAATGTGCAAACTTTTTTATTAGATTTTTTATCTATAAAAAATATTTTTTAGATTTTTTTATCTACAAGATTATTTTTATCTATAAAAAAATATTCTTTCCATACTTTTTTAACACTTTTTGTAGGAGACATCTTTGCACTTTTTCGTACACTTTTTGGTGTGTGAAATAAATGATCGGAATCTCCATGGAATCTTCATCTTCGCTCAGTGATTTACTCAGTGATTTATCATGAGCTTTTTGCATCCATCTCCATCTGCTCGAATTGCCAATAACTTGTTGAGGTATATTGCTTTCATTTAATGCCTTCGAAAAAGTTTTCCACCCTCTGGGTTCATTGCCTTTTCTTTGACGTATCGCATCATTGATAAGATCAATGATATTGGAACCATGAATGCGTGTACCTTTGTACTACTCCTTGTTCGTCCCAAGTTAAACTATTGTTATCTTTTATCATACTCAAAAGTAACTCAGCTTTTCTTTTCATGGTTTTTGGTACAATTCGCAAAATTTGATCATGCAAGGCAACAGCTTGCAAGGCAACAGATGCTGATTTCTGTACACTGTCACCACTTTTTGTCATTGGAAGAGAATAGATCAAAGATGGTTTTGCTTTTTAAAGCGAATTTTGTAACTTAAATAGAGTTTCCACCATACCTTTGAGCCTTTTCTGTTTCTGACAGATCGGTACTTTGTAAAATTTAACTCATGTCTTGTTGAACATGTTTTTGAGATTGTTCGGCTTTCCATCGTTTCATATTTTCTAAGACTTGGTAAGGCCCAATAACCATTTTTCTAATAGACATTTTTTTATCTACAAGATTTTTTATCTACAAGGCTTTTAGAGCCCCTCCTATTCCTCCAATAACAGCTTTTCCTAACAATGGTAATAATGCAGGTGCAAGCAATGAAAGAAATCCACCTTTACGATTTAAAATTTGTTTTTTATTATTTACAGAGATCGATTTTGAAGCCAAAGATCCGAGATGTCGTCGGCTTGAATACAACTTCTTCTTCTGAGCTGAAGATAAATGCACATTGTCTTTTAAAACATTATGACAGCATTCTGATATACAGCTTATCACTTCTGATGGCTTTTTACGTAGTTTTGGTGAATCCTGCATCATGGCCATAACCATCGAACCATGTTTTTTTATCAGAGGTGTTTTCTTCATGTTGACTTTATCTCTGTCTCGGATTAAATGATGATACAAGACCCACGTCACTATCATTTATACCTGTTCAATATCTTTTTTTACCGTCGGAATTCTTTTTTAAGAATTTTTTTTTTTTTTTTTTTTAAGAAAACTTTTTTAAGAAAACGACTTTTCCTCCGGGAAGGTAGATCTTCCGATTGTCATGGTCAACATGATATTTTCCTCTGTCAATGTTTACATCCTGCAGCAACTGATCTTTTTGTCTTACACCTTTTCTGTATTCAGCTAATGTATTTGGAGACCATGAGGTTGATGGGATGGGTTGAAACTTCATGATGTTTTGCGCTGCCAACGTAAACCACTTTAAAATTTCTTTTAATCCTGCTTTCTGCAAAGCTTCTCTTTCATATCTATCGGTTTGTTGACTTAAATTTCGCAAAGCAGCTAAAACTGAAGTTGGTGTGGATGGTAGAGCCATGTTTACTCACTGACGTCTAACGATAGAATGTCAACATAAATAACAATGTAAGCGTTTTTATTCACGTCATTTTATTCACTTCAAAACAATAAAAAGAGACGTTAACTATGAAATCTACATCATTCTGATCGACCTCAGACAGTACATTTGACAGAAATGAGTGGGGATTAAGCTAAAAAGTAAAACACCATCTGAAAGAGGATGCGTCTGTATATTAACCCATACACCCACGAATATGTGATCGGCAATTTTCCGCTAAAGTATCGAGTTCATCACATGGGGAACTACGTGGGATCATTTTTATCCCGCCAACATTTAACAGAAAAAAAAATATTTACAAATACGGAGTTCTACATCAACCGAGTCTCATCAAATAAAGGTCGACGATGGTGGATGGAAAGAAAATCAAATATTTGTTTTATATGCAACAAACCAGGACACTGGGACACAGTATGTTCAGAAAAAGAAAAGCAGACAGAAACAGTCGTTTTTTAGTCTACGTGGATCCATACAGTCATGACGTCAAAATTTCAGGATTAAGGGGAAGATGGTATTGAATTTCACCATATGAAATACGTCGGTGTTTTGAAATCATTCTACAATAAATGGAAAACAAGTTCACCACAGGCTCAGGCTACAACTGAAAATCAGTTCGAGAATATAGAGATCGACAACACGACTAACAGCGATACAGAGAACTGTAAATCAACAGATCAGTTGGAGAGAGTACAAAAAAATCTACACAATGAAATCTCGAAGTCAACCCAAAAACACAACGAACTTTCTTCAGAGGAGTTATCCGGAGAGGAGAAAAACAACGAAAAAAGAGAAAACAAAAACAAACGTGCGAATAAAATCTGTCCACATATGATAAACAATGATAAGAGGCAAAAAAAAAAAACGTAAGAGTGACATTCCGAACAAAAATAAACACAGTGAGTCGAAAAAATACAATCATAATTTTTTACATTTTTTTTTTATCATTCATGATCAATTTTTGACGTTTAAACCCAACTTTGATAACATAGTCAATTTCATTCAATTGTTTTTTCAGTTCATGTTTCATTGTACAAAAGTTTAAATAATTGCATGTGGTTTGACTTTCTGAGTGTAACTCTAAGAGAAAATTGACAATTCTTGAAGATAAACTTTCTTGGTGAATGCTAGCCCTAAAAAGGGCTGTTTTTTATCCATTCCCTGGAATGCATTTAAATTAATTATCCGATCAACTTAATTCCAAACCAAGGAAGGATGGAGGAACCTAACCCTCCTTTGCCACTCACACTGCTCTGGAATTAAATTGACTATCCGGTCAACTTAATTGCAGACAAGGGAAAGAAAGAGGAACCTAGCGCTCCTCTCGGTCTTTGGGGTGCTCGTCGTGGGTGGCACGAACCATTCGGGACAATTGTCCCCAATCTTAGCCATCGGAGTACGAGTGGTAAACTCGTACCCCCGCCTCTCAAAGAACTGCTTCAGAGCCCTCGTCCTCTCTTGCTCCAGCTCTTCCTCCTCCTCCATCTCCTCATCTCTCTTCCCACTGAACAAGCCACAGAAAAATTTCTTCAACTTCTTTCTTGAAATGATACAATGATAAAAGGTGGGCTCTTTTATAGATTTGCGCAGGGATTGAGAATTAAGAGAGCGAACGCAAGTGAAAACATCCATAAAACAATGCAGATAATCATATTTTAACATGAAACACAGCTCGACGAAATTGTAGATAGAAAATGACGTCACGCTTACGTCATTTTCTACCTACATGCTTTCGCTCTCGTCAGCGCTCTTAATTCTGATCTCAATCCTCTCGTAAAACGGTGATATTCTCCTATACATTCGGTTCTCGAGTAGGTCAGATAAAATGATTGGACTGCTAATGTTTGGAGCGTCAATATATCTTTCAATGTTAAACCGGCTAGAAGAGTGGGAGCGTTCGCCGTGAACTAATAAGAATGAGATAGAGGCCATGGAAGTTAGCAAGGAGGATAAAAGTATACCGAGACAGAAAAACAGCCCTTTTCAGGGCCACCGTTCACCAAGAAAGTTTTTTTCTCCAAAATTGTCAATCAAATTTTACATTTCTCTAAGAAATACCTGACATAGTGATTTTTTTTCCACAAAAAAAGCCCTTTGTTCTAAAAGCCAATTCACCTCCTATTCAAGAATACCATTATTCTCTAATACAGTATGGATCATCTCCCGAGTAAGCAATATAACTATCAAAAATTTGAAAGCAACACACCTTCTGTTTGGTTAAACTCAAATGAATCGATCAATCACAGTTTGTGTTACTTTTCCACAATAGAGATCAAATCAACGATCAGTACTCAAAAAATCCATCATTTTCTCTAAGAGTTATATTAATTCATGGATGCTTTCGTCCTCGTCCGTGCTACAACCCAATCCTCTCGTAAAGGCTATAAAAGCGACGATATTTTCCTATAATCATTCGACTCTCAGTTCTCGAGAATGAAATCTCTTGACAAACAATTCACTTTAATTGATACCGAACGACTTTATAGAAGAGCCTGTGACCAGATCGTTTTGCTTAATCAACGTCTGAGCGAGGTGCAAAACAACAGATCATTTCGCTAAAACTTTCGATTGAAACTTGGCGTCATTGAAGGAATATGTATTACGATTACTGCAAACTTAACCAAATTGCAGAACTTCGACGGGAGCTGTTCAATGAATCCGTAGAAATCGTCCAGGCTGAGGAGGGTTAGATTCCTCCATCTTTCCCTGGTTTGGAATTAAGTTGACCGGCTAGTCAATTTAATTCCATTCCAGGGAATGGGTGAAAACAGCCCTTTTCAGGGCTAGCATTCACTAAGAAAGCTTACTTCTTCAAATTGTCATAGAACAGTATGATTAACACTCCAAGAGTTGTACTCCAAACGAAACACACTCAAAAAAAGTCCAAGTCCAATCCAGTTCTAGCCCAATAGAGATCAAATCAGTGAACAGCACTCAAAAAAGACTTAAGTCCAATCCAGTTCTAGCCCAGTAGCGATCAGATCAGCGATCAACATTCAAAAAAGTTCAAGTCCAACATGGTCTTTAGCCTTAGGCTAAATTGACCTTCCGCAGATTGGCTACCCTTATCCCTAGATTCTCTTACCTGACATCAAGGACAAAGGGAGATAACCAATACTTGGCTTAAAGGAAAAAAAAGGGGGGAAATTCCTTAGTCTGGCAATCCGAGTGTAGGTGATCTTGAGGAATAAAAGCAGGCAATCTGGATAAAAAAAAAAAAACTCAGGATAGGTAGACTAGGGACAAAAGTCCCGGAGGCTTACCTATCATTACTACTTGGTACCTTATAATTCAGTTGGTTGTTAAAAGATGGCTATTATGGATCCATAATTATGTGAAGGCTTGATTAAGTATCATGCATTAATGGAGATGCGTTAAGCCCCCTTTTGCCATAGCATGGTTCATATTATTTTATCGCTCGTGCATTCAGTAGAAATATCTAACATTCATTAACCAAACGTTGTGTGTCTGTGTTAAACTAGATAGGTTATAAGTGTGCCAAGTTAATACCAAAGATTCTTGGCTTCTCCGAAAAGTCAGCAGAGGAAATTGAACAACAACGATATCAACAACAACAACAACAACAACAACCCCGAGTTGGAAAGCTGAAATTATGTCGTTTGGTTAACTTTTAAATTTTCTGTCTATTTGCATTGTGGAAAGGGAACAGAATAGATAGTACATACCGATGCAGCCGGGACAGAGTCCTTCATAGATGGTAAATGTATCAATTCTTCAACAGTACATCCAGAAATACGCCTAATCGAATTGTCCTGCAGATATTTGTTACAGTATTTCAGCTGACTATGTCAATTAATCATGGCAAACACTTATAAATTGCACACCCACAATTGTAGTAAATTAGAAGTTGCCATAAAATGCATCTAGAAACTTTAATCAGTAGCCTATGTAATTAAAGTTCGGATTCAAGCCATTGTTAAACATATGCAAATATATCATTAATCAATCAGGTTAAAGCCTAAACAATTAAAGCAAACTTTGCTTCATTGGTTACCTCAGTGAAGCAGACTGGTTACGGCAACTTACTGGTAAGTCCATTCAACAAAACAACGGACTTGCTAATAACTCAAAAATGTTTTAATTATTCTAATTAATTATGTCCCTGCTTTCCCAGATAAATAGGTTTAGTTTCTTCAATATTCTTACCAAGGGTCTGTAACTTCATGCACAGACGGACGGACGGATGGAATAAAAGTAAGTGATTATACCATATAAAAATCATCAAAAATCAGTTTTCAGCTGTTCAGCGTTTTAGTGCATATCTGATGATCAGTCAGGTTCCTGAATTCAGCAAAAAGTTTCGACGTTTTAGGGAGACCCATGGTAAAGCAGTGTTATTTTCGACGAAGAAATGTACCGTGTAGGTGCATATCAACCATCGTAATACAGCCAAGGGATCTCCCGACGTTTGCCGAATGGTTAACACGTTATGACAGAGTCAGGTCATTATCTTCCGCTATGTGGCATTTTTCAACTACATACCTATCTGATATGGGCATTCTGGGTAAAGAACCGGACTACTTTTCAAGGCAGTCTCAATGTAGCGAATTTCAAAATAATATACGCGTTTACTCACTGAAATCTACCTTGTACGATTCATCCAGTCATGGTTAACTTAGCATATAACCAATGCACCAGCCATTTATAAACATAGACCCTATAAGCTTGGGAAAAATCTCCAGTGCCCAGTAAGGTCGGCTCGTTATTTTTGATGTCGGTCTGTTGCACAAATCCCGATTTCCCCTATGTCTTTGTTTAGAAACTGTCTACAGAGATTTGCAGTAAACAATGGTATATTATACAATTATTTTCCTCATATTTTCAAGAAATTTGTAGCGAAAATCTGGCTTGATTTTTCCACAGACGGATTATCTTAGCCATTTTCCGCTCGCTATTTTTATCGTCAATTTACGCGCCGCGTATAAATATTTATCCTGTACAGTATAGCTGTACGTCATCGCAGACAGGTTCAATTTTCGAAGAACATTGACATGTGTAGACAACGAGATTCATGTATATCTTATCGAAATCGTTTTACCTAATGTACTTTGATCATGCTAATCACTTTTTATTATCATACACTCGATACTATGATAATTTTTATCTAAATATTCTTATCTAAATATTGTATGTAAACATGTGCTTTACTTCATACAGTTATTCACCGTATTAAACCTTGTCGAGAGTGCCTTTCATAACTTGTGCGGCTTTTGCGGACTGTGTAGATCTAGATCAAACTCAAGCTTAACTTTCTCCGACGGTTTCCACACTGACCAGAACAGCAAACGTAACTGAACATTCATGGCTTCAGTACCTCACTTTAGTTAAATATGAGGCCCAGAAATAATGGGCTTAGTTCTATGTCTAGACATGAAAGTTTTGGACATAGATCTATGTCTGGACACGAATGTTTTGGACATATATCTGTTAAGTCGTGAACGTTATAGACGTTTATCTGCGTCCAGACATAAACGTGGGCCTGTGTATCTAGCCACGAAGGTTATGGACGTTATATATATATAGACAAGATCTTTGAGGACGTCTGTCTATGTCAAGACATGAATGTTATGGACGTTTATGTAATGACTCGTCTAGGAATTTAGAATCAGAACGAAATTCAGACCTGCCGGTACCAACGCAAATAAAATTGTTCAGTTTGGATAGTAATTAATGAAATATTCTTAATAGACATTAACAGATACAATAAATACACGTACATGTATAAGTATATATTTTGATAAATACGCTGAAGCACACACGGGTGAATACACGCACGTAGGCAGTAACATTTTAGACATGTAATTTATATATATATATGTGTTGTGGATGCGAATATAGGTCTAAACATAAACGTTACGTACGTACATGTATATCTTTGTGTAGACATGAATGTTATAGATGTACATTTACATGTAAATATATAACTATACACGAAATTCATAAATAAAGGTACATGTATATCAATGTCAGGACGAAAATGTTATGGATGTATAGTTATGAATTGATATGAAACAGTATGGATTTGTATCTATTTCTAGACATGAGTGTTATGGATGTACGAGTATCTGTGTATCTATATATGAATATTATGAATGTATTTCTGTGTATGGCTGCGATTGATGTACACCTATGCAGAGTTCCAGATAGAAGGAGTGATTTTGATTTCAAAATTGAAAATATCAGTTATTCTCCACTAAACCCTGTGTTATGGATACTCATTAGAATCGTCTCATCGAGTCGATTTTAATGAGTACCCTCAACATAAGGTTTGGAAGAGAAATAATGGGTTTAGAATACATCTGGTACTCTGCCTATGTGTAGACATGAACAGACTCAACGGCTAAAGTTGTTTGACAATACTGCTTTTGTAATGTATACATGATCCGTGCTCTGGCCAAAGGGGTTTTATTGCATCTCCATGCCGCTTGATACTAAGCAAGTCATCATGTAGGCCTAACTATAGATCCATTAAATCCATTTTGTATAATAACCGACTGAGTCATGAGGTACACTGGTCCTTTGACATGCAATAAATTGACCAATAGCAAAAGGTTTCGGTTCAGGTCGGCATGCGCAGGCTGACCTGGTCGATACTTTTTGCAGGTGCATTAAGTCCCCCCCTAAGCATGGCTCATATATAACTTCTAAAGTTGAATGCTTCTTTATGAAACGTTAACTATCATATGTTATAAAAAAAGACCTTAAAATCATTGACAAATGAAGAAGTTGCTTTTTTTGGAAATATCTCGATTTCTCACATTTACTTTTTGTTATCAGCCTGGAATTGATAGATTCCACAATATTTTGCTGACTTAAGAGAAAGTTTTTTTTTTCCTTTTGGAAGAAGAGATGCACATAGCGATAAAAGATACCATTATCGACTTTGCAGTTGATACGATTTGACAGGTTAGTGACGCTTGTGTCTGTCTAGGATACTTTGGACTATGGCGTAATATGATTTGTTACTTGGCTAAAAAAATCGATTGTAGATATACGATTTTTCGAGGTGAGTTTTGATCTTAATGTGCTTTGGTCATAGGGTGATTTTGCAGACAGGGTAGATCAAGATCAGACTGTACACAACGTGTCGTCTAATAACTGATACGCCCTAAACGGTATCTCAAAATATACTGTATTAAAAGAGCTTTAAAGTTTTTTTAACAAGTAATTTTGTCAAACGACTGAAAATATATTTACCAAGAGTTAGCAGTTAAAGTGCATTTGCCTGTAACAAAAGTTTTTGCAGCCAGTATATATCAAGATCAAACAAAACAAATCTTGCAGTCTGATCTTTGATCTGCACTTCACTGACACTTCTGGCCAAAAGCTCCCTTGAATCAGCAGTTTTTTGTGTATATGTGTGTGTGTAATTTTTCAGACAGAAAATTCTCTTTTAATCAGTTGTCGTTTTAACCCTTTACAGCACAGTCCCTGAGTTTTAACGACACTTAGAGAAGGACTCTTTGGGAAAAAAGAGAAAACGCTGGTGACCAGCATTTCTCCTTTACCCATAATGTTTTCTCCGTTTTCAGAAGCAAAATGCATCACTTAAGTGGCACTTAATTTGACGTCTGCAAATACTTTAAAATTGAAAGAGTCTACAATTCTGTCGTCTGGTAAAGACCTAACCTTTTACAACACGATCCTAGGTTTTAACGACCTTGAGGCAAAGACATGTGAAAACATTGTCGGAAAAACGGAGATGACACTATTTCAACACTAGATGAAATAGGTGGTATCATTTTTTCCCCTTTCAGAAAGGGACATCAAAGAGAGTGCGACGAAATTCCGAGTCGTAGACTTGTGACATCTATCGGAATATCGAATGACTGAAGTGAAAGTAAGAGAACTTGATCATAAAAGGATAATAATTTGCCTTCTCGACATCGTTGTTTAAAGACTTTACTAGAATTAAAACTCCGCTGGATTTAAATACAGAAATGTCGGATGAAAATATCACCGCCGAATGTGCAAAGTTTCCGGACAATCCCGATTTCTGCCAAGTTATTGTGCGTTGTAAGTACGTAGCCTGTGTTCTGTCTATAATCGGATCGTCGGTCGTTTTATCTCTGACGTGTGCTCTGAAGAAATATAAAGAATTCAAATACAGACTGGTTGCATATCTCTCTATAGCATCCTTCATCTTGCCGATTGCTTTTATTCCATATGATTTCAACACGAAACAAGGCGGGCCATGTATAGCTCAGGGTGTCGTAATAGAATTTTGCATCATTGCCGTTGTATACTGGATCAATGTTCTTGCAGTCAACCTCTACGCGTCCACCTTCCTCTCACGAAGCCTCAGAGCATCTGAAATCCCACTGGTCATTATGGGCATCCTCATTCCATGCGTGTTTTTCGCAACCCCTTTGATAGCTGACACTCATATTTATGGACCGGCTGGCCCATGGTGCTGGATGGTAGACAAATGGCAATGGCGTTTCGGTACCTGGTATTTCTGGAGGTTTCTCACTTTACTTGTCTTGATCCTTATTGTTGCTAGAGTTGTATATCACCTACACGTCTACTCGAAAAAGAAGCATTCCGATGAAACCAGCGATGACGTCAGAGATGATATCCGAACACAAAGCATGTATCCGGTTGTGTTCTTTCTGGTAAACCTGTTTCCAACCATCAACAGAATCCAGAATGCCGTAAGTCCCAATTATCCGGTGTTTGCTCTGTATTTGCTGCAGGCCCTGTCAGATCCTTTATTTGGGGCCGTTCTTTCTATCGTTTTTGTTCTAAATGCCGAAACAAGGCAGTCTTTGAAGAAAGTTCTTGGTGGTAAAGCGGGAGAAATGCGAGATTCAACAATATCGGAAAAAAGAGAAAGTTCAAGAAACAGCCATAGACGGACAATGAACCGAGGTACACATTATGTGTCTACATTTCGGTGTTGTTAGAAACATTTTTCTGTGAAATTCTATTTCTCTGGTAACGCATAAATGTGAAGATAAAGGTATGACAATTATAAAGCTACATTTACATGAAAGTAAATTGTTTTAAAAATATACTGAAATATAATTAAGTCATGCTCTGTGAAAAGACGGCGTTTAGCATCTAGGAATAGTATTGACCCATGTCACCCTGTGCAGCTATTACTAAATTGATAAATTTTCCTAGTTGTTTTGAAATGTAGGGGAAATTTCAGTCATTGAAGCGTCATATTATCGTATAATACGGCAGAAAATACTGGTTTCAACATCCGAAACCAGTAGCCTAATTTTTGTCAATATCATATGGCGTGCAACACACGAAAAGGGACCTTCGGACATATGCGTAAAAGTGTGTCGTCCCAGATCAGCCTATGCAGTCAGTGACTAATCCGAAACGACACTTACCGTTTTTGTGCAATTTTCTGTTCCACGAAAGTATGAAAAAATATTATGTAGTCGAAAAGTGCCGTCTCGACATTTTACGCATATGTCCGAAGGTCTCATTTCGCATGTTGCGGGCCAATTATCATACATCAACTATGAAACCACCAGTTGTCCATATCGTAAAATGATATCACCTTACGATAAAACCATTACAGGTCTTTTTTCAAACCAAATGAGGATTCCAAGAGCAACGATACGCCGTATCATTTCCAGTATGCCTATTCGGTGTCGTGTAGGTGTTGCTGTACACCCGATATTGGTTTGGATTCCATATCTGTTATATGCTTTAGGTGAAATGAAGAATTACCTCATGATGGAAAACAAAGGTTCCCTTATTTTTAAACCTACGTGTATATCTTTTGAAAAATATCATATGATCATATCATGCTATGAAACTAGTATTTTTTGTCAGTATCTTATGATGATATTACATTTCAATTACTGCGAATATATCTCTGAATAACCTTTTGATAAACTTCCTCACAGATAGATAACAGAATTTAGTAGCAATAGATCATGAATACGATAATTAATCAAATTTGGAGTGGCAACAAATCATGATTCTATGTTATATGAAAGAAAGATAACCGAATTTAGTAGCAACAGTTCATGATTATATAGAGAGATAACCAAATTTAATAGCAACAGATCATGAATTGTATCTTTTATATGACAGATAGGTAACCGAATGTAGCAGCAACAGATCATGAATTGAATGTTCTATGACCAATAGATAACTGAATTTAGTAGCAACAATTCATGATTTGTATCATAAATATGGCAGATAATAGATAACCGAATTTAGTAGCAACAGTCCATGAATTGTACTTTATATATGACCAATAGATAACGGAATTTAGTCACTGAGCAACAGTTCATAATTTGTATATATATTTGACCCAGACGACACAATCTGTAAAGCTTGTTTATCACAAAAGATTTTAGCCATGAAGTGGCAAAAGAGGACTTAATGTATCTTCGTGATACACCATACCAAGCAAGTCTTCACATGCTTACGAATCCATAAAATCCATCTTGCCTTACAACTAGCTAAACGATGAAGTAGGATGGTCTTTAGACATGTAGAAAATTGACCAATAGCAAAAGGTTTCGACTCGTGTCAGCAAGCGCAAACTGCGCAGCCTGACATGGGTTGATGCTTCTTGCAGATGCATTAATTCCCCTTTTCACAGGGCATGGCTCTTTTTTTTTTAACAAGAAATATCTTTTAAAAAATGATATACAGCGTAAGAGGTAGTGGAATATGAATACTGAAACTCCGGTGGTCTAATATGAATAGAAATAATGATAAATAACCTTGCCTGCTTCTTTTTCCTCGTTCTTTTGTGTATTGGTGAAAAAATGAAATTTTCAGTTATGCACCTTACATCATAAATCATATTTTTCAAGCATAGATGTTGATCAAAATGTACAAAAATGGCTCCGAGTTGCTATAACGCCTTATCTATGAATTCCATGATTTTGCGACCCGTTGGACAGAACTTGCAACGGCAGTCTCGGGAGAGAACCCAGCCAATAAAAAAGCATTTTATCCACTTTTTTTTTTGCAATAATGTTTTCAACCTAAAAGTCAAGTCCTATCAGTTAAGTAATACTTGATTCGTCATCAGCGCAGACTTCCAAATTTGGCCGCGTCTAAAATTTCGCCATCTCGTGAAGAGTTAACGGCGGATGTTATTGTATAATTGCGTACGTATCTTTCCATCTGCAGTTTAACCCTTATGCTGCTAAGCGGGATTCAAAGACATTTTGCAGACAATGTAGATCCAAGATCTTGATCTACATTGTCCGATAAAGAGATATCTTTTCAAAAAAAGTACCTTTGAAATGGCAAAATGTTTTTTACTATCGGCTTGAAAGTTTCATTTCACTTACTTAGCAGGATAAGAGTCAAGTGTAAAGTACATGTATGCCATACCCATTTTCGTACGGACAACGAACGGACAACGTACGGAAAACGTACAGACAACAAGCTAAAGGAAAAAACAACCGTGTTTTAGCGCTTAACCCTTTACCACACAATCCCCAGTTTTAACGACTCCGAGACATAAGCCTATTGAAAACACTGTGGGGAAAGGAGAAAATCCTGGTAACCAGTATATTATCCTTTTCTCACAATGTTTTCTAACGTTCCAAACGCAAATTTCAAGTTTTGAGTCAAGTTTGTTTTGTCGTTTACTAGTGATTTGAATTTGGGTAAGTTTGAAATTTTGTGGTTCGGTAAAACAGTTAACCAGATTTAAAAAAAAAAAAAACTAGTCCAAATCGAGAGCATTTGCAGACGATAAACTGAATAGTTCTATTTTTCTTTGAAAGGGTAGAAAGCGTTGTTGGAAAAGGGGAAAATGGTGGTTACCTGTAATTTCTCCTTTTCCCACAATATTTTCAAATGCCCTGTTTATCTGGGTCACCAAAACAAGAGAAAGTCTTTTTAAGAGTTAACCATTTACCAAACGACAAAAATCTAAGCTTGTCCGGATTGAAAGCTTTGCCGACGACAAAATAATTGGGACTCAAAATTAGAAATGTGCTTTAAGGAGGGTAAAAAAAAAAAAACATTGTGGGAAAGAGAGAAAATGCTGGTTACCAGCATTTTATCCTTTTAGCACAATGTTTTGAAAAGGCTTCTTCCTTAGGGTCGTCAAAACTTGGGACTGTCAAGTAAAGGGTTAATTGTCATGTAAAACATTGCGGGAAAAATGGGGCAATGCGTTGCATGAAATAACGCAGAATGATCTTATTCCACACTGTCGTCAGAGCGCAGTCTGATTTCCATGTACATGTTATAAAAACATTTTCAAGAACTTGTCCTTCGCACTGAAAGGGTCAATGACAAGAATACTATTTTATGCTTTTCGGTAGTTTGTCGGGAAATAATGGTAGATTATAGTTTGTTATTTTCACCGTTTCGACTAGTTAATTTACCGCTTGATAAACTCACTGGTGCGGAAATACCGAGAGCTTCCCTGTACTTCGAAAGTCCCCCCCCCCCAAAAAAAAGGGGTTAGAAGCATGAAATAAATAGATTTTTTTTTTTCGGTGAAAGATCGAAATCTATTTCATCTGCGCCACTCGTGAAAATATTACCGATGATGTTGAAATAAGTATCTTTAACTTTCTACACTAAAGTGGCAAAAGTGCATCTTCGATGTAAACCCTTCTTTTTTAATATTGAGAACTAGCGTATCGTATGTTGTGGGCTTTACGCCTTTTAAAAGTCATAACTTTACTATATCACCATCATCATCATCATCGTTTTTCTTGTCATTTTGTACATATTTGCGATCCTGAGGGGGGCATTATTGGGTAAAATACGTCTAGAAACTAGACTAAAGAAAAATGAAAGATCTACTACTTGTAATTAAAAATCGCAATTTGTTCACATGCTTCGAAGAGTCAGAAAAAGAAAAAAACTTCTGACAGTCTTATTTCTTTCTTTTTTAAACAGCGATTACGTAATCGCTGTTTAATAAGATCGCTTCGAAATATTTTCATTTTTTCGATGCGCCATTTTGATTGGCTCCCCCTGGCGGCAAGATTCGATGTCCACCTCGATTTTTCAAATCCAATTTTACCGAATGTGCGTGTCTTTTGTTTGCTGATCATATTTACCTTGGGCGCTATTTTGACACCATCTTTCTCCTCAACGCACTCTTTATGTGTCAAACTATTTCTACATTACAGAATCAGTAGCAGAAATCTTGACTTACACTAACTTCGAAACCTTGATAAACAACTCCCGGAGTGAACTCCCCCAGTATAATTACTGGATGTTTAGAATTATGATCGAAACACAGTGAACCAGAAGCCGACCCTTTCAACCGTTTCCCCTCGAAATAACATCTGTTAGCATAAATGATTGTACAAAAATGATTTTAAAGTAAAATACAATTTACACCAGGGCAGTAAATTTGAACGATCCGAAATGCAAAGTTCCGTAAATAAATATGCAAATGTATAGCACTAAGGCGATTTAAATATGTTTGATGAAGCTGCGCACAGTACTTCGATGGTTGACCTATATCTCCCTGAAAACACTGCAGAGTGGAATCCCTTGAAAGCAACCTGTCAGAAAGTTGTCGTATGAAAATTTATAAGGCAATCCAAGTAACGTAATGGTTCATGTAACCTTATAACTGAGCTTCTAGCGAAGATTCGATGGTGTACTTTGATTATGACGAATCATATACTAGTGCCCTTAGACCTTTGGCCTGCTAGGTAAATGAAATGAGACTTTCAAGCCGATGGTACAAACAAAGAAGTTGCTGTTTCAATGGCATTTTTCGAGGAAAGATATGGCCTTATCGAATGGTGTATATCCAAGATCAGACTGCACAGAACGTGCAGTCTGATCTTAATCGACAATGTCCGCAAAAGGTCCTTGAGTCGCGCTTGGAGCCTAAGGGTTAATACTTTCTCGTTACTAACAGTGCAACAAAAATGAGTAAAACACTAGGTATTGTCACTAAATAAATAAAGGGTAGTGTGAAATCTGGGTACAAAACTATTCAAGGTTTCAGATAGCAGACGTACCAAGTTTATATTGATTGTCAGAGAACATAATTTTTTTTTCCGTTATGAGCCTGCTCCTTATTAGATAACACAATTATAAAAATAGAAATCCATGAAACATAGCAACTGACATCAAGAGCGCAAGATCGTCATTCGTGCTCCCATTACGGCGAAGGGGTCTGCACTGTCCGCCATTACACGCTATATAGGATGCAAGATCGCCTCAGAGGATGGCTTTTGAAATCAATGCGGGAACAGTAGATGGTACCCAGCGTTTCCTCCTTTTTCCTTCAGTGTTTTCTACCCAATCAAATACGTATTCCATCATTTGAGCCATTTTTGAATTGTCACCTGCAATCCTTTCAATCGCGGTAGACCACTCTTAAATTTTGTTGTTTGGTAAATGGCCTATTTATTTTTGCTATTATGAAACAAAAATAAACTTCATAACGATAATTCCAAATTTACGAGCGGGCTGATCACTGCCCACATCTCCGCAAAAGTGACCAATTCATAATAAGAGTTCAGACCTCCATGTCACTCTGTAGGCTGGTTTCTGTGTGTATCCTCTACCGAGGCGACCAGTTTACTATTAATAGGAGTGAGCCCCTGAAAGTGGGCTGTATGGACAATGATCGGACCCCAGTATGTGTTGGCTGACCTAAGAAAAAAAGGGGTCTTCACGTTTCTATTTAAGGAGAAAAAGGTGACCAGTATTTTCTCCTTTTCAAAGCACAATGTTTCCTGTCGTTAGGAATTTTGCTGAATGCCTTGGACTTAGTACCGATATATCAACTACAGAGTAATCACTAAAGCATCATGCCATCTATTGACTTCTAAGGATATATTACAGGTTTTTTTTTAAATCAATTATGTAATTAACAGAAATTTGCTCATTTTTATATTTTTTTAAATTCTCATAAATAAAGTTTGATTAAAAAAAAGAACCTTACTTTTTTCCCCATCTTTCAAGATATTATCCTAAATGCATCAAAAGAATTTGACAAATGTACTGGATACCCTATATTTAGTAAAGTCACGAAACAGAACATCAGTTCTAGGTATACATATTAAAGGGAGGTAATAGATTGGCTCACGGCGCTCTTTGTGTTTTGGGGTATGTATCACTTTACCAAACGACAAACCATTAGAACTGTGCAAGTTCAAAGCATTCAGCAAAATTTCTAATAAAAAATTGCTATTGATACGACAGGAAACATTTCGGGGAAAGGAGAAAATACTGGTCACCTTTTTCCCCTTTACTAGAAACGTGAAGAGCCTTTTTTCTTAGGGTCAGCCACCACATACTGGGGTCCGATCACTGTCCATACACCCTACTTCCAGGGCTCACTCCTATTAACAGTAAACTGATCGCCTTGGTAGAGGATACACACAGACATCAGCCTACAAAATCATATGGGGGTCTGAACTCTGCCTAAACAGTCTCGTTCGGAAGTTGTCACGTACATGTACTGTTACTTATTATGAATAGGTCACTTTTGCGGAGATGTGGGCAGAGATCAGCCCGCTTGTAAATCTGGAATTATTGTTATGAAGTTTATTTTTCTTTCATAATAGCAAAGATAAATAGGCCATTTACCAAACGACAAAATTTAAGACTGGTCTACTGCGATTGAAAGGAATGCAAATGACAATTCAGAAATGGCTCAAATGATGGAATACGCATTTGATTGGGTAGAAAACACTGAAGGAAAATGGAGGAAACGCTGGGTACCATCTACTGTTCCCGCATTGATTTCAAAAGCCATCCTCTGAGGCGATCTTGCATCCTATATATATATGTGTGTGTGTGTGTCACGTATTAGCGTGTAATGGCGGACAGTGCAAGACCCCTCGCCCTAATGGGAGCACGAATGACGATCTCGCGCTCTTGATGTCAATTGCTATGTTTCATGGTTTTATATTTTTATAATTGTGTTATCTATAAGGAGCAGGCTCATAACGGAAAAAAAAATTATGTTTTCTGACAATCACTATAAACTTGATACGTCTGCTATCTGAAACCTTGAAAGGAATTTTGTTGAATGCTTTGAACTTGCACAGTTCTAATGGTTTGTCGTTTGGTAAAGTGATACAAACCCCAAAACGTAAAGAGCGCCGTGAGCCAATCTATTACCTCCCTTTAATATGTATACCTAGAACTGATGTTCTGTTTCGTGACTTTACTAATATAGGGTATCCAGTACATTTGTCATTTTTTTTAATGCATTTAGGATAAAATCTTGAAAAATAGGGAAAAAAGTAAGGTTTTTTTTTTTTGTAATCATACTTTACCCATGAGCATTTAAAAAAGAATTAAAAATGAGCAAATTTCTCTTCTAACTCAAATCGACTGCAAGAAGAAATAAAATGCATTCGTCGAATCTACCAGGAGGTATGATACAACGTAATCTGAATAGTGATTAATTTCTTATAGATATACCTGCAACACCAAATTTTAACGGGATGATAATATCGTACATATAGTCTTTGCAACTATGATGAAGAGTTTAAAAAAAAAAAGCAGATGAGAATTTGGAGAAAAAAAAAAATGCGCCACTCGTGAAAATATTACCGATGATGTTCACTCGATGAAATAAATTTCGATCTTTCACCGAAAAAAACAAATATTCTATTTATTTCATGCTTCCAACGCCTTTTTTTGTGGAGACTTCCATAAAAATCAGTACAAACTCCCCGTGGTCGGTACTCTCACCGGTCGTATCCGTGTAATATCGAAAAATATTTTCACCGCTATTTCTCGATATCCTACCGGAAAGCATGAAATAAATTATGCTCTTCTGCGTATTTCATACCACTGTTAGTGCATGTTGATGTTTATCTAGTCTAGGTTTAAGATATAAGGAAAAATACCTGCTTCTCACAATTGATAAAACTATGGTCAACATTCATTCTTGGTATGCTACTTAGTTTCTCATACTTTGATGAGTTTCCAGGTCAGTTTATTGCCTGCGACACATTCAGTATCAGTTAACCCTTATCCTGCTGAATAAAATTTAAGCCGGTGGTATAAGCCCAAAACTTTCCTGTTTCAAAGGGATTTTTGGAGGGAAGATATCTCCTCATCGGACAGTGTAAATCAAAGATAAGACTGCACGTTCTGTGCAGTCTGATCTTGATCGAAGCTGTCCGCAAAAGGTCAGTGAGTCGCGATAAGCAGCCTAAGGATTAAAATTGAAATATTAGCAATCATGTTTCAGTAATAATTTGCATCACTTTCCTTACAACAGCATTAAGCAAAATTCAAATTTGTTTTTCCTTTGTAATAAGAGAAGCTCATAGTTTCGACAATGGTTATGTGGATAAGCAGCCAGTGGCTTAGGAAGATTATAATGCAAAGTACTGGTTATAAAAACTTAAGGAAAGCATTGAGAGATGCACTGTCTGTTGCAATACTACTGAAATAATTTTGACAATGCCGTTTAACACCATATAACCAGAACAAGAATACCTTGTTCAAGTACCAATGTATCATCTTTGAACAATGACAACAAAAAGGTAAGGATGCAACTCAAGACATGTAGATCTACATTTTTTGTTGTTGATGTAATATTTCTGTAACAATGCAACGCTGCTTTTTGACACAGAGGTCAATTCCATATCAATAGGAAAAAAAATTCAGAATGGGTTGACGTCCCAGGATTAACACAAATAAGTGGGCTGTAAGTATCATGTGACTGTGTAATAACTTAACCTTTAACAACACAAACCCAATTTTCTCCTTTTTCAAAATTCTTTTCGAAAATTGTCTCCCCTTGGGCCTCTGGGATACGAAATGTTCTGTAGATTATTTCAAGACACTCTTTCCTGAATCAATTATTGCTTGGAACCAAATAATTAATCGCCAGCTCGCTATTCTTCAATACTGTCAGTACTTTGATCTCTACATGTAGCTGTACAAACTCTTCTTACGAGTATATCATTTCCTTTCGTTGAACTTTTCCCCATCCTCCCTTATAGCCCCCCCCCCCTCTCTCTCTGATTAACATAAGTCGGTTTCAACATCAGTAAAGTATAGTTTGTGATAGATGGTCACGTTGAAAATCACTGTCATCGTTCGCAGATATCCCTGTAAGTATCCTAACCATATATAGTAATGAGCAGTAGTATCGATTTACGGAAGAACATTCTAGCCCCACTGAATCACCTGTTTTGAAAAAACACATCTCGTCCGCGTTTACGCTGTGTTGTAGAAAGCAAAGAAGCCATAAGGGCCTTGGGAAGATATTTCGAGAAGAATAAAACCAATCGGATGGGAAAAAAATTAACGGCGGGGGGGAGGGGGAAGGGAGCTCCCTGAAGATAGTGAAAGAGGGGCAACAGGAGGAAGACCTATCTAGGTTAAACCCTTTACCACACAATCCCAAGTTTAAACGGTCATGCCATGAAAACAAGCTTTTGAAAACATTCTGGGAAAGGGAGAACATGCTGGAAACCAGCATTCTCTCTTTTTCCATAATGTTTTTACCTGCTCATAAATACAAATTTTCAATTTTTGAGCCACAGTTATTCTTTAGTCTTCAAATGTTTTCGATTTGGACAAGTCTAGAGTCTTGTCGTTTGGTAAAGAGTTAATTATGGCATGAATACTTTAACCCTTTACCACACAATCCCAAGTTTTAAGGACCCTGAGAAAAAAAAAAAACTTTTGAAAACATTAGGGAAAAGGAGAAAATGCTGGTGACCAGCATTTCCTCCTTTTCCCACAATGTCTTCTATCCTTCCCAAAAGGAATTTCAGTTTTGAGTCACGTTTATTTTGTTGTCTGCAAATGATCTGAATGTGGACTAGACTAAAATTTTGTCGTTGGTAAAGAGTTAATGGCAACAAATTTTTACTATTTACCTCTCCCACCGCAAACTAAAAAAAAAATGACTTTTTCGAAGTCACTAAGTGGGTACCACTACATTTGGAAGATGATTTCATCTTTCATTTATCATACGGTAGAGGATAATGTAGATCCAAAATCACACTGCACATTCTGTCTGATCTTGATCTACGCCTTCTGCAAAAGCAATTTAATGCACCATTGTTAGCGAACGAGCTAAAGAAATTGCGTCCTCTGTAACCTAGTATTTAACCCTTTCCCATACAACAATCTTTTGACTCTATGAAATTTAAAGCGGTTTCATACGATAATTTCAAACTTTATATACAAATGAACTGCTGTTCTCTGATAAGGAAGAAAACGTTGTGCGGATAAAGGAGAAAATATTGGTTACCAGCATTTTCTCCCTTTCCCACAATGTTTCCAAAAGCCTTCCTACTTGTATGGTGTTTAACGCCGTTTTAAACATTTCACTTAAATCACGGCTACCAGTGCTATCCATGCTTTCCTGGACTTCTTTTACCAGTAATCCGGACAATATTCCTTCCAAGCCACTGGCTGCTTTCCCACATAACCATCGTCGAAACAATGGTCAGCGATGAGACAGGAATGAATTCTGTCGCAATGACTATCATAAATCCTCGGAAAGAAATGAGAATTAAAATACATATGCATTTTTTTTTTTTCACTAGTCGGTGATTTACCGAACAGCCATATCAGAACGACCTTGCAGGGACTCTATCCTTCGACCTTCAACTCTGTAGGCATTCGTTACCCGATACTTAGATAACTGGCAGCTCACAAACCAGCCAGAACAACCTCCTGTCCCACAGGGACTCGAACCTTCGTCCATCCACTCCATAGGCAATCGATAACCGATATTTAAAATAACTGGCCATCCATATCAGAACGACAGCGCAAAGACTCGAACCTTCGTCCTCTCACTCCGTAGGCGGATATCTTTGATCACCGGGCCACAGGTGCCTGCTCTTCGGGCAAGTGTCTTACCTTACTCCTTCCGGACACCTCATGTGAACACATTGCAGACGACGGTTTAATTTGTCTTGCATACATAACACAACACAACACAACACAACACAGCGTAGCTTAACATAACCTAACATTTGTTGAGCATAAAACAGCACTTACATGTTTACAGCTGACAGTAATTATGAAATTCATGTCCAGAAAACAAACACCTAAATAGATTGTTATTATTTGAGAGGTATGAAATAACAACCATTTACGATTTAAGAAATTAGCGATATATTGCATCAATACCAATAGCGTCATTGTTAAGGTCAGATCAGACTACCTGTCATGAGCAGTCTGATTTTAATCGATAATAACTGATGAAGAAGAATTAGTTTTACCATCCATGAAAGGATAATGCACTCGTAAGTTATACCATTTTCGGTCAAGATTCCTGATCCTTCAAGAGTCGTGTGATCCCGAACAAAACTCTCTGCTAGAAAAGCATTCGTTTTTTCGTCCTATAGCAGACTAATTTTGTTAACAATGAGGCAAGAGGATGATTTTATCTTATTCGCAAAACCTCGCTGCTTTAACTTGTTTAACTCTTTACCAAACGACAATATTTTAGATTGGTCCAAATTGAAAGCATTTGTAGACGACAAATTAATGGTGGCTTAAATGGTGAAATTTGTCCAAGATAAGGTAGAAAACATTGTGGGAAAAGGAGAAAATGCTGGTTACGGCTATGTTTTCAAGAGGCATCTTCCTCAGGGTGGTTAAAAGTCGGCATTTTGTGGTAAAGGGTTTAATGAAAAAAAAAAAATCTTCATTTCGTATTAACGATCCATATTTTAAAAGGATATTTTTGACTAGCGAAGCTAGTCTAAACGTACATGTAAACAGTTCTTTTCGAACTGGCCATGGTCACAATTAGAAATAATGGAGAAAGGTAGGTTTTCAATGAAATTTTGATAAGAAGAGCAGTTATTACACCCATGAACTGTGTAAGATTATTGAAAAGAAGCATTCAGTTTGTCTTTGAAACAGGAGGTCATGACCTTTCCTTCTTTGTTCCATTATTTTTGACCCAAATGCGAAACTGAGGGGTCATGGAGTTAGTGGCTAGCTTTAGCCGTTAAAACAATGGCGGGGTATTGATATGAAAGATTGCGAAAAAATGACATGGTAACGTGCCATTTTTGATTTTATCCGCAGATTATGTATTGTTTCGAGTTTCAATTTAGCTTGGCATTTTCAGGCTAGTCTCCTAGGTTTGCATTTTGTGAAATTTGGAAAAAAAAAGGCTAAAATGGCTGATTTTGTCAATTATTTTCCGACCATGCCAGTTACCTATATTGGTCAGTAATTTCACTATTTCACAAGTTTAACATGATTTCTTGATGAAATCTAAAAAATTGGGGTTATGCTGTTGCATTTAAGAGCTCTTTATCATTTCAGGTTGATTCTATAGGCGTTTTGTCGAAGAAATTCTGTTTGGCGTGTTGACAATCGACACACGTTTTACCGACAACCGTGGTCTGGGGGCCATAGACCCTTTTACAACGCCGTTCGTTCCCAAGGAAATACGAACCCAAAATTCCACCTTCCGCGTATGCGCACTGTTTGTAGGGCAAAGAGCCGTGCGTTCAATATGGCAAGCGCCTGCGAGCGCTTGCGAGCAAATTTCTATCGAATGTCTTGCTCGCCGCAAGCGCTTGCCTAGCAGGCGAGCGGGTTTTGAGGTGTATCGCCACAAATTTCAATATAGCGGACAGGTCACAGAAAATATTTTGCCGTGTTGCTTTCATTGAATTTTTGTGTTCCACAGAGCTATTTCATGCTTTTTATTAAGTAGGTTTTGTCTGCAGTGGTGGAATAATCAATCTTTTATTGAAAGTTTGCAACAATACCAAGATATCCTTTCTAAATTTAAAGTTTAATGTACTTTTTCGGCACAGAAGACACGATAGCGTCCCCTTGAAACATCGAACCCAAGTAAGTTTGGGTAGAAATCTAGCAGAAAATCGATTGAAAATGGTTATTTCGTATGATTAACAGTTCTTCATAATAAGATTTTATCAATACGCTTTTTCTTAGGTGTGTTCACATTTTTTTTTATACTGAAGAGTCAAAAATAAAAGAAGTTGAAAATGGCGAATAATACACGACACCTGTCTTTACAGATACTAGTTTCTTCTTTTTTTCACTGAAACATTCATCATTATATGCACATGTATACTGATATTCTATTCGACTTTCCTTTCAAACTAGTAATCCTTAGCCCCCATTACCCTATTTTCAATTTTGGCTATTCCATTTTTTTCCCGCCACGTAAATAGATCTAATACAGTTCTTTGCTTTGATTAAAAGGCACCCTTACTATTTTTTTTTTTTTTAACTGCCTAAATTGTTTCGTTCTTTTCAGAAGATGAAATGCTATGCTTGCTGGCTGCAGTTGTAGTTGTGGCGATAGTCTATTTTTAAGCCCACAATTATCATAACACAAATTTACTAAAAGCAGCAATTACCATCCAGAGGAATTCTGACACCCATTTACAAAGCCAGTATTTAGACTTGAAATGTCAAGGCTCATTATTTATTTCCTTCCATCCAAAAGAGACAATTTGAATATTTTAAAGTAACTAGATAAAACAAACTGCCAGAAAAGAAATAATTATGTAGAAATAAAGAATTATTGGAGAGGTCATCAGACCTGTCCAACAGTGATGAGTTTAAAAGGCAGACTGCCACAGAAATCGCTGTTTAAATCCATATTTCTTGCGAAATTGTTCTGATACACAGTCTATTTCGTCATGGTTTTATAAATAAACCGAAGTCAAAAAACTGAAATAGGAAATGGTCGTGGTTTCTTTTTATATGACGGATACTATATACTATATATACTATATTGATTTGATTGCAAATGACCTCTCCAATAATTGTAATTTTTCATTAAACAAATAAAACTAAGCAAAAGAAAAAGAATTTCGTTAAAAAAGAGAAAGTACACCGCGGGAAAGATCACGCGACTTGACGCGGTATCAGGAGAACTCGTACCCTGGAGAACTCGTGCCGTAATCTCGAGAATACGAGTTTTCCCTAAAATTCGTACCCAACAAATGGATATCAAGATAGCCGATCAGTATGTTTTCTAAGTTCTAATTTTCAACTCGCATTTTTTTTTTCAGTTTTATACAAAAATGTATGGATTTATAACGCAGTAGATTTGATGTTTTTTTTTTTCTTTGTACAATGTGTAGAAATAACACACAGAGGTGCTTCTAGGATGCGGGATTGCGAGAATCCCGTAAAAAGTAACTTCCGAGCGCAAAAAAGTCCTGCCTCTGCGCCCTACGTACCGCACACTTCAAAAGAGTCCTTTGGGCGTAGGTAGATTACGCGGGCTGACATGGGTCGATACTTTTTTGCAGATGCATTATGCACCCTTTTCGCAGAGCATGACTCAATTATCTATTTTCTTAAATTCTTAACCTTTAGACAAACATATTCAGGTCTGCAGCGGACTACTTTTCAAAATATTGTGGGAGGAAGAGAAACTGCAAGTTACTGCAATTTCTCCTTTTGTCACCATGGTTTCCATCACATCAAAGCACCATCTTTCACACACATTTATGATCAAAGTTTGAATTGTCGTCTACATGCGCTTTCTGTTTGGGACAGTCCAAAATTTGCTGTTTGTTAAAAGAAAAAGAAATGTTACATTTATTTTTAACGTGTCTGGTATTATGTACATGTATGGGTCACCTTTATTTGTTGTCATCAGGTGAGATTCTTGCCCATTCAGAGGAATAAGCAAATTGTTATTTAGTGTTTGTTTACGAATTGACACCATGGTACCCTTCACCTCTAAAAAAGCATAGCTACAAGTTTTCATATCAAGGCTTTGCAAGTAAACTCTATATTGTATTTGTTATTACATGAAACTGCTGAAGTGGCCATATTTTATTATGTATTAAAGTTTTGTATTTTTCTTTTTCTTTCTAAGCTTACCTGAGCTAAAATGCTCGCAGTCAGTTACCGTTATCATTCGCCATATTGCCCCCCCCCCCTCCTCAGGGATAACATATATATTACAAATTACATCAGTTATATAGAAAAAAAAAATGCAATATTTGATATCTGTCCATTATGCTATAGGTTGTCTTTTGAGTAGTGGAACTTGGCTGTAAATCCAGAAAATAAGTTTTCTCATGAACATATTGTGTTCTGTTTACTTCCATTGTTTATTGCTTTTGTAACTTAATTTTTGTTTTTGCAAAAAGAAAAAGCATTCTTCATTGTATGGTATTGCCTATGTTGCTCTAGTAATATTAATACATAGCTCTAGGTATTCTTTTTCATCACCTCTATTTTTCAACCATTTTCAACATTCCTGCGTTCGCACTTTGGTTGTCGACATCTTGGTCATAACTTCAAAATTGTTGTACCAAATCACACAACAGATGCATTCTGAAAGGACCATTTCTTCTTTTTACTTTTCAATTAAATGATTTCCCCTTTCCAAAAACCTTTTTGGCTTTTCTGAGCATACAATACATACATTCATAAGAGGTTGGTTCCTTTTGAAAATGAGCAGAACTGGATCATCATCTTGAGTTTTGTGTCCTTGAATTTTAAAAAGATGCATTTTTAGCTTGTTAATATTATTGGGTCAGAAATTTCTTGCCCTTAAATTTAAATTAAAAAAAGAACAGCTTTGCTCATATCAGCTCTTAACTTCATTATACCCCAACAACTCGTTGTAAAAACCTGAGCGTGTACTGAACTGCCAGTAGAGCGGTTCTAGCCCATATAGGTATCTTGTTCCGAGAATATATAACCATGTGGAACATGTACTGTTTTGTGCCTTCACACCAGCAACATTGAAAAAATATTTTTTTTTCATTCATTTAAAATGCCTTACTTGTTTGTTTACATCTACCAAAATATATTGAAATTAAAAGCCGATAAACTATTTGAAAACATTGATGCTGACCTCTCCTGTTTACCCATCTTCCATTTAAGAACAGCATCACAGTTTGTTTACAAGTGAAGCAATCAACTAACCCCCGCCCTTTGTTTACTGATGCATCAGATATTCTAAACCCATCACCCTTAACCTAGCCTGTGTTCCAGTCCGGTCATTTTGTCCTCTTTAATATATTCTGACTTTACTTTGTCGGGGTCCTGTGTGGCTCAGTGGTAAAGTATAACCTGGAGGCCCCGGGTTCGAGCCACGCTGGATCCACTGGGTTTTTTCGTGGGAGTGTCCTTGGGCAAGACACTTCACAGCCCTTGCCTAGTACTGTTGAAATCCAGGAAATACATGAATATATGAGCTGTCGCCGTGACATGACTGAAATATTGTTAAAAGCGGCGTAAAACACTATTCAATCAATCTTTTACGAGGGTCATCCAATAATTAGCGAGACTGTAGTTATTGAAGAAATACCTGAACTAATCCAATGTTCCTACATTCCTTCAATATAGGCTCCTCCCTTTTCAACGACAGAATTCCATCGGTGAGGAAGTCTTCTAATTCCCGTTGCTAGGCAACCAGAGTTAATGCGTCGAATTTGACTGGCCACCTCTACTTCCAGGGCGTCTAAATCCTCAAAACGCACACCTCGCAATGGTTCTTTCAACTTAGGAAAAAGATCGAAGTCTGGAGGACTCATGTCTGGAGGGTGCGGTAAAATGTCCCAGTTATAGAGCGTCAAAGTGACGTCACCCTACCTGCCTTGTGACAGGCGGCGTTGTCATGCAGAATTAATGGTGTAAGTTCAAGCAGCTCCGGTCGCTTCTTGCGAATGGCAGGTCTCAAGACAGACATCAGAAATGTACGATAATACTCTTGATTGACTGTTTTCCCGATCGGGACCCGATTTGCAGCTAATATGCCGTGATTATCATAGGCAAAAATCATCATCATCTTCAAATTTCCTTGTTTTCGCCTGAATGTAATGGGTCGTGTGGACCCCGGCGTGTGCCATTCTGAAGATTGTCTTTTTAGTTCTGATTCATAACTTCATATCCAAGTCTCATCTATTGCCACTATCCTGTTAAGAAACATATCACTCTCATTTTTGTATCTTTCCAGTAATTGACTGGCAACATCCACTCTTGCCCGTTTCTGCTCCGAGCTCAGTGCATGGGGTACCCACCTTACAGCAACACGTCGCATGTTGAACTTATTTGTCAAAATTGTATGTGCTGACCCATGACTTATCCCAATTTCATTGGCTACTTCTTCGCATGTGTATCTTTGATCAGTCTCCATTACAGCCTTCACCTTTTGGATATTTTCTTCGCTTGTTGATTCTGTTTGCCGACATGGGCTGGGTTGCTTCTGCACACTAGTCCTTCCTTCCTTAAACTGTGCAATCCACCGGAACACTGCTGCACGAGAAACAGCTTGGTCCCCACAAACTTTTTGTAAGGTTTGAAAAATATCTGTTCTAGTGCTACCCTTATAATACTCAATTTTTATATATGCATGTTGTTCTTCTGCTGTGAAGCTGGCCATGTTGCAATTGTTTGTGTCACAGGAAGTGACATCATAATTGTGACGTCATAATGTAACGTCATTTGGCGTAATTTTTGTGTTGCTAATATGTTGGGCAATATATTTGCAAAGTTTCATTAAAATCTGTCAGACAATATTTGAGATATGACAACAGTCTCACTCATTATTGGAGGACCCTCGTACTTTGTCAAAAATGACGTCATCATTTTTAACAAAGTAAAGTCAAAATATAAAAAAGGAAAAATGATCGGACTGGAACCCAGAATACCCTTTACCAGACACAAGATTCGTATAACATACACAGTCAGGAAGAATATTTTTCCTTGTATTCGGGTGGAGAAATTGCGTTTTCTGTGGAACTAGAATATAGGTGCCAGAATCTGTGCAAGGTTGTTTAACATCTGTCATGTTCAGAAAACACATATTTAAACTCGCATCCTTCATAGATCAAAAACGATCGTTTCAAATTTCTCCCAATGCCACCTTTCGTGTTATTTTGACAGTTTTCCGTCGGTTCCAACAGCACAATGCCCATTTTTTCAACCTCGCTTTCCTTATAATGATATTTAATATTTACACTACCTTTGAACAAAGGTTTCTTTTTTGACATATATTGTCTGGCACATGTACGTCCAAATAACAGTTTCAGGACATAAGGGTAACTTGATTATGTGAATAAGGGGGGAAAAGCCGACATAATCCTTTACCACATAATCCCGATTTTTAACGGCCTAAGGGGAGAAGAGGGGAAAATGCTGGTAAACAACATTTCCCCAATTCCCACGATGTTTTCTACCCTATAAAACACAAAAGTAGTATTTTCGTTACACTGATTTGCCGTCTGCAAATGCTTACAATTTGGACAAGGGGAAAACTTTGTCATCTGCTAAAGAGTAAACAAAACATCTGTAAGGGGACATCAAATGATTGAATGAAAAGATGTTAAGCGGAATTAACTGTTTAAAAAAGAAAGCACAGATTTTGTCTTGTCCAAATTTGCAGACGACAAAATAAATGTTACGCAAAATATGCGCTTTGTCTTGATAGAAAACATTTTGGGAAATGGTACAATGCTTTCAAACTTTTTTGCCCAATAGGGCCGTTGAAACCCAGGACTGTTTGGCATAGGGCTAAAGGGGTGTCCAGTGTTTGGTAGAATTAAGTTAATGTAATTTATGACCCTGCCAATTAACAACTACTCTTTTAATGCCTCGTAATCAAAATTGGTGTTACACCCGTCGGCAAACTAGAAAGGAAGAGAATCGTCCAAATCAAGCTTTGTCGTGTCTTAATAAACAACAAATAACATGGAAGAGTATGATAAAATCGTATCGCGATTAACACAGGAAAAATCACGTGGAATATGCTTTTTTTTTAGGGAAAGGGCGATAACAAAAAACTTCGTTTATAGAAAGGTTGATATTGTGAGTTCAGTAAGTTCAAGTGCCGTCTGACGTACAATGAGGAGTGATTGTTTCAGTTTTAGCATAGAAATGATATGCTTTTGATTTACAAAGCACAGTGACAATTGAAGAAAGGGAAGGGTCTTTGATCGAAAACTGTTTGATCTAGTTCTACGAACTAGTGAACTTAAACGGGTTTAAAGTTCTTCTTTTAGATCATTTACTATTTTAATCCAGAGAGCGACTGTACATTTGTTCCCGACTATTTTCATGGAATAAGCATTTTTTTTTTTCGAGTAAAATTCTAACAACGTATGCTCAAAATATGGTTAATTTATCATCCGAGAAAACAATACGTAATGTTGCTGATTTAATGCCGATTTCAGTCCCCCTAAACACAGAACCTTACAGAACCTGACAGAACCTAAGTTTTTTGGGGGCCATATTGTGTTTGTATGACATTAAGAAGTGTATTTTCTATTTCAGGAACAGTTTGCAAGTTATAATTGGAAAGAAAATTTAACCGTTTTCTTTTGTATTTCTTTTTCAGAGGTCTTAAAAGTCAGGATTGTGAGTTAGGTACAAAAGAATTACAAAAAAAAAAACGCTTGATGTTATGATAGTCTGGAAAGAAAGAAATAGATCTAAAAGTCAGGATTGTGAGTTAGGTACAAAAGAATTACAAAAAAAACGCTTGATGTTATGATAGTCTGGAAAGAAAGAAATAGATCTATAGAAGATAAGGGAAAGAAAGAGAGAGAGAGAGTCTTCAGAGCTCCAGATAAGAAGGAGTGAAGGTATTCTAAATCCATTATAAACTACCGCCCATGACATTAACAAGTTTGTTATTTGACAGCACACTTTACACTTTTTTTAAAATCGTCAGGCAACCATTGTCCCTTAACTTGAAATTTAAACATTTCTCAGACTTCCACCTCTCTGTTGAATGAGACAATCTATAAATATTTCAAAATGCTTGTAATATAGTGTAATTTATTATCGAATACGATGTTGAAACAACCTAACAATATTAATCATTTTTAATTCTATTATCTTTAAGCAAAACTGCAGAGGATTATGAGGTTTTTCTTTCTTTCTCGTAGAAGTTCAAAACTTTGCTGGCACATGTATTACATTGTCCGTAGCCCCTGAAATTCACACTTTTTGTACAAATCCTTGTGTAAATAGGTTTAAGTATCCATATATTTCTTGCCGAGAATCCATCATCGGCAGAAACATGGAAAAAAAATTTTTTTTTTCCGGAATTTAATCAAAAGAAACAGGCATGACAGCACGATTTAAGTAGCCTTTCTGCTATACAGTATATGTATTTACTGCGTTTGTTTGTGAGCCCTTAACGACGGTAACCAAGGAAGTCGGTTTATCTCATCGCCACGGATCCATGTATAGGCATCAAGACTGACCTAGAGTCAATGTAAACAAAAAAACCCACAGTTGCCAAATACTGCCTCACAGAAAACACTTCTTTCTGTTAGAAATTCTGTTATATATGACAGTTTTGACAAAAACCGCTAAATCTCTACCACTCCAATTTGAACATGTCATCTAACAAAGTTATTAACTGAACAAGATGTCATTTAAAAGGTACAAGATCGTCGCTTATACATGTATGTAAATTAAGTGACCTATGCAAAGCAGAGAATTACTTATTCCTACACCACTGTAACATTATGAATGCATCTATTAATAGCTACACCTAGGCATTAACTTGTAGCGAATCCCAGCTATATTAACCCCCACTGGACAGGGAACCTTGTGATTCCTTCAGTCATTCATTATTTAGATCATTATGTTCAGTTAAACTGTTATGTTAAACTATTATTCTACGTCTTTAATATTAACCCTGTACCAAACAATCCCAAGTTTTAATGATACTGTGGAAGAAACCATCATTTTCTCCTTTTCCCACATTATTTTCTGTCTTTCTGGAATCAGGTTTCATCAGTTCAGCCCCATTTAATTCATGGTCTTTAACAGCTTTGAATTTGGATGAGTGTAATTTTTATTGTTTTGTAAAGAGAGTTAAATAGTTAAGTACATGTACATCTTGTGCTATTGGATATTGACGAAGTGATTGCATGGTGTTTAACGCCGTTTTCAACATTATTTCAGTGATACTGCGGCGGCCAGAGCAGCTATCCATGCTTTCCTGGAGTTTCTTTTGCGAGCACTACCGCAACTCAATGACCTTTTGCAGACAGTGTGGATTAAAGTCAGACGGCACAGAGCGTACAGTCTGATCTTGGATATACACTGTCCGATAAGATGATATATTTTCTTCAAAATGTAACTGTGAAATAGCAATATTCAGGTGTTTACCATCGGCTTTAAAGTTTCATTTAACATTTTACACAGGTTAAGGGTTAAACTGAAACTGGATTATAGTTAACCAATAGCATGCATAGCCCCGGCAGCTCAGTAGAGAGCGTACAGGACTTGAGAACAGGAGGTCGCTGGTTCGATCCCCGACTCTGTAAATTTCTTTCTTCGGATAGTCATTGCGACAGGATTAATTTCTCTCTCACATTTCGACGATGGTTATGTGGGAAAGCAGCCAGTGGCTTGGAAAGAATATTGTGCGGAGTACTGGTAAAAGAAACTCAAGAAAAGCATGGATATGTACACTGGCCACCGCTACATAACTGAAATAATGTTGAAAACAGGGTTAAACACCATACAAACAAACAATCAATCAAATTCGCTAGTCTGTCAGTACTTTCAGTACTTTGATTAAAGTTAGTTGCTGAAAATTTGTTTCGGATTGCCAGTTTTCAGAGTTTCTTCCTCTGGGTCGTAAACCACGTGATCGCTCGGTAATGGACCACCCCCTTGCTGTCAAACTTAACCTTTCAGCTGCTAAGCGCGACTCAATGACCTTTTGCGGACATTGTAGATCAATATCAAACTGCACAGAACGTACTGTCTGAACTTGGACCTACATTGACCGATGAGGAGATTAATTTCCCCCAGAAATACCTTTGAAATAGCAAAATTGGGTTTCACTATAGGCTTGAAATTTTCATTTCACTTATTTAGTAGATGAAGTGTTAAATACAGGCCACTGGCATCCATACAGACATCGGTAAGTACACTGTATACTGAATCTTAACTTTTAGGCAGCTAAGCGCGACTCAATGCCCTTTTTGCAGACATTGCAGATAAAAAAAAATCAGACCGAGTAGATTGAGCAGTTTCATTTTGACATTCACCCACCGAAACTGGGAGGTTTTCCTGCGAAAAGAACTTTAAAAGTGGCAATATTTAGGTTGATACTATTGGGGGGGGGGGACTTTCTTTCGATATCTATTGGCAGTTTAACCCTTAGGCTGCTAAGCGCGACTCATTGACCTTTTGCAGACATTGTAGATCAAGATCTTGATTCTATACTGTCCGATAAGGAGATATTTTTCCCCTAAAATAACTTTGAAATAGTAACATTTTGGTATTTTACTATCGACTTGAAGGTATCATTTAACTTATTTAGCAGGATAAGAGTTAAGTCCTTTGGTACATGTATATTACCAAACGACAAAGTTTTGATTTGTCGCATTCAAAATTGATATGCAGACGACAAATAACAAGGAGCTCATTGACAGGGTTTTTCTTTGTAATAGCAGAAAACATTTTGGGCAACGGAGAAAATGCTGGTTGCACTAACCTAACACTTCTCCTTTTCCTGCGGTGTTTTCAAAAGCCTTCTCTGCCGGGGTCATTAAAATTCCGGATGGTTTAGCATTTGATTAATTTAAGGGTAAGAATGACAGCATTCATAGACAAGCCGAGAATTTAGAACAAGACCACTGCATGTATGTGAAGGCACATCCGAGTCTACACTTTCATCTAAATTTTCCATAACAGGATAAGAGTAAAGTTAACTCCTTACTGACAAATATGTAGATACTTCTCCTTGTGTAGATAACAATTTAAAGGTGGAATTTATATATTTGATATGGTACAAAAGATTGTGGAAAAAGGAGAAAACGCTGGTTACCAGCATCATCTCCTTTTCCCACAGTGTTTTCAAAAGATTTCTACCTCAGGTCGTTAAAACAAGGGATTATACGGTAAAGAGTTAAGAGAGTTTAACAGTAAGATTTTGTCAATACGCAGCTATTTCCGGTATATGGTCACACAAGGAAGGACTACTCGATGGCACTTTGTACAAGGGCCGTTTCATTAATTCACGGTGTACACAAGTTTCAAAGAAGTATTTTGTAATACATGAATTAAATTGTAAATAACAGCTTTAAAACGAATATGATTTCAATACTTTCAGCGTACCAATTAATTACTTCAAACAGAAGAGAATAAACTATTTACGAATCGGTTTTATGTGGCTTTTGGGCTGTATGGTCTGCCATCGTTTTCATGGAACGTTGATTGTAAACAAAGCTGATATGAGAACATATTGTACAGTCCCCTGCCAACCGGAACTTAAAGTACGTGAAGTATTATGCTCACAAACTATAGGATAGACAATGCATTAAATAAGTGTGGATATAGAAATAAAAGAAACGGACTAAAAGCAAAACGCAATAAATGGAATACATTCTTTCAGGCTGATTTCTTTTCAGTGAGATTTCCTTAAAATATCTGTGAGTACTAACCCTTTATCAATCTATTATGAGTTTTAACGACCCTAGGGACGCTTTTGACGGTATTGTTGGAAAAGGAAAAAATGGTGCTGACCATCATTTTCTTCCTTTCCCACAATGTTTACTACCCTTTCAGAGATAACACCTACCATTTGAGGCACATTTTATTTATCGTCTGCAAATCCACACAATCCCGAGTTTCTGAGAACCAGTATTTTCTCCTTTTCCCACAATGTCTTCTGCCCCATCAAAGACAAATTCCATCATTTGAGCCACACCTAAATTGTCGTCTGCTACTTCTTTCAAATTGGACGTCTACATTTTTTTGTCATGTGGTAAAGAGGTAAAATGGACAAATGCAAGTTTTTTTTTCGTCTGCGAAAGAGTCAAGTAAGGAACGAATCTCTTTAAAAACTTTGGGTGCAAAAAAATGGACTGTTCAGGTCAGAAAACGTAATTATAGCAAATTCTATGTTGTTTCTTTTAGAATATGTCTCCTAAGAAACATTGGATAGTCTAGATCCCACACCGTAGTGATTCAACCCTTTACCACACAATCCTGAGTTTTAACGACCCTGAGGAAGACGCCGTTTGAAAACATTGTGGGAAAAGGAGAAAATGCTGGTAATCGGCATTTTCTCATTTTCCCATAATACTTTCAACCCCATGAAAGACAGAAAACACCATTTAAGTCACATTTAACTTCTCGTCTGCAAATACTTTCAATTTTTAAAAAATCTACATTCTGTCGTTTGGTATAGAACCCTAACCATACGACAAGCTTTTTGCCTCGTCCTAAATGAAGGACTCCCAGACCACAAAATAAACAAGGATCGAAAGAGTGAGAAAGTATTGAAAATATTGTAAGAAAGGGGAAAATGCTGCTTGCCAGCATTTTCTGTTTCCCACAATGTTTTCCAAAACCTTTTTACCTCGAGGTCGTTAAAATACGCGGTTGCAAGGTAAAGGGTTAACATGAATAGATTTGATATGGTATAACAGGTCAGATATACGTTTTTTTTTTTTTCAAAGTTATTTCGGATATTAATCAACATTTTCTCCCTCAATGTTTTCTATGTTTCAGCGACAAATTCCACAATTCGTGACTAGTTTGTTTGATTGATTGATTGAATGTGTGTTTATTTATCGTCGCCAACGGTTTCCCTCATGGGCGACGACCCCTGAAGGTTGTTAGTTATGTTACGGGGGATAGTGCAAGATACAGGATGAAACCCATCCTAAGTTACGCCTGGTTCTTAAACCTGCTCGGTGTATAGTAATTTTAGATGGCCAGCCGTGGGAATCGAACCCACACCCTCAAGTGACCCGAAACATGTTAGTCTTACGCTCTACCACCATAGCTAGCATGGTTTGTTTGTCGTGTGCATATGATTGTTCAGCTAGGTCGAGTCTAAATGTTGCCGTTTGGCATGGAATTTAACTATGTCCCTTCTGATTGACTTCCGCTTAAATAATTATCGCAGCCAACGTTGCCCATATGAGCGACACCCAGAAGACTTAGCTTTGTTACGGGGGATAGTGCAAGATACAGGAAGAAACCCTTCTTAAGGTACGTCTGGTTATTTAGTTGAACGTGCTCGGCGTAAGCCTACAGCGTCGTGACACGGAACTCGGGTTTAGCGTCCCATTCGAAAGACAGTGATTTTTACTTATTTTAGTTGGCCAGCCGTGGGAATCGGACACATACCCTCATATAGCATGCCAATTGTCGTTTACAACGATCACACTCTACCACTTGAGTTATTTGGGCTGGTCCATTTTGTGATTTGCAGCTACATATATTTGTAGGTCTAAAATAATCCCTGCAGTATTGTATTAAGCTGTTGCTCAGTTGGATCGTTCTCAACTAGATCTAGCATGGTGTTTTCCTTTAATATAGGTACTTTACCAAACAATCCCGAATTTGAACGACCATGAGAGAGGGAAATTTTGAAAAAAAAAAATAACGGAAAAGGAGAAACTGGTGGTAACAAGCATTTTCTCCTTTTTTCCAAAGTGTTTTCAGCTCTTTCAAAGACAAATTTCGGCAATAAAGCAACACATAATTTTTCATTTGCAAATGTTTTCAATTTTGACAAATTGTATATAATTTTGTCGTCTGAAAAAGTTATTTGACCTTGAATTTTCGCGTATGTCTGCTATTACAGGACAGCATTGGTTTTTGTTATTTGAACAAGAAAAATGTGCAGCTTATATCAAAAAGTAATCGGCGTATTACTCTGTGTGTTTTACCTGGCTATGTGCGTGTTCAGCTACAACGTCGACGTGAAAAAGGCTGGGATTGCAACGGGTGAAGCAGGGAGTCAATTCGGATATTCCGTAGCTATTGTCCGTAAACCTGGATGGCGCTATTCCGCAGCTGCAGATTTCTACGAAAAAACGTGCGTAAATTCAAACTTACACCCCCCCCCCCCCCAACAATGCCTTAACGACTTAGTTTAGCTTGCCTACGTAAAAATTGAACGAATTTTCAAGGTTTCAAAGTTTGGGTGGGAAATAATTTTTAGGGATTCTGTTCAAAGTAAAAAAAAAAAAATGTGACGTGCGTGTCACTTTTACTTAACTACGGGGACCAATGAAAGTCACCCCTGTGTTAATTCCAAATGTTAAGGCATGTAGGCTCTACATGTCTATCTACTTTTCAACTTTTATCTAGATCTGTCCAGCATTTCACATTTCATTCATTTGAATGTAACATCTGAACAGGTCCCTTTTTGTGCTATGTAACAAATCCGATGTCTTTAAAACCACGTAGGGGAGACCGGGGCAAAGCGATACATTTTTCAAGCTTTTTGGATTTTCTCTAATATTAAACCGTACAGAGCTCCATGAATGATGAATTCAGAAAGTACAATCAATTTGGAGCATTCAGGACATTTACTGAAACTATTTAACCATGTTCTAACAATCTATAACAAGAACAAAATGATAAGTAAATGACAGTGTTTTCAGTTGGGATTTTATCACACCCAGTATTGATTCCATAGTGAAGAAGGAGATCTACAACTCATTCGGCATACCTCGCGTGATCCGGTGATCAAATCCCTCGGCTGTATCACGTAGCTTGATATGCACCTACACGGTACATTTCGCACATTTCCGGAGGCACACCGCTTTACCGTTATTGAAATTGTAAGGCTCCTCTTTAGAAAGAACGCATGAGTAAATTTTCTACCGTTATCTTTCTAAGAGTATTTCAGTCGGCAAACAGTTTGTACATTCAATTTTTAGCGTGGTTTATCAATTCCGTTAGGAGCTTTCATCGACAGATCGATAGAAGTGAATAACTTCACAGTGGTTGTTCATGTCGTTGCTAAGCGCCGCCATGTTTAAGATCATGTGATTGGTAGTTCAAAATGGAAGCCTCCCTTATACATGGATCCGTGGAGATAAGATAAACCGTCTCCATTGGTTACTGTTGCTATAGGCTCCCAAGCTTTCGCAGTTTACATGTATACAGTATAACGGAAAGACTAGTTACGCGGTGCCGTCATGACGGATTCGCTTGACAAAATTCCGGAAAATTTTGCTTTATCATACTTGCCTGCCGATGTTAAAGTCTCGGGAAGGAAGTTAGAGAGAGGACTAAACTATTATACACAAGGATATGTGCATGACGTGCGAATTTCGAAAGCTACAGACGACGAAATACTTGTCTCTGCCAAGTGCTGGCGTTCGATGAGAAAGAATGAAACACCTCATAAACTTCAGTTTGGCGTAAAAAATGGCGCAATCAAAGATGCTTTTTGCTCTTGTAAGGCTGGATAAGTTGTCTTTGAATTTTATTTGATAATTTCAGTGGAATATGAGTAATGCGATACATTTTATGCATTGTCTAAGTCAACAGAGACGGAAGGATTTTTAGTCTTCATAACTCTTAACCAAACAGTCTTAGGTTTTTACGACACTGACAAACAGTGCGTTTGGAAGCAAAATGGCGAAAGGGGTAAATGCTGGTTACGTGTATTTTCTCCTTTTCACAGAAGAACTTCCAGCCTATCAAAAAAGACATGTTACCCCAATATTTGAACCATATTTTATGATAATAGGTAACCGTCTGCAACTGCTTTTGGAGATGTCCAAAATTCTGTCGCTTGGCAGTTGTTCAGATTCGTCTTCGGGTTAAGGGAAAACCCGACGTTTTATGATTTTAATGTGCTGCCAATTAACAAATTTGTCGGTAGATGGTTGTTTGTTTAATCTTGATAAGGGGTGGTCGGGTGTGACAAGCAGGCACATCGGTTTACAGTTAGACACGCGACCTACTAAATAACAGTTCGCCGGCAAACCGCCGACAAACCCTTTGAAATTAAGATTCGGTAATCCTATTAAGTCTCGCCAAATCAAAGTTTGATTTAATTAATTTGTCTTTTGAACAGAATCTTCCCTTAGTCTCAGTCCGTTTCACAATTTACATTAACATACTTAGAGAGGATAACAAGTAAACTTACATAGATCTATAAATTTTGCGGTTACACTTTCTGTGTCAAGATGAAATTTAAGTAGGAGACAGTATAGACACACGGTCAAAATGCTTGTTCTCTGAAGTTTGATCTTTATGTAGATATTCAGCATTTTGTTTCTTCACTAACTGCGACATAAGATCCAACCAGAACTTAGTAATTTGATGATGAATAGTTTGTGCAGAGGTTATTAAACCGCATTAGATATAAATATACTTCATTGAAACCCATTACCAAAAAATCCTGTATTTTAGCGACCTGAGAATAAAGATTTTCGAATCCAGTGTGGGAACGTAAGAAAACTTTGATAGCCTGCATTCCTCCTTTTTACACACAATATTTTCTACCCTTTCCAAAAAAAAAAAAGATCCCTTCAACTGAGTCATAACATAACATAACATAACTAGCATGGATACGTTGTTTGAATAGCGTTGCTAAAACTCTCTTCACATTATACAATTTGTACAATTACTATAGGGTATGACGGACATCCGGGCACTTTCGTTGATCACGTGATAGTAACCGACGCGGAGGTGAAAATAGACGTCATCTCTAGTAGTGTTTGATAGTGAACGAGTCATATTTTAACACCGAAATTCGTCGTAAAAGCGATAGATATGCCGAAAATCTGCAGTGCTATTTGGAAAAATAGAAAATGCTTTTATCCAGCATTTCTCTTTTTAAATTTCGTCTAAAATTTTACCATTTGTGCAAAGAGTAAAGGGTTAACTCCTTACCATCAGGGATCGTATATTACACGTAATTTACGATCCCTGTTACCACACAACAAAAATACCGACTTGTCAAAAACTGAAAATGTTTGCAGACAACACTTTAAACATTGGTCAAATGATTAAATTTGTCTTTGATAGGATAGAAAACATCGTGGGAAAAAGGAGAAAATGCTGGTCATCTGCATTTTCTCTTTTACCCACATTGACCAAAATAATAAAATTCAGACTTGTCAAAACTCAAAAGCACTTGCTGACGAAAAATTAGATATGGCTCACATAGTGATGAAATATCCTGTTTGGGGTTAGAAAGACTTTGGGAAATGAAGAAAATACTGATTACCAGCATTTACTTTGTTTCTTTAACTTGTCCAGTTTAAAAGCCCTTGCAGATAACAAGGTCAATATGGCTCAAAATGATGGTGTTACAAGGGAGAAAACACAGTGAGAAATGGAGAAAATGCTGGTTTCCTATATTACTTGTATTATCAAATGTTTTAATCTTTAACTTTTTACCAAACAATCCCATATTTCAATGACTGTGGAAAGTAACTCTGGAAAACATTGTGGGAAAAGAGAAAATGCTGGTAACCAGCATTTTCTCTTTTTCCCACTATGTTTTATCCTTCCTAATCCAAATTCCATCATTTGTGTTGCACTTAATTCGTCATCTCCAAATACCTTCAGTTTTGAGTTGCCTCCATAGCACAGTGGGTAAGACCGCTGTGCCAAGAGCCATTTTCACCGGCCGATATAGCTCAGTAGGTAGAGCGTAGGACTCGTGAACACAATGTCCTACAGATTGTGGGTTCGTATCCCCGGCTGGCCAACTAAAAAATTACTAATAGTCTTTCGGATGAGACATTAAACCGAGGTCCCGTGTGACGGTGCTATACGCCGAGCACGTTAAAGAACCAGGCGAAGCTCTCAGTAGTTTCGACCTGTATCCTTGCACTATCCCCCGTAACAACTAACCGTCTTCTGGGGGCGTCGCTCAGATGGGCAACCGGTAGCGACGATAAATAAACGGAAATAACCAACCAACCTTCAGTTTGTACAGGTCTATCAAGAATATTGCCGTATGGTAAAGAGTAAAGATAGATCTAATTTTTGCAGGAAAATTTGGGAAAGGAGAAAATTGTCTATCAAATGCAACATTAATTTTTCTAGAAATCTGCATTTTCTTCTTTCCCTCAGTGTTTTCTGCTCCTAGAGATCAATACCATCCTCTAAACCCTATTTAATATGCTGTCTGGAAAAGCTTTGAATTTGGACCACTCTAAGTTTCTTGTGTGATAAGGAGTAATTTATGACCCTCAGCATATCCCTCCCTGGTAAAGATCAAAGGAGGGTGATGTGGTGGTGTATACTGGATAAATCTAGTGAAACAATGAAACATCCTTTGACTTCCAGATTCTCCTTAACCCTCTACCACTAATCAATTTGCAGATAATAAATGACTCAGCCATGGACAGATCAATAATGCAATATGCAATGCCATTGACAGACAATGAAAATTCATTCTTAATTATAAATGCTCAAGCACGTTAGAGCAATTATACCTTTACCACACAATCCCAGCTTTGAGCGAGGAAAAAAGCTTTAGAAAATATGGTGGAAAAGGTAACAAGCAATTTCTGCTGACACTTCGCACCTCGCGCCCGGTCCCTCATACCTACTGTGACTGTGTGGTTTTACCTATACCCCGATATTAGTCAACTCTACATACATAATATTAAATCTATTTGTAACAAAATTCTTGGTCCGCAATAGTTTGTGATCGCAAAAAAATAGTTCTTATTCCACGATCAAAATCTTGATCAGCCTATAGTAATAGCTGGTTGCTATGTAACATTTTCACCTCCGAAAATAGCGTCCGCTTGTTGCTACGGGAAGTGACGTCACGCCGACATACCCTATACAATCTTTCTCTGCACAATTATATCGAGATGACTGTTAAAGGGCAATGTACAGTTACTGTCCTCCTAACCAGATGCTGCATTTAATCCTTTCCCATGCACATCTTTTAACCATTTTCTGAATTACGAGCCTTTTATAGACAAAATAAATCTGAACTACCGAATGTCTCACACGTAAACTGTCGTTTATTTGTGAGCCAAAATGGCGGATAGTAACGCGAAGCATCGGGCAGAAAAAATGCGACGACCTGATTGGTCAAATATCGATTTCCACGGATCCATGTATACAGACGAGGTTAGATGTAGGTACGGAATCGGCCGAGTTGTGACGAGTGATCTACAACTGTTACAGCTACTTTGGGAAGATGTGTCTTTCGTTCCTAGTTTCGAACCATTCTGTGAAAAGAAAAGTACATAGATCTATTTAGACCAATCTACAGTACGGATTTTTTTTAAATATATACAAACCATTTGAATTAAACAATGTTTAAATTGGTGTTTTCTGTTCCATTAGAATTGATTTTTTTCTGAGCTTGATTGATATTTTAAAGTGCATGGGGCAAAGTGTTACTCTTTAACACTTTGCCCCATGTGCCGTGTAACACATTGCCCCGATCGCAGTACCATGAAAAATCAAGGTCTATATAAAAATCCAAAGTAGGCCGAATATTGATTCATGTTGCATTATCATCCTCAGGATGCACTCTAACCTTGACGATATGCTGGACGATCCACCATGTATTGAGTACAAAACATGGCATTCAGGAAAATAATGAAAATTTACTTCCATGTCCCAAAAGGTGTGGGTTCCTCTTCACAAATTTACGGTAGGAGGGATCTGCCCACGACATAGCTCATACGTACTTTGCCCCGTGTATCATTTTGCCCCGGTCTCCCCTACATTTCAAAACCGGTTTTCATTTTTAGCTCACCTGAGCACAAAGTGTTCAATGTGAGCTTTTGGAATCGTGCTGTGTCCGTCGTACGTCGTGCGCCATCAGTTGTCCGTCGTCCAGCATCATCAATTACATGTATCTTGTGTGCACCATAGAGGCCACATTTTCAGTTGGATACTCATGAAAATTAAACACAATATTTGTCTTTATATATCTCGGACAAGTTAGAAATTGGGTCACATCGGGTCAAATAGTAGGTCACTGGGTTAAATCTTAGAAAAACCTCGTGTGTACTCAAGAATCTATTCGATACTCATAAAAGTTGATCATCAGGTTTGTCTTGATAATATCTCGGACAACTTTAAAATTGGGTCACGTTGGGTCAAAATGGAGGTCACTTGGACAAATCGTTGGAAAAACCTCGTGTGCACTCTAAAGGCCACATTTGCCGACCGATACTCATGAAAGTTGACCAGAATATTTTTTTGATGATATAATTTCAGACGAGTTTAAATTACGTCCGGTCAAAAGGTAGATCTTTGGGACAAATCTTCGAAAGATCGTGTGTGCTCTCAGCCTCTCTGGAAGCCACACTCTAAGTCTAATATTCATGATAATAGGTCAGACTGTTTGTCTTGATAGGATCTTGTACATGTATGAAACTGGATTACACAGGGTTAAAATGTAGGTCACTGAGATCAATGTTAGAAAAACCGTGTGTGCACTCAAGAGGCCATATTTTCAGTCTGATACTCGTGAAAATTGGTCAGAATGTTTGTCTGTCAAGATCTAGAGCTATGATTTCTTGGACAGGTCTTAAATTGGATCATGTCGGCTCAAAAAGTAGGTCACTGGGACAAATCTTAGAAAAACCTTGTGTGCACTTAAGAAGCCACATTTTCAGTCCTGTTTACATAAAAATGGGTCCGAAAATTTGTCTGTATGATATCACAGACAGTTTTAGAATTGAGTCATATTGGGTCAAAAAGTAAGTCACCAGGACAAATCTCAGAAACATCTTGTACAGTGCATTCTAGAAGCCATGTTTACGTTCAGATAATTATGAAAAATGGGTCAGAATGTTTGTCTTGGTGAGATCTCACGTAAGTCTGAAAATGGGTCATGTTGGGTCAAAAGTACGTTTCTAGGACAAATCTTAAAAAAAAAAAAAACCCTTGTGTGCCTTCTAGAGGTCATATTTTCAGTCATATTCTATTAAAAGTTGGGATTGCACTCATATCCATTAATGTTTCACATTACAGAAATTGAGAAAACACTTAATTTAAATTATGCAACTGAGCACATTTTACATGTGTTTTAAATAATCATGAGGATCTCTTCAACTTTTCACTGGTAGATGACTTTTAATTGGGTGTGTGCTTTAAGGGCCAATGGCCTTCTTGTTTTCTTTTTTATGTTAAGTAAAATCAGCTTATTTGCTACAGGGGTTTTTCTTTATTTTTGTTAACATAGAAAATTTGCTTTCTATCAATCTTAATGTTTTCTTTTCCGTTTTGAATTACTGGTAAATCATTAAAATGCCAAATTACGCTTGCTGTAAATCCAATTAAGCTCTGTCAGAATTTGTTTTGTCGTTTTTGACAGTGTGGATCTAGATTTCATTTTGACTGCAAAGAACATGGATTTTCGTGAGGCATCTTCTTGAATTCACAAACACAGTATTCTCTAAAATTGTTCAAAATCCCCTAGAATTACTACAATATTCTTTAATTTTAATTAAGGATAACAGTCTTTTCCACAGATTAAAAAGTTTATGTCTTTTTACAAGTTATTCACTCAGTAAGGGTTATTTTTTAAAGCTGTATCAAGCTAGATTTTGAACAAAGATTCTTATTCAAGACTTTTGACAATTTCGTAAGAAGTACATCACCAGAAAATGACAGTATACTCTTAGTGTGGCCAAGGTGAGAAAAAACGACACCACCAAAGTTGTCAGCACCAGGTCTCAAACTCATTTACTGGTAAAATAGTTGCCTAGAATGCCAGTATTGATTGAACTAATCCTAATCATCCAATCTAAGGTATCTGTGGGGCATATTGCAATGTATTATGATTTACTCTGTAGCACAATGAGTCAACAGTTTAGACATTTCCGAAGAGAAAAAAAAAAATGAACAAGGAAAAAAAATTAGACATACCTTTATGCATTATACTCTGAAGATGATATCTTGGTCTAAAGGCCCTTTTTTTTGGAGAATTATATTGCTAAGTGAGCTGAATTGCTGTGGAAAGCAACATAAAATCCATTCAAACAAACATTTACTAAAGTTAACCAAATTACATCTCTGTAAATCTTGTCTTTTTTTTTTCTCCTTTGATCCATGCAAGTAAACTATCTATGTAGTTTATGACGGTAATTAAGAAATAATGTGTTGTCAAACTATGGACAAATAGAACTTTATGATTTCATTGAAAACCAGTCGGAGTAGAAAAAAGGACCATAATTTTTAACCAGCCTCTTTTGGCCTTATCATTTTGATACTAGGACTTTTTTGGATTGGTTGTTTGGTGTTTTACTCTCCTTTCAAATTCAGTTGTATAAAGCTGGCAGTTCACCTTTTTCATCAGTTTTCCTTGTTTCTAAGAGAAGTCCATGCTTGGGATGTGCCTTGCCTAGCTTGCCCATATACACTCCCATAAAATTACCACATATCTTGAACGAGGATCAAACCGAGCACCTTATGAAATCTTGCCTACTCATCACCTTAAGCACTAAGCCACGCAAAGACAACTCAGAACTCTTTGAAACAAATATCATTTTGAAAGGTTTTATTTTGACCAAGATCCTACAAATGTTTACAAAAATTTGAAGTTGCACTCTGATTTATCTAATTTTGTTTATACCTAAAAAGTAAAAAGATGAAAATGTTTCTATGAACTGTTTGTATTAATAATCAAAGTTTGCAACATATTCACAGCCTAAGATATCAACAAGGCAATATTGTTTCAAGTACAATTAATTCTGTCAGTCCATTTGTAATTCTGTTTGTCTGCCCATCCATTCCCTCAAACAAGTCCAATGATAAGGGGAAATAGTGGCTGATGTGGGACTGGAACATGATACCGCTGGCTAACAGGGCATTGTGGTACAAACTTGAAGGCAACAAAGCTGATATAACAACTGGTTACTGATTGTTATATCTCCTAGTCAACAACACTGCTAACAGACACAAATTACGCTTTTCAACATTTTGATGAGAATCAGTGGGAAATGTGACCCTAATGTACACCCAACACAATGTACTATTCGCGGTAGCAGACCACTCTATAAGTATTAGGACATGCTACCTAAAGATTTTCCATGGTAGTTTAAGGGGGCTTATTTAGATATTTGTTCCACAAATTAAATACTTCAAAAAAGACTCTGAAAACATTAAGAGACTGGATGGTCACTAGCAGTAGAAAGGTGCGAATCTAGCATTCAAATATTGTGTTGACTGCTTTGCAATCCTTAACTCTTGTCTATTTTTATGAAATCAAACACAACATTATCATTCTTATTTCAGTACAATCCCATGTAATGGATGCACATTATTGACATTCCAACAGACCTTGCAAAATTCTTGCTTGAAATCTAAAAATGTCTCGAGGGGCTGTCTAGCACATTAAGGAAGAACCATTTTTCTTTTCTTATTTCATACATTGGTCTTTATTCTTTATTCAGTTCCATCAAAGGAGCAAATACTTCTAGTGTTGCTTGCATTTCGGCTTTCCCTATATTCATGTTATGTTGTTTATACTTCAGATGCATGTTTCAGGCTTAATCACTTATATGAAATACACAAAAATTTCCTCATTATCCTGGGATGTTACTAAAAGTTTAGTCAATTTATATTTTTAACCCTTGTATACAAAATTAGGCACAATCGGTCTCTTTAAACAATATTTTCATTAAAATGTATATCATCTACCTAAAATGCCTTGTGATTGTGTTTCATTAATTAAATGCAGTCAACAAAAAAATACAAACTGATATAGCCGTGACTGCACAGAGCCTTATTTGTGCTCTTGTTCTGTTGAACTCATAACTGAGGACCAACAATGGTTTCTCTTTCCATATGAGAGCCATGTTCCATGAAAAGGGGGCTTAATGCATTAGCATTAAGTATCAACCCAGGTCAGCCTGTGCAAGCTGACCTGGGCCGAAACTTTTCGCCATTTGTGAATTTTCTGTATGGATAAGGACCAGTCTACCTAATGATTAAGTCGTTTGTTAAAAAAGGTTGCTATTATGGATCTAGAAGTATGTGGTGGCTTGATTGGTATTATGAATCATGAAGATGCATTAAACCCCATTTTGCCAGAATGCAGCTCATGTTTTTTTTTTAAACTAATGTCATCAGCTTACTCATCGGCACTCCAAATCGAACAGTGGACAACATTAAGGGGTATGGAGGTCTTACAAGATGTGACAGCCCTAAGACTCAAAACATCATATGCAACCACATAGATATGACAGAAAAAGGTGAAATCTGTAGTGAGTATATTAAAATCTCAATAATTTGAATGGAGGAGTGGGGATCTGCAAAGAAGTTCCATGCTGTATAGGAACTTCTGTATGTTGAAAGTTACTTTACATTGATATAACCCTTGTTGCTCCAACCTTGGATGTAATTGCATGTACCTATGTGGACAGTGTAGATCGAGATGAGACTGCACAAAGAAAGCAGCCTGATCTTGTACCTACAGTGTTCTTTCTTTGCCAGATATTTTGACAAAAACAGCTTTGGAAATACAATATCTACATCTAAAGAACTACATGTGTACATTTTATTCATTATGCAGTACAAGGGTTAAATAAACTTTATGATAGCATTCAGTGTTCCATTTTCAACTTAACCTTTTACCACACAGTCCAGAGTTTTAATGACTCTTGGGAAGAAGTCTATCAAGTCATTTGCATCTGAAATTTTGTTGTCTGGTAAATAGTTACAAAGCAACTGCAGCTTGGAACCCATGTGTTGTGCCCTTGTTGTAGTTGAACTGGCCAGGAGCAAAATGAAAATTGGTAATTTTTGCTAGTGCCTAAAAGTTGAGGGAGGTCATGCTTAGCTGAGTCTTTGCTCTAAGTTCATGTACTGTGTACCAAACAGCCAAATTTTAGACTTATCCAAACTAAAAGCTCTTGCAGACGTCAAGTTAAATGTGCCTCAAATACAAGTACTAGGATTTGAGAGTAGAAAGCATTGTGGTAAAAGAGAATGTGCCTTTTACAAGCTTTTCCTCCTTTACACCCGAGCTCCAATAGCTCAGTCAGTAGTGTACAGGGCTTGAGAACAAGGAGTTGCTGGTTTGATCCCCGGCTCTGCCAATTTCTTTCTGAGGATAGTCTTTTCTGATGATAGTCATTGCCACAGGATTCATGCCACAGAATTCATTCCTCTCTCACCGCTGACCATTATTTCAACGATAGTTATGTGGGAAAGCAGCCATTAGCTTGGAAAAAAATATTGTGCAAAGTACTGGTAAAAGAAATTCCAGGAAAGCATAGATACATGTATGTGCACTGGCTGCCGTGATAGAAGTGAAATAATTTTGAAAACAGCGTTTAAAACCTTACTATCAATCAATCAATCCTCCTTTATCCACAATGTTTTCAAAAGGTCTCTACAGAACACTCATGAAACTTGGGATGTTACATAAAGGGTTTATACGTAAATAAGTAAGGAAACACGAGATTTTAAGTCCTTTATTTGAGCAGAAGAAAGAGAGAATAGTTAACCCTTTACCAAATGACAAAATGTTAGCCTTGTCCAAATTGAAAGCATTTGCAGACGATAATTTCAACATGGCTCAAATGGCAGAATTTTTCTTTGGTAGGGTAGAAAACATTGTGGGAAAAGGAGAAAATGCTGGTTACCAAAAGGTTTCTTTCCCAGGGTGGTTAAAAGGCGTCATTGTGCGGTAAAGGATTAAAAAAGTTATGTTTTGAGGTGTATCTATTAATGTTTACAGTTTTTAAAAATCCATGCATTTTTGAGGTCAATACAAATAAAAGGCTTTTATTTATAAAAGCCTTTATTTATGTTATAAAATTTTACAAAACTTACAAATTTCAAATCCTTTGCCAGAAGGCAGAATGATGGAAATTTTCTCCAAAAGACCTTAAGACTTTGTGGGCAAAATAAGAAAATGTTGGTTACCAGGGTCCGTATTCACCAACCATTCTTAAGAACATTCTTTGTCTTATTATCCAACATTTTCTGGATTTGAAAGTAACACAACTTCTGATTGGCTGAAACATTTGGTTTAGCTAATCAGAAGTTTTGTTACTTTCAAATTTGGACAATCTTGGAGAATAAGACTAAGAACATTTGTAAGAATGGTTGGTGAATATGGGCCCAGTATTTTCTCCTTCTACTTCTTCCCACAGATGTTTTCCAAAGCTGTTCTCCTCTGGGTCATTAAAATAAGGGACTGTTTTGCAAATGGTAAATGGTACAATGTCACAAGTTTCTTCAGTGTGCTCTGCTAGAGTTTTTAAGTCAGTGGAACAATGCTGGGCCCTTTTGCATTGATTTAGCATCCATAAGACATAAGACAATACCTGCTGTATTTATTTTTTGGGTCTTGCAAAAATGACTTAAAAAAAAAAGAGGCAATAGAACAAAATTTCTCTGAAAGAACACTCTCTCCTTTTTTTTATTTATACATGTATGTTCAACCTAAAATTACATGTAGGGTTTGCTTTGCAAGCTTTTTAGAAAAAACATAATAGAGACTGGTGATTCTCATTTAGCCTACATGTATAGATAGCTTTAAGACTAAAATATTGATAGAAATGAACACGCATTTCATTGATGTATACCAGTTGCACACAGTCATTTTTAACATGGTGACAAAAGATCATATCACATAATATCTCAATTAGATATATTATCAACAGATAAACAGTAGTTGTATATAAAGATAAAACTTAATACACATATGGAGAATTGTCTCACACTATATAAATAGATTATAGTTAAAGAAAAAAAGTACTTTTTTACAATTCAATTGATTTGTGGAATTAAGGAAGTTATCTCTTTGTATTGTTACAAAGAAAATCCGTTTGCTTAAATTAATCAAAACTAGTTTATTCTTGCTATTTAATAAAAGGTTCACAAACTTAAACATACATTTAGAAAACTCAAAAGGGTAGAAAACATTGTGGGAAAAGGAGAAAATGCTGGTTACCAGCATTACTTCCTTTTCTCACAATATTCTTGAAAGTCCTATTTCTCTTAGGATCATTAAAGCTAAAGATTGTGCTGTAAAAAATTAAAATTTGTTTTAGACAGAGTTTGACAAAAGCATTCATATTTCATATAGGACTATTGTATGTTTTAAAGGGAGATACATGATCCATCACATTTTTCATAAGACTAAATCTATTTATCAAATATTTTGGAAATTTTCCAGAGAGACTCAAAGGGGATCCAAAGTCAAATCGAAGTGACTGCGAACATGATCAACGACTGGGTGCTACCATTGCCATCAACCACAAGTTTAAACAGTTTCTGTACACCACCACTACCTTACCAATGGTTACAGTGAGAGCATTTCTTTTTTATTCATATTAGATGTCCAGGGGATACCCGTTTTTTTAACCCTTATTTTACTTATTGTAGGGAATTGTAATGATGAATTGTACTCCCCAGTCCATATTCTATGTTGAATTTGAACTGGGTAGTACATTTTCTACATAGCATATGGACCAGGGAGTACATTTTTCCACATAGAATATGCATGGGGGAGTACATTTTCTGCATAAAATATGGACTGGGAGTACATTTTCTACAAAGAATATGGACCCAGGAGTTCAACTTTGTCATATCACAGACTTAAATGGCTTTTGTGGATAGTGTAGATCAAGATCAGTCTGCAGAGAACAGCTGATAACAGCATTTTTTTTTTCGTTTTGATGACAAGGTTTTCTTTCCTTCAAAAGATAAATTTCAGTTTTTGAGTCAAATTTATCTTTTTGTCTGCAAATGCTTTCAATCAGGACAATTCTGAAATGTTTTTGTCTGATGAAGAGTTAGGTGTCAACCCTTGGGCCGATTTTACAGGTATGTGCACCTGGTTGGAGAAATGTCTTTCCGGAGACAGACAACAAGCAGAATTACATGGTTGGTCTGTGTCTAAAATTGAGGGATGAACTTGAGGTGCTGAAATGTCCAAGAGAATTCTCGTAAGTGGATTTTTTTGTTAATCTATTTTCCAAGAAATCACAAGATATTGTCATAGCCCTGCCATTGTCTGCAACTGCTTCTTGCAAAAACTTTGTCATTACCTGATATGCTGGTTACCATCATTTTCCCCCTTTCCTACAATGTTTTCAAAAGTCTTCTTTCTCAGGGTTGTTAAACCTCAGGATAGTGTGGTAAAGGGTTAAGATAAATCTCAAGTAAAGAGGCAACTGCAGCTAAACATCCACATGATATTTCTTTGTCTGTTTCATAAAACTTTTTTTTATTATCTGTTGGATTGAATATTTTTTGGACCAATTAAAAATTGGAATCATTCAGCTTTTAGAACCCGGCCGGGTAGCTCAGTGATTAGCATATCTGACTCATGACCTGGTGGTTGTGGGTTTAATACCCTGTTGCTGCAAACTTTCTTTCTGGTAATTTTTCGCCTCTCACCTCTGATGCATGTGAGAAAAGTAGTGAGTGACTTGGAAAGAAAGTTGTATCAATACTAGTGTGAGACAGCCATGAAACACATGAGTAGGAGCGCTGACCACTGTGATATGACCTAAGCTGTTTAAACGGCGTAAAACACCAATACAAACAAACAAATCAGCTCTTGGCAATGTAAAAGAAGCATATATACAGTGAGTATACAAATCCACCTTAACTCTTTACCACACAATCCCGACTTTTAACAACCCTGAGAAAGAAGTCTTTTGAAAACATTGTAGAAAAAGGAGAAAATGCTGGTAACCAGCATTTTCTCCTTTTCCCACAATGTTTTCTACCCTATCCAGTGCATAAATCACTGTTTAAGCTACACTTAATTTGTCATCTGCAAAAGCTTTCAATTTGGTCCAGTCTAAAATGTTGTCGTTTGGTAAAGGGTTAAAAGCTGTTTTGAACCTATTTGACAAATCATTATTGAATATGTCCCCCATTCATCAACCAGTCAAAATTGTATTTTTAGTCTCATTCTAAGTTTAGAAAGCAACACAACTTCCGAATGGTTTAGCCAGTCAGAATTTGCACTACTTTGAGATTAGAAATTCTTGAGAATTAGACTACAAATATAATTCAGAATAGTTGGCCCAGACAGTATTATCAATTTTATTCCCGTGCCTAGATCACATAAACATGATTTGCAGTACAATTACGGGTTTTTAAAGTGACTAGAAAATTTGTGTTATAATGAAAACATATTAAAATTTATTTCATGCTTTTCGGTAGTTTATCTGGTTTGATATTTCATGGTTACGACAAGTGAAAAATACTGATTTCATATTTGCTAATGCCTGGATCACACATTCATGGATTTGATGCCAGAGTTGCTACAGTATTATTTGTGTATTGATCCGTAGCTTTCCATATTGTAGCTGCAGTCATCCGTAGTAGTACATGTTCAAAATTTGACCACAAATCAAACAACCATAGTATATCCTTACTAAACCGTATTTGAACGTACTGACCTGTATTAGTCCGTATTAAAACCGTATTAATCTGTACTTATTTGTAGTCCCGAAAGTCATTCAAGAATTTGTACAGTTAGATACGGTGAACTATGTACCGGTATGGCTACACCACGTATTGGCTAAGGATACAGTACAGTTTGTTACAAATTTTTTCATGGAATCTAATTACATTGCATTACGGGCAGGTAGGGATCAGCCAGTTTTTACAAGGTCTTTTACAGGTTACTAAGTAACATCACGACAAAATACGTAATGTTTCGGTCTACGACTATTTTATTACAAATTAATACAGTATGTGTGTGTACTAACAAGACTGGCACCCAAGTGTTACCAAACTGATGCCTGGCTTCTATATAAATACTCCCTGCTTATAGGGCCCAATGTAGTCTGTGTCTTGCGGTAGAGTTATACATAAAATCATCTGACATGCACAATCAACAACTGAAGCCTGCAATTAATTGGCTAGAACTAAAATTTGCTATGGCACCAGGGCAGTGGAGGTGTTACTAGAAGACAGACATAGAGGTGACCGAAGGCAGAGGAGATGATGGACTAGGGACTAGCTTCTCCGAAGAACCATTCATGGCCAGTATAAGGCCCTCATGTTCTCTTTCTTGGTGCATTTTGAATGTGAACTGAGTATGCGAGCATGAGGGTGTAAGTATGTACGGATTGTTTATCGTGATGGTTCCTTGCCCCTCTGGGACGGTTTATACTATTTCGTATCAGACCCTTCTTATTCGAACTAACCCTTACTAATACTATAGCAAACCGTCGTTCATCCACAGTGCACATGCCCTGACACGTGTCGTTCCGTATTAAACTGTGTTCTTCCGTATTATACCATTATATTGTATCACTCATGTCGCCAAATGACCCCTTTCGTACATTATCCTTGGTAATACGTCAACACCCATGGTCACATCATTTGTGCATCCATATCATATCCGTACTGGATTATGGAAATTGCTATTTCCAGGGTCATCCATGAGATTTAAACCACGGTGGAAGCGATGAGGTGATCCATGAATGTGTGACCCAGGCATAACTCTTCAATTGAAGGCAGAAACAGTCGTTCCTGCACACCAGTTACTTAAGTAAACAGCTTGTGCCATTCAACCAGAGGGAAATATTATGTAATTTACGCACATTTACCCTATCTCGCGCTTTATGTAATATTGTAATGCATTGTTATGTGAGGGAGGGTACGCCATGCGGAATTACCGAAAACAACTGTAATGGATTTTGATGAAAGTCCCAACAAAAAATGGGGTTAGAAGCATGACATAAATAGAATATTTGTTGTTGTTTTTTTTATAAGTGGAAGATTGAAATTTATTTCATCTCGTGAGCATCATCGGTAATATTTTCACTCATGGCTGCACCACTCTTGAAAATAATACAGACAATGTTCACTTAATGAAATAAATTTTGATCTTTCACCAAAAAACCCCAAATATCCTCTATATTTTTTGTCAAAATTTGATAGGATAACTTGTGTCTTTATACAGGTTATGACACATTTCTGGACACTTTTTGAACCCTCCTTATGTATATATATCTATAATTTCAAATTTCAGCTACTGTTGGCCATTCTGGACCAAGGAGGGAAAAGCATTTTTCAATGGCCAGCCTTACTTTGCCTATGCACAAGGTGGTCTGTCAGCCGCTTTTACACCGGTAACTGATTCTACATTAACCCTTTAACACAAAACATGTACTGTATTTAATAAAAATAGCTCTGGAAAAATTGTGTAAAAAACGAGAAAATACATTTTCTCCTTTTTTTTGTTTGCAATTTTTTGTATCCTATCAAAGATAAAACCTTGATTAGAGCCAAGTTTGATGTACTGTCTTCAAATGCTTTCAGTTTGAGTCACATCTGATATATTGTAGCAAATGTTCTCACTTTGGACCAAAGTTTTGATGTAACTTTTCACCTGACATCAAAACTTTGGACTTGTATGATTTGAATGTATTCATATACAACAGATTTACTGTCGCTCTGATAAAGTGTCTTAGAAAGGGTTGAAAACAGTTTGGGAGAAGGAGGAAGTTCTGTTCATTTTGTCCTGTTCTTTTAATGTTTTCAAAAGCCTTGGGGATGGAAAAGCATTGCTTGCTTTTCTAAAAGTTTCAAGACACTGACAAAAAAGAACTAAATAATTGTCATGGGGTGGTTTCTGTCATCATCTGCTAGCCTTTCTCTTGTTTAGCTTGAAGCTTGCACAGATTGTCTATATCATCAATAGCATGAATTGCATAGAATCTGTAGAAAATTCAATAATCAGTCAGAGAAAGGTAGTTATTTCAGTTGAAAAATTTTCTCTTTTGTGAGATAAATTCTGCATTTTGATCTGCAACTTTTGAAACTTTGCACTGATCATTTGCATTATGACAAAGTTGAAACCTTTTGAAAATGAAGAACTTATCTTTGACTTTGCAGTCTGATCTTGATCTATGCTGTCTGTAAAAGCCCCTATTTTTCCTTATACACCACTGAAAGGGTTAAAACTAGACCTACCCAGACTGTATCCGAGCCATGATTTATAGATCTAGATGCATGTATATAAGAGCGCATAAGTCTGTACCAAACAATTCTATGTTTTACAACTGTTAGGGGAAGATGGTTTTTAAAAACCTTGTGAGACAAGGAGAAAATGCTGTGATCATTTTTCCCTTTTCTCACAAAGTTTCAGACTCTTTCAGAGTCAGAAATCACCGTCTGTCATCTTCAAAGACTTTCAGTTTGGTCAGGTCTAATATTTTGTTGTTTGGTAAGATATCATTAAAAATTTGATACATTTTCAGTGTCCCCCTATAGCTAAGTGCTGAACTCTTTACTAAAGGAAAAAAAAAAAACCACATGTCAACATTTCAGAATGGTCCAAATTTAAAAGATGTGCTGACGACATTAAATGCGGCTTTAATGATTAAATCTTTTTCTGAAAGGTTAGAAAACAACATGGGAAAAGGAGAAAATGCTGGCTCCCAGGATTTTCTCCTTTTCCAACAATGTTTTCTAAAGTCTAAACTCTTAAGGTTTTTAAAACTCAGGATTGTCTTTACTCATGGACAAAAATTTAATCTTTTTCATACTGAAAGCATTTGCAGAAGACACCGTTGCTGAAATGGTTGGATTTGTCTTGGAAAGGGGAGAAAACATTGTGGGAAGAGAGAAATGCTGGCTACCTCTTTACTGAATGACAATATTTTAGAATGGTCCAAACTGAAAGAATATAAAGATGACAAATTATATGTGGTGCAAATGTTTGAATTAGTCTTCAAAGGATCAGAAGAAAAAAAAATGTGGGAAAAGCAGAAAATGTTGGTTACCAGTTAACCCTTTACCATACAATGCTGACTTTGAACACCTCCCAACAAAGAAAGCTTTTGAAAACATTGTTGGAAAAGGAGAAAATGCTGGTAACCTGCATTTTCTCCTTTTCTCATCATGTTTTCTACCCTATCAAGGACAAAGTTCATCATTTGAGCCACATTCAGATTGTTGTCTGCAAATGCTTTCAATTTGTACCAGTCTAAAATATTGTTGTCTGATAAAGGGTAAAAAGCTTTCTTATTGTGGATTGTTGAAACATGGCATTGTCTTGTAAAGGTGTAAGGAATCTGATAAATTAGTAGAATATTCAGATTGAGTCCCTGCTGGCATCTCTTGAGGCTTGTGTCCTTTGGGCATGGTGTGGAGACCTCAAGCCTTCAGCTGATAAAATCCAGAAAGAACGTTTTATGAATTATATGTAGTGTGATATAGTTTAAATATAGTAAAAAGTGACATTCAATAAAAACATAATTATTATATTGATGAATTTTGTAAGGATTAGGTTTTGGTATGATTCACATCAGCAAGTGGAGAAAAGAAAAATCAAAGTGCTGTCAGCTCTGCAATTGGTTGACACTGAACAACTACACTTGTTTGAAATCACAAATCAAATCGTAGTTGTTTGAAATATGAATGGGATAAAAAAGATCCTAGACCTTACAGCTGAGCCATGTAGGACTGCCCCCCTTTTTTTAACTGTCTTTTACAAATTAGTACAAATTACAAATTGGTAGACTGTAGTTTAACGGAATGTTTGCCAGTCGACAGCAATAGAGTGTAAAATATGTGACGATTCTGATCAGCAATGCCCACTATCAAGCTTTAGAAATCACTCTTCATGAATAACAGTACCTAGCAACCTCTTAAAAAAGTAAAAAAAATACAAACATTCTTTTCTGTAAGTTTGGCAACTTTGGTAACTGTACCGTGTAAAATATGGCGAGCCCTGATAGCGTACAGGACTTGAGAACATGGAGTCACTGGTTTGATCACCAGCTCTGCCAATTTCTTTCTGAGGCTTAATGATAGTCATTGCGACAGGATTCATTCATCTCTCAGCGCTGACCACAGTTTTGATAATATTTGTGTGGGAAAGTAGCCGATTGCTTGGAAAGAATATTCTGCAGAGTACTGGTATCAGAAACTCCAGGAAAGCATGTATAGTTGCACTGGCCGCTGCGATATAACTGAAATAATGTTGAAAATGGCATAAAACACCATACAGTTGATCAATCAAACTGTAACATATTGTAAGATTTATAATAATGTCCATACTCTAAAATGGTATGAATAAGTCATGTAAAATATGCCAACAATATGACTTTCGAATTGTTTACTTTTGGCTGCTAGTTGGCCTTTTATTTTTCCATTTTTAACAAGCCATCATATTTATCTACACTAATTGTTGTACCTAGTGATCTTTGGCTGGCTAAATCATCCCAGGCCAATCGTCCAGTCCAAAAATTCTGCTGGCCAATTTCTCCAACATTACTTTCAAAGGATGTAGATATTCACAATAAAAAGAGGATTTTTTTTTTTTTCATGAAAGATTGAAATTTACTTCATCAAGTGACATCATCGGTAATATTTTCTGATGATGTTCACGAGATGAAATAAATTTGGATCTTTCACTGAAAAAATACAGATATTCTATTTATGTCATGCTTCTAACCTCTTTTTTGTTGGGACTTTGATCAAAATCCAGTACAGCTGTTTTCGGTAATTCCTGTGGTGTATTCCCCCCCCCCCCCATAACAACACATTACAATATTACGTAAAGCGGGAAAAACATAGGATAAATGCGCATAAGTTAGATCATATTTCGGTCTGTATAAGGGAGGCTTCCATTTTGAACTACCAATCACATGATCTTAAACATGGCGGCGCCCCTGTAGATCGCTTAGCAACGACATGAACAACCACTGTAAAGTTATTTGCTTCTATCGATCTGTCGATGAAAGCTCCTAACGGAATTGATAAACCACGCTAAAACTTGAATGTACAAACTGTTTGCCGACTGAAATACTCTTAGAAAGATAACGATAGAAAATTTACTCATGCGTTCTTTCTAAAGAGGAGCCTTACAATTTCAATAACGGTAAAGCGGTGTGCTTCCGGAGATGTGCGAAATGTACCGTGTAGGTGCATATCAAGCTACGTGATACAGCCGAGGGATTTGATCACCGGATCACCCGAGGTATGCCGAATGACTGTTTACCTAGCTAACTAGTGCACAGGAACTACTGTTTCCGCCTTCAGTTGAAGAGTTACGGAAATATTTACTGTAAATTTCACTGGTCATAAGCATTTAATCCACGGTTATTTCCTGATAAACTACGAAAAAGCATAGATCTACCTAATCCTCAACCAAATGATAAAATTTCAGACTTGTCCAAATGAAACAGATTTGCACATGACAAATTTAATGTAGACTAAATGCTGATTTGAATCATTTAAAGGGTAAAAGAAAATTACATTGTGGGAAAAGGAGAAAATGATGGTTATCTGCATTTTCTCCTTTTTCCACGGTGTAATCAACAACATTCTTCCTCGGGGTCGTTAAAAATGGGATAGTTTGGTTAAGAGTTAAAACACTCAGCTATGGCCTGTTACTGTCAGAAAAACAGAATCTAAACATTACAATTTCATGGTAGTTTTTAGCTCCACTGGCCGAAGGCCAGCGGGCTTATGTCATGGCCCGGTGTCTGTCGTGCATCTGTCTGCTCGTCCGTCCGTGCGTTAACTTTAATTTCAAACATCTTCTTCTCTGAAACTACCCATCCAATTTTCATGAAACTTCATAGAAATGATCCTGCCATGGTCCTCTTCAGAATTTCTTGAAAGAATTTGATTCCTTCAAAAACTCTGGTTGCCATGGCAACAAAACTGAAAAATATTGGAAATCTTCAAAAATCTTCTTGTCTGAAACCATAAGGCATAGGGCTACCAAATTTGGCATGTAGCTTTATGTAGTAGACCTCTATCATGTTTCTTCAAATTATAGCCCTGGGGTCAAAATTGGCTCTGCCCCAGGGGTCACAAGTTTTACATGGGCTAACATAGTGACAACTTAAGAAATCTTCCAGTACCTAGCCATAAGGCCTAGAGCTACCAAATTTTGCATTTAGCTTGATCTAGTAGGGGTCTACCAAAAGTGCCCAAATTACAGTCCTGGGGTCAATTTGGCCTCAGGTGGGGGTGGGGTTCACAAGATTTACATGGGCTTATATAGGGAAAACTTTTAAATCTTGATGTACATAGCCATAAGGCTCAGAGCTACCAAATTTTGCATAATTATAGCATTATCTAGTGGACAACTACAAAGAGGGCCCAAGTTACAGCCCTAGGAACAAGTTTGGCCCTGCACCAGGGGTCACAAGTTTTACATGGGTTTATGGAGTGAAAACTTCAGAAACCGTCTTGTTTCTAGCCATAAGGCCAAGAACTCCCAAATTTGGCATGTTATTCTTCTAATACACGTATTCCCCATTTAGTCCGACAGTAGCCCTGGGGTCAAAGTTTTATAAGGGCTTATATAGTGACGACTTCTCGACAATCTTCTTGTTTCTAACCATAAAGCATCGTACTAACAAATCTGGCATGTTTTGAGCCTTGGGATCAAAATTTGTCTCACTCCAGGGTTCACAAATTTCAGATAGGCTTACATAGTGAAAACTTAAGATATCTTTTTTTATCCTTACTGTAAGGCCTAGGGCTATAAAACTTTGGCATGCTGATTCATATTGTAGACTTCTACCAAGACTGTTCCATCTTTTTCATTGAAACCACTCTTCCAATTTTGACCAAACTTTACAGATATCATCTTGCCATGATGTTCTTCAGAATGCCTTCAAAGAATTAAGTTCTGTTAAAAGCTATGGTTGCTATGGCTACAAAACTGAAAAGTTTTGAAAAACCTTTGAAAATCTTTTCCAAAACCTTGTATTTACTAACGTCATTGTAGTGCCATGATGTTCTTCAGAATGCCTTCAAAGAATTAAGTTCTGTTAAAAGCTATGGTTGCTATGGCTACAAAACTGAAAAGTTTTGAAAAACCTTTGAAAATCTTTTCCAAAACCTTGTATTTACTAACGTCATTGTAGCTCATGAAAAAGATACTGCTTTTTAGCTCCACAGGCCTAAGGCCATTAAGCTTATTGTTAGCTCCACTGGCCGAAGGCCAGCGGGCTAATGTCATGGCCCGGTGTCCGTCGTGCGTCCGTCCGTCCGTGCGTTAACTTTTATTTCAAACATCTTCTTCTCTGAAACTACCCATCCAATTTTCATGAAACTTCACAGAAATGATCCTGCCATGGTCCTCTTCAGAATTTCTTGAAAGAATTTGATTCCTTCAAAAACTCTGGTTGCCATGGCAACAAAACTGAAAAATATTGGAAATCTTTAAAAATCTTCTTGTCGGAAACCATGAGGCATAGGGCTACCAAATTTGGCATGTAGCTTTATGTAGTAGACCTCTATCAAGTTTCTTCAAATTATAGCCCTGGGGTCAAAATTGGCTCTGCCCCAGGGGTCACAAGTTTTACATAGGCTTATATAGAGAAATCTTTAAAAATCTTCTTGTCGGAAACCATAAGGCATAGGGCTACCAAATTTGGCATGTAGCTTTATGTAGTAGACCTCTATCAAGTTTCTTCAAATTATAGCCCTGGGGTCAAAATTGGCTCTGCCCCAGGGGTCACAAGTTTTACATAGGCTTATATAGAGAAAACTTTAAAAATCTTTCTGTACCTAGCCATAAGGCCTAGAGCTACCAAATTTTGCATGTAGCTATATCTAGTGGGCCTCTACCAAGTGGGCCAAAATTTTAGCCCTGGGGTCAAAATTGGCCCCACCGCAGGGGTCACAAGTTTTACATGGGCTTACATAGTGACAACTTAAGAAATCTTCCTGTTTTGATTTTTTTTTTAAATTAGCCTTGCATCAGGGGTCTTATGTTTTACAGAGGCTTCATATGGACAAAACTTGAAAATCACCTTATTTTTATGGCTTTATCTTGTGGACCTCTACCAGGGTTCAAGTAATTAAATAGCTCTGGGATCAAAAAATGGCTTTGCCCTGCGGGTCTCAACTTTCATATGGGCTTTTACAGAGAAAACTTTGTAAGTCTTCATTTTGAAACCATTTGGCTCAGCATTGAAATGTTTATTATTTATGGTTTATATTTATAAGCCAGTGGAGCGATACAGGGCCATCATGGCCCTCTTGTTTTTGAAACTGCTTCACCCAATAAGTCACAAGCTTTACATAGGCTAATATAGTGAGAACTTAAAAGGTCTTCTTTTTTCTTACCTTGAGTTACAGCTGTAATATGTATGAGTGTAAATCTAAATAACCTCTTTCAAAGTTTTTCAAGTTATGTCAAAATTAGTCCTATCTAATGGATCATAAACATGTGCTTATAGCGTGAAAATTCAAAAAATCTTTTTGCTCCTAATCACAGACCTAATCGCAAAAAGGGCTACCAAATCTGGATCACTTTTGAGTTTTTTTTGAGATTAGCCTTGCATCAGGGGTCTTATGTTTTACAGAGGCTTCATATGGACGAAACTTGAAAATCACCTTATTTATAACCATACAGCATAGACTTGTATTATTTTGGCATGTGGCTTTATCTTGTGGACCTCTACCAGGGTTCAAGTAATTATAGCTCTGCGGGTCTCAACTTTCACATGGGCTTTTACAGAGAAAACTTTGTAAGTCTTCATTTTGAAACCATTTGGCTCAGAATTAAAATGTTTAGTATTTATGGTTTATATTTATAAGCCAGTGGAGCGATACAGGGCCATCATGGCCCTCCAGTTTTCCATATATATCTTACATAAAGAGACCATCAAGATCTAAAATATGTGCTTCTGTGATATTGGTCTGAATTGTGTTCAAAGGACCGTCTGATCTTGATCTTTTATTGTCTTCAAAAGCAGCTTTACCTGTAATTGTCCAACCCAGGTCATTGTATTTGAGTCATTCTAATAAGCAAGAGCATAACTACAGTAGCATCTACATCAGTTGCATTTACATCAGTTTGCTCAAAGGCAGAATAATTTAAATGAGCCATGCTTTGGCAAAAGGGGCTTAATGCATCTCTGTGATGCATGATACCAAGCAAGTCATCACATGCTCATGGATCCATAAAAACCATTTTGTTTAACAACTGACTGAATCATATGGTAGACTGGTTCTTTGACATACAGAAAATTGACCAATAGTGAAAAGTTTTGGCCCAGGTCAGCCTGCGGAGGCTCACCCGGGTCGAGACTTTTTGCAGATGCATTAAGCCCCCTTTTCACAGAGCATAGTTCAAATTTTCAAATTCTTTAAAAGCAATGTTTCCTTACAAACTCCATTTTGTTGCGATTTTATCCTTGCTCAATGGCAAAATGACCCATCATCTTTTCAACACCTGCTACATATATGGACAACACTCGTCACAACTCTGTCGCTCCTGTATCTACATGACAATCAATGGATCACTTGAAGTTTGCCGAATAATATTGACAGCAGACGACTACAAGATGTGTTTACATACACCTAAATTGATTCACTCTCGATTCATTCATTTTGCTGCTTATCACTGACCCCATTTCTTATAATGGTGTTGTAAGTAGTCCGTTACACAAAATTTCCAGTGTTTGCTGGCCAGAGATTTTGATAATACTTGTATTATCACATAATTCAATGCTAAACAAATTGTAACCATCTTTTATTACATAATTGAAAAGTTAAGTATGGGATTACTTGACGCCTCACACAGCCTGTTCACTACTTAAGTTGCTATTCTTGGGCTTATCTAGGTTAAAAGTAGTTTTTATAATAAGGTCACCACAGCAGGTAATTTGTGGTCTCTCTCATTGGACAGCAAGCTAACCGATTAAAAACAACACTTTTACAATTAAACAAAATTTAAAGAACAGCAGAAAGAAGAAGAACGTGAAATGAAAATTGGAGTTGCAATACCTTTACTACTCAGAGTTGAAAATATGTGTTAGATTCCTTTTAGTTTTGATCCCACAATATATTTCTAAGTCCAAAATACTACAAAGACTAGCTGTAAAGTCATCATTTATGAAAATTAAATAATCTTGGTGATTTAATCCATTTAAACTTTACCGAATATTCAATCCAGAGTTTTACTTTAAGGACCTTCAGTAAGACTGGTATATTTTTGAATTTGTTTTGAGAAAATGCTGACAACCAGCATTTTCCCCTTTTCCCACAATGTTTCCTACCACTTTCAAAGAAATAAATCCTCTTTTCAGCTACATTGAATTTGCAGTCTGCAAATGCTTTGAATTTGGACAGGCCTAAAACTTTGTTATTTGGCAAAGAATTAAACTTTATTCAATTGAAATTCCAGGTCTGGGTTTCTCCATGTTCTAGTCAAAATCAAAAACCAAAGAGGCCCTCCTTTGTTCATACATATGTTGAATAACCCAGAATGAAAGTATTTATTTTTAGATTGTGTATCATAAGCTACAGACACTCATTATTTATTTTTATTTAATGAAATGCCATATCATGGAAAAAGGGGGCTTAATATATTATTTCATTATGGACCAATACCCGTCTGTTGTCTGTCTGTCTAAAATCCTAGACGAAATTTGGTGAAACTGTATATATGTGTTCCTTATGATAGTTTGCTGATGTACATTTTTTTGTTTTTATGATTTAATGCTGTGCCATTGGAAAAGGGGGCTTGATGTATACCTCCGTTATGGACCAATATCTCTGTAACTACTGGACAACATTGTATGAAACATCATATTTATATTGTTTATCATAAGCCACAGACAATCATTATTTGTTTTTATTAGCTCACCTAAGCACGAAGTGCTAAGGTGAGGTATTGTGATCAGTCGTTGTCTGGCATTCATCTGTCCGTCTGTCCGTCCGTCTGTCCACAATTCCTTTAAACATCTTCTCCTCCTAAACCGGTGGGCCAATCATCTTGAAACTTGGCAGGCATGTTCTTTGGGTGAAGCTCTACCAAAGTTGTTAAAAGAATTGAATTAACCCATTAACTCTGGTTGCCACGGCAACAAAAAAGGGGAAATTTACAACATCTTTAAAAATCTTCTTGTCTGAAACCAGAAAGCCTAGAGCTTCAATATTTGGTATGTAGTATCTTCTTGTAGTCCTCTTCCAAGTTTGTTCAAATGATGCCCCTGGGCTCAAAATTGGCCGGGCCCCAGGGGTCACAAATTTGGGCAAAATCATATATAGAGCAAACTTTGAAAATCTTCTTGTCTGAAACTAGAAGGCCTAGAGTTTTGATAATTTATATGGATCATCTCCTGGTGAAAGTTTGTTTAAATGATGCCCCTGGGGTCAAAATCAGCCCTGCCCCAGGGGTCACAAAGTAGGACATAAAGGTATATAGAGTGAACTTTTGTTTTGACTCATATCTTGAAAACTATACAGAGTTTTTACATCAAACTTGTAACATCTATCAACCACCATTAGGAAATGCAGGACAACAAGTTTCATCCAGATTGACCATGCAACACCACAGTTATATACCTTTGCTTTTTTTTTTATTACTGTGTCATGGAAAAAGGGGGCTTGATGTATATTTTCATTGTGGACCAATATCTCTTTAACTACAGGACATAATGTCATGAAACTTCATCTTTATATTGTTTATTACAAGCCACAGACAATAGTTATTTGTTTTTATTTCATGAAATGCCATGTCATGAAAAAAGGGGACTAAATGTTTAATTTCATCATGGACCAATGACCATCTGTTTGTCCGTCTTTCAGGACAGATACCTTCTAAAATCCTTGACAAAAACTAATAGAAATTCATACAGGTGTTCCTAATGATGTCCGCCGATATTTATTGTTTTTTTTGCCATTTTGATATCAAATACGGTCTCTTAGGAAAAAGGGGCTTCATGTATATTATTGTTAAGGATCAATATACATGTGCATAGTTTAGATTAAGATCAGACTGTCTTTCAGGACAGATCTCTTCTAAAATCCTAGACAAAAACTACTAGAAATTCGCACAGGTGTTCCTAATGATGTCCGCCGATATTTATTATTTTTTTTTGCCTTTTTGATATCAAATATGGTCTCATAGGAAAAAGGGGCTTCATGTATATTTCTTATAAGGATCAATATACATGTATCTTCAACTCAAAATCCTGGACAAAAATTTGTGAAAGTTTATACGTGTGTTCCTTATGATAGTCTGCCAATATCATTATTTTAGCTTTTTTGATTAAATTTCATGTCATGGAAAAAGGGGGCTTCACATATATTATCATTATGGATTAATATCTCTTTAACTACAGGACAATATGTTATGAAACTTCATCTTTATTTTGTTTATCACAAGTCACAGATAATGATTAGGCCTATTTGTTAGCTCACCTGAGTATGAAGAGCTGGGTGAGGTATTGTGATTCGTCAATTGACCTGAAAATTGGTCAGAATGTTTGTCTTGATCAAATCTTCTATGAGTTCGAATTTGGGTTACCTGGGGTCATAAACTAGGTCAACTAGGTCAAATTAAAGAAATACCTTGTGGACACCCTAGAGGCCATATTTCTAGCTCAATTGACCTGAAAATTGGTCAGAGTGTTTGTCTTGATCAAATCTGGGATGAGTTTGAATTGGGTCATGTGGCGTCATAAACTAGGTCACTAGGTCAAATTAAAGAAATACCTTGTGGACACTCTAGAGGCCACATTTTTTGTTCAATTGACCTTAAAATTGGTCAAAATGTTTTTTATGATGCAATCTCAGATGAGTTCGAATTTGGAACACCTGGGGTCATAAACTAGGTCACTAGAACAAATTAAAGAAATACCTTTTGGACGCTCTAGAGGCCACATTTCTAACTCAGTTGACCTGAAAATGGGTAAGAATGTTTTTTATGATGAAGTCTCGCATGAGTGTGGATTTGGGTTACCTGGGGTCATAAACTAGGTCACTAAGTCAAATTAAAGAAATACCTTGTGGGCACTCTAGAGGCCACATTTTGCACTCAACTGACCTGAAAATTGGTCAGAATATTTGTCTTGATGAAATCTCGCATGAGTTTGAATTTGGGTCATCTGGGGTCAAAAGCTAAGTCACAAGGTTAAATTAAAGAAATACCCTCTGGGCATTCTAGAGGCTACATTTCTTACTCAATTGACCTGAAAAGTGGTCAGAATGTTTGTGTTGAAATCTCAGATGAGTTTGAATTTGGGTCACCTGGGGTCATAAACTAGGTCACTAGGTAAAATTAAAGAAATACCTTGTGGACACTCTAGAGGCCACATTTTTTGCTCAATTGACCTGAAAATTGGTCAGAATATTTGTCTTGATGAAATCACAGATGAGTTCGAATTTGGGCCACCTGGGGTCATAAACTAGGTCACTAGGTCAAATTAAAGAAATACCTTGTGGGCACTCTAGAGGCAACATTTTCTACTCAATTGACCTGAAAATTGGTCAGAATATTTGTCTTGATGACATCACAGATGAGTTCAAATTTTGGTCACCTGGGGTCATAAACTAGGTCACTAGATCAAATTAAAGAAATACCTTGTGGGCACTCTAGAGGCCACATTTTTTTGCTCAACTGACCTGAAAATTGGTCAGAATGTTTGTCTTTATTAAATCTCGGATGAGTTTGAACTTGGGTTACCTGGGGTCATAAACTAGGTCACTAGGTCAGATCAAAGAAATACCTTGTGGACACTCTAAAGGCCACATTTTGTACTCAATTGACCTGAAAATTGGATAGAATGTTTGTCCTGATAAAATCTTGGATGAGTTTGAATTTTGGTCACCTTGGGTCATAAACTACCTCACTAGGTCAAATTAAAGAAATATGTTGAGGGCAATATAGAGGCCACATTTCTTACTCAACTGACCTGAAAATTTGTCAGAATGTTTGTACTATGAAATCTCGGATGAGTTTGAAAATGGGTTGCCTGGGGTCATAAACTAGGTCACTAGGTCAGATTAAAGAAATACCTTGTGGACACTCAAGAAGCCACATTTCTTACTCAATTGACCTGAAAATTGGTCAGAATGTTTGTCTTGATCAAATCTCGGATGAGTTTGAATTTGGGTCACCTAGGTCATAAACTAGGTCACTAGGTCAAATTAAAGAAATACCTTGTGGACACTCTAGAGGCCACATTCTGTGCTCAATTGACTTTAAAATTGGTCAGAATCTTTGTCTTAATAAAGTCTCAGATGAGTTCAAGTTTGGGATACCTTGGGTCATAGACTAGGTCACTAGGTCAAATTTAAGAAATACCTTGTGGAAACTGTAGAGGCCACATTTCTTACTCAATTGACCTGAAAATTGGTCAGAATGTTTGTCTTGATGAAATTTTGGATGAGTTTGAATTTGGGTCACCTAGGGTCATAAACTAGGTCTCACTAGATCAACTTACAAAAATTCCTTGTGGGCGCTCTAGAGGCTACAATTATTACTCGATTGACCTGGAAATTGATCAGCATGTTTATCATGATAAAATCTTGGATGAGTTCAAAATTGAGTCACATAGGGTCTTAAACTAGGTCACTAGGTCAAATTTAAAGAAACATCTTGTGGGCGCTCTAGTGGCTACAATTCTTGGTCAGCGTGTTTGTCTTTGTAATATCTCGGATGAGTTTAAAATTTGGTAACATAGGGTCAAAAATAAGGTCACTGCGTCACATTGAAGAAATACCTTGTGGGCACTCTAGAGGCCACAATTCTAGCTAGAGTGGGGTTCTGCGTGGCTCAGGGGTAAATTGTGGGACTCGTAACCTGGAGGCCCCGAGTTCGAGCCCTGCCTGATCCGCTGGGTTTTTCGTGGGTGTGTCCTTGGGCAAGACACTTCAGAGCCCTAGCCTAGTACTGGTAAAATCCAGGAAATACATGAATATGTGAGCTGTCGCCGTGACATGACTGAAATAATGTTGAAAGCGGCGTAAAACACCATTCAATCAATCAGTCTAGCTAAACTGACCTGAAAATTGGTTTACATGTTTTACTCGATGATATCTCTGACCAATCAGAAATTGGGTCTCATAGGGTCCTAAACTAGGTCACTAGGTCAAATTCAAGAAATGTATTGTGGGCATTCTAGAGGCCACAATTTTTGCTCAACTGACCTGAAAATTTGTCGGCATGTTTGACTTGATAATATCTTGAATGGGTTTGAAATTGGGTCACATAGGGTCGTAATCTAGGTTACTAAGTCAAATTACAGAAATACCTTGTGGGCACTCTAGAGGTGGCAATTCTTGCCCAATTCACCTGAACCTTTGTTAACAAGTTTGTCTTGATATTTTGGATGAGTTTGAAATATGGTCACATAGGGTAATAAACTAGGTCACTTGGTCAAATTGAAAAAAATACATTTTAGACACTCCAGAGGCCACATTTTCAGCTCAATTGACCTGACCATTGGTCAGAACATTTGTCTTAATAATATCTCAGATGAGTTTTAAATTGGGTCATTATGACCCTGGGATGAAATTTTGCCTATTGACTCAGGTGAGCAATCCAGGGCCATCATGGCCCTCTTGTTTAATGAAATGCCATGTCATGGAAAAAGGGGGCATACTGTATAATTTTATTATAGACCAATACCAAAAAGGCCTCATGTACATGCAAAACACAATACCTCTTATATGTTTTCTATCAAAAAAGTTCTTCTTGGAGTGGAGATTTCATTTCAACTTATTTTGTTTAGCAGCTGTAAGTAGGATCAAGATAATATACATAGTCACATGATTACTCAAACATGTATCTTAAAATTTCAGGATGGTCAAAGTGAAGTGATAGGGGCTCCAGGTGTCAATGAATGGAGAGGTATATGATTATGTGTTTCTCTGTTGGAGGGGTTGTCAGAATTCTCAAAGTAACCCCTGTCTGCCTGAAATTTGGACCAAGTATGGTAGCAGTAGATTCTAGATCTGTGCCAATTAAAACAATTCAAATCCACAAAGAACTAGTGCTAACAACTTGAAAAATAAAAAATATTTTAAGTATTAAAGCAGTTACGTCCCATAGGTAACAAATGCTCTAGGTTATGGCAGCACAGCACACTCTGCAACAGTACTTTTGGAGCACTCCTTGTTAACCCTTTACCACACAGTCCCGACTTTTAACGACCCTGAAGAAAAAGCCTTTTGAAAACATTGTGGGAAAAGGAGAAAATGCAGGTAACCAGCATTTTCTCCTTTTCCCACAATGTTTTCTTCTCTTCCCAAAACAATTTTCAATTTTTGAGAAACATTTATTTTGTTGTCTACTAAAGCTTTTAATTTGGCTGGTCTAAAATTTTGTTGTTTGGTAAAGAGTTAAACAGTAGATTACTATATGCTCTGACACTTCATATCTACATCTATGTAATGATTGATTTATTCATGTCACACATCATCATGAGGTTTACAGCTACATGAGTCTGGGTGATATATAAATAGTTGACACTAGCTCTAGATCCACGACAGAGTTCATTTTTCATGTTAAACCTTAACCTAAATAGTCCAAGATCTAATTGATAAGAAAATAATATATTTGATCTATTTTTCTGACAGTTGATTCAGTTGAATCTACTACATTTTCTGTATGTTTCTCTCACATTCGATGTAGATTTACTTCAATTGAATCTTCTGTTCAACTTAATGATGAGCCAGTATACACCCTGACAGGAAATACAAACATTTTAGGCAGTAGGAAATTTGAATATATAATGACATATTCGATTTTCTGGACTTCCCCTGGAAAAAAATCCTGTTATCATCTTTAATTTTGATGAAAAAGGTCATCACAATGTTGGACATTAACTAGACTATGTAGATTGATATTTATATGTAATGAGCAATGTAAGCACTTCAGGAGTTTGCAGACGATAAAATACAGAGCATACCTGTTACACGTTTCAATAAGCAAATAGTCCCATATTTGGTCAAAGGTCTGTCATCGTACACCTCATTTCAAAAACATTGTCGAACAAGATTTTTCTATGAAATTAATAGTCAAATTTGATGATTGTGACAAAGCTGCATATTTTATCATCTTTAGATTCAACAGTAAAATTTCGTCTGTGTTGTATGCGCCTGTCAAAGAAGCAAATGGGGCTTTATGTAAATTTCAATACATACGTACATGTGCATGCAGTCATATGTTTTAAGATCATGAACTATAATTCATTGGTGTTTGAGATAAAATTTTATTAAACTCATTGACCAAAAATGTATATACGGTAAGGTCACCAAAGGCTCGCTTAATGACATTTTTTGTAGACTTGTTTATTTTTTTTTTATCACATAACTACCCTTGTTTTCAATTTAATATAGCCACCACAAATTTTCTTATCCTCCACACAATTCAGATAAGAGAAGAGTGCTGTATTTGGTTAGTACTTTGCGAGTTATATGCCTCATTTCTTAAACATTGCTGACCAATATTCCTCTGAAATTATCTGTCAGAACTAATTATTGTCAAAAAGCTATGAATTTTATCATCCAATGATGTAAAACAAAACCCTTATATGCAAGGTTTTTTGGAACTATTTTTTTTCTGTGATGTATGCACCTGTCAAAGAAGCACATTATACATATATAGGCTTCTTGTAAATTTCAGTACACATGTTTTTACAGATCACAAACTTAAATTCTTGAAATACAGTTATGTGCTAAAAAGAATCTCACATTCCTTGGATTCTGAGGTTTTTGCTAAAAAATTATTAAACTTGTCTACAAAAAATTTATTAATAATGGCTTGATGACTTTTTTTGTAGACTCGTTTGATAAAATTCAAATGCAAATGCAAGCTCATGTCAGATCCTATCTCAAATACCAACTTATGCCAGAACTTGAATGTCTATGTAGAAACTTGATTTTAACAGATCAGATTCAATGCTTATCAGGCATTATGGTAAAGTGTCTGTTCTTTTCAACTCTTTACCAGGTGGCATACTCTTAATCTTGTCCAAACAGGCAATAAAGGCAATAAAAATAGATGTGGCTCAAATTATCAAAATTGTTTTTGAAGTTTTTGAAGGAAACAACATTTTCACCTTCTCAATTGATGTTTCCAAAAGCTTTCTCTCTCATGGTAGTTAAAACACTGGATAGTTCTGTGAAAGATTACTTTACTTTCAGTAATTTTTAACAGTTTTGTCTTGGTTTCAGGTGGTTACAAATTCATCCAGCTGTCTGGGGAAAAACTGATAGATTGGCAACAAGAAAGTACCTTGTATTATGGTAAGTATATGTCCCATAAAGCAATAAAACTGTATTATATTTTTCAGGGCTCATCCAGGAAAAAAGGGCTTGGGAGTCGAGAGGGCACTTGGCAGAAAAATAAAATGGGCAATTCAGTAGATAAATCACATGCATTTGGTCATAATTATGGTGTTCAGGGAATGCAAATTTTCACTGCTGTAAAGTCTGCTTGCTACATGGTTACCGGTAGTATCAGATAATATGGTGTTATTTAACATGCCTGCATACAATACTGTATCCTATTGGATGAGTACAATGCAGAACCAGTCAATATTTTGGATGAGGCGACAGCAGTGTACCAAAGCATGCTCTTTATTTTACTTCATCACTTTTTTGCACAATATTGGAGTCTGTTGAACCCAATAGCTGCATCTAATTTGTCCTCAGCAAATGTTTTCAATTTGGACAAGTCTGAAATTTTGTCATTTGGTCATGAGTTAAAGTGGCCTTTTTAGATTAATTGCCTTGAAAGGGAATTTCCTGTTAAACACTGGTAAATGCTGCTAGTGATATTTTTCTTTCCAAGCGTAAAGAAATTGGATGGTTACGTTTAGTAAAATGAAGAAATGTTTGCGTTTAAATCATAGGTTAATTTTGTTGTTTTGCAGTCTTGAACTATATACATTCATGTGAGATCAGGTATGATGTCATTCACCTATTCTCAGAATAGAGGCCTGTCGACAAAGTGTGAAAAAATCATCTTTCCTTTTCATCTCCTCTTTGCCTACCAATGTTTACATACATAATTGAATGAAATTATGCCAAAGTTTTAGCACTCAAAGACCATCTCATAAAAAGTTACACAGTCATGAATAAGATGGCCCATGATTCTGTAAATTCAAAATAAACATGTTATCCATGTGTCGCAATGCAACATTTTTTTCAATAAAACCATTTGTTAATGTCTCCTAAAAGTAGAAAAAACAATTGATTTTTGCAACATGGTTTTGGATTTGATAAGAATCAAATGTGTATTCTTTTAAAACTTATACAATTAACTGTAAATAGAAAAACAAACTTTTTGTAGCTTAAAACAGTCAAACAACACTTTTTTCAAACATGTGCCTAGTGGTTTTTGGCCTATTTAACCAATAAATGATGTTTTCTTAGAAGTATGTATATTTTGACTGATGTTAAAAAATTTTTAATCATGTAGCTTACATCACATACCTTACATATGTTACTTCTAGTATTTATGGAGTCTTCATTTCTATGACCAGCATTTTTAAACTTGCATGTTAATTCACCCACCAAGTGGTCTTTAAAGGGTAGTTTGCCGTATGTGTATATTTTACAGCATATCTGTACATTACATCTAACGTAGCTTACATGCTTAACCATACACTTTCAAACACAATAGTTTTGTACGCGAAATTTGTATATCTTTCCATGGCATATCCAGGCATGTTTTTTAAACAGTTTCATAGACTTTGGAAGACTTAAGATTTGATAATTTCCAGGAATTAGCATATAAACTTTTCTAAATAAGACACCTACAATTGACATGTAAGGAAGCTTACTTGAATTTTGCAACAAATTTCCAACCTGTATAATTTTCTGAAAAGACTTAGTAATATTAAACACCAAACCAAACTTCTAAGACTTACTAATCCTTTTGAGATAGTGCAAGGTTATGTTTTTGCACTGTCAGACTTTTGAAACCCAGTTATGCGACATACAAATTGGGGGACTTTTTGCTCTTATAAGTGCCAGTCAAACAAATCTCATCCTAAAATAAAGTGATTTGTGGGCACTTTTAGCGAAAATTATGGGTATCAGCTTTAATGGACAAAGAAAAATGGGCGTAGTTACATTCTGTAGTTAATTTATTGCCATGGACATCACTTTCACTAATACTATTCTGAGAATAGGTGCATTGTCCTTAGTTGATATTTGAATATGTTCCCAAATAATTGATGTGTGCAATTGATTAGATAACATTCCCACCAGCCATTATGAAATTCTCGTACAAAATCTAAAATACCTAAAGAGACTATGTGAAACTTGAAGAAATACCATTGTTTTTAGCTCCACTGGCCGAAGGCCAGTGAGCTATTGTCATGGCGTTGTGTCCATCGTGCGTCCGTCCGTCCGTCCGTTCGTCCGTGCGTGCGTCCGTAAACTTTTTCTTTAAAAAACTTCTCCTCAGAAACTATTGACTGGATTTTTACCAAATTTCACAGGAATGTTCCTTTGGTGGTCCTCTTTCAAATTCCTTCAAATAATTGTGTTCCATGAAGAATTCTGGTTGCCATGGCAACCAAAGTAAAAAACCTTTAAAAATCTTCTCCTCCCAAACTGCTATTTGGATAGCATTATTATTTTGCAGGAATGTTCCTTAGATACAGGTTTACAGAATTCCTTTAAAAAAAAATGATCTGTCAAAAAACATGGCTTTTATGGGAGACTCATTTTCCTTTTATGGTATAAAGTAAAATCTTTGTAAAATTTCTTCTCTAAAACTATTCATTGGATTTCATTGTTGTTTTGCAGGTAAGTTCCTATGGTGGTTGTCTGCCAAATTGTTTCTATGGTGGTTGTATACCAAATTCCTTTTAAAAAAATGATACACCTAAAAACACATTTTTTTATAGACAAGGCTTATATTTCAAAAAAATGTTCTTCTCCAAAACTATTTATTGTGTTAGTTTTATCGACTAACAAAGAAAAAGGAAGAAAATTGGATTGACTTGACCTAGTCAGGGCTGTCCTACTTAAGCCCACACATTTTCCTTGGTATTAAGATCACAATTTACTCCAATGATACGCTATTAGTTAGTACTAGTAATAAAATATCACTGGCCATAAATAAGATAAAAGCTTGAGCACCTTTCACAACTTGAGCTTTTCAATTTTGCCTTATTACTAAGCCTGAGTAACCATGCCAAGATAAAAAAGAAAAAGTATTTTAATAACAAAACCCCCATGTTGTAGGTACTTTATAGTCCTTTTGATATAGAACAAGAGAACCTCTGCACTTTTATTAGTTCTAGTAAAGGTTTGTTGACCTACTAATGAGTAAATGCAGAGTGGACAGAAGGGGTGTAAATCCTGGTATTGATGTAAGTTGATCTATATTGCTATAACATTCATTCATTTGCCCTCCTAGCTGTTCTTTTAGATTACCCCTTTACCACACAATCACAACTTTTAACGACCCTGAGAAAGACATATTTTCTATATTTTGATGTTTCCCCACCCAAAATGGTTTGTGAAAGGACCTGTTGCAGACAACATATCTTCAAATTAGTAAGACATATATAAAAAAGGATAGAAATTATTGTGGGAAACTAAGAAAATGCTGGTTACCATTTTTTTCTTCTTTTCTCACAAGTTTTTTCCATACCTTTTTTCTTCAGTGAGCTAAAATGCAGGATTGAATGGTAATTGTTAAAAGCTTCTTTTCGCCATTATAGAAATATCAGGCCTGTGGAGCGATACAGGCGCTCAAGTGCCTCTAGTTTTCTGAACACTCTCTTCTTATTTACTTGTGGTTTGCAATCTATTTGCATACTGAATTTAGTGGTAAAACATTTTGAAGTGTAGTACAAAACAATATGAAACATGCTCTTGCAAAAGTGGGCTTATTGCACCTCTGTAATGCAATGTACCAAGCTGTTCATTACATAATTATATATCTATAAAATCCATTTTACAATCAACTGGATTTGGAGGTAGAATGGTCCTTTGCCAAGCAGAAAGTTTACAAATAGCAAAAAGTTTCGACCCAAGGGTGGATACTGTTTGCAGATACATTAAGCTCCCTTTCCAGAGAGTGTGGCTCATGAAAATCTGAATGGCCCAATTTAAGGAGACTTATTATTTTCACACATGATTCCTTCGATTTAGAAAGATGTAGCTATTTCAATTTCTTGATCATTTACAGAGAGAGTAAAACTATCTGCCTACCAGACTGTATTTCTGCTTTCATTTTTAGCTCTACTGGCTGAAAGCCAGCAGAGCTTATGTCATGGCGGGGTTTCCGTCGTCCGTCCGTCCGTCCGTCTGTCCGTCCGTCCGTCTGTCCGTCCGTTAGTCTTTTTCTTGTTTACGCGATAAGTCTGCATTTGTTGCCAGATTTTCATGAAACTTGCACAGTTTGTTTATCTCATCAATAGCTTCAACCCTATTGAATTTGAAAAAAATCCAACAAACAGTATGGGAAAAGTAGCCATTTCAAGTTGAAAATTTCCAGTTCTTGTTTACGGGATAAAGTCTGCAAATAACTTCAGATTTTCGTGAAACTTGCACAGTTTGTTTATTTCATCAATAGCTTCAACCCTATCGACTTTGAAAAAAATCCAACAAATAGTATGGGAAAAGTAGCCATTTAAAGTTGAAAATTTAAATTTTCTGTTCTTGTTTACGCAATAAAGTCTGTATTTCTGGTCAGATTTTCATGAAAATCACACAGTTTGTTTATCTCATCAGTAGCTTCAACCCTATTGATTTTGAAAAAAAAATCGAAGAAACAATGTGGGAAAAGTAGCCATTTCATGTTGAAAATTTCCAATTCTTGTTTACATTATAAAGTCTGCATTTGTAATCAGATTTTTGTGAAATTCACCCAGTTGTTTTGTCTCATCAACAGCTTGAATCCTATTGATTTTGAAAAAAAATCCAAGAAACAATGTGGGAAAAGTAGCCATTTTTTTTGTTGAAAATTTACATTTCCTGTTTAAGGGATTAAGCTTGTAGTTTGGTTTGGATTTTGGTCCCTGCCAGTAGAGCATATTCAGGCCCTTCAGGGCCTTCTAGTTAGCTCACCTTAGCATGAAGTGAGCTTTTGTGATAGTGCTGTGTCCATTGTGTGTCGTCCTTCATGCGTTGTCTGCGCCTCAAGAATGACCTTGTGTGCACTCTAGAGGCCACATTTTCAGTCCAATACTCATGAACCTTGGTCAGAATGTTTGTCTTGAAAATATTTCGGACAAGTTTGAAATCGGGTCATATTGGGCCAAAAGGTAGGTCACCAGGTCAAATTTGAGAAAAATCTTGTGTGCACGCTAGATGACACATTTTTAGTCCAATACTCATGAAACTTAGTAAGAATGTTTGTCTTGATGAAATCTCAGACAAGTATGAAATTGGGTCATGTTGGATCAAAAAGTAAGTCATTTGCCTAAATCTCAGAAAAAAATTGTGTGCACTCTAGAAGCTACATTTTAAGTCTAATACTTATGAAACTTGGTCAGATCATTTGCCTTGATAATATCACAGACAAGTTTGAAACCGGGTCATGTCGGGTGAAAAAGTAGGTCAATGGAACCTAGTGAAAACATTGTGTGCACTCCAGAGGCCACATTTTTGCTCAAATACTCATGAACCATTGTCAGACTTTTTGTCGTGATAATATCTCTGACAAGTTTGAAATTAGGTCAAGTTGGGTCAAAAAGTAGGTCACTTAGTCAAATTTTAGAAAAACCTTGTGTGCACCCGTGAGGCCACAACATTGTTTTAAAAAAAATAATCATGAAACTTAGTCAGAATGTTTATCTTGATAATATTTCTGACAAGTTTGAAATTGGGTCATGTCAGATCAAAAAGTAGGTCACCAGGTGAAATTTTAAAAAATCTTGTGTACACTTGTGAGGCCACATTTTTGGTCTAATACTTATGAAACTTCATCAAATTGTTTTTCTTGATGATATCTTATATAAATTTGAAACTGGATCATGAAGGGTCCAAAAGTAGATCAGTGAGACAAATCTTAGAAAAACCTTGTGTGCACTCTAGAGGCCACAATTTCAGCCAGAAACTCATGAATTGTAGTCGAAATATTTGTCCTGATGTATCTCTGACAAGATAGAAATTGGGTCATGTTGGGTCAGAAGTAGGTCACTCTGCCAAATTTTAGAAAAACCATGTGTGCACTCTAGAGGCAACATTTTTGACCAGTTCTAATGAAAATTCATCAGAATGTTTGACTTGATATGTCAGACATGGTCAAAATTGGGTCGTTTTGGGTCAAAAAGTGGGTCACTTTGACAAATCTTAGAAAAATCCTGATACCCATGAAACTTGGTCAGCATGTTTGTCTTGATGAAATCTAGCACAAGTTCAACATTGGGTCATGTTGGGTCAAAAAGTAGGTCATTGGATCAAATTTTAGAAAAAAATTGTGAGCACTCTAGAGGCCACATTTTTAGACCAATTCTAATGAAAATTCATCACAATATTTGTCTTGTTGATATATTGGACAAGATCAAAATTGGGTCATGTTGGGTCAAAAAGTGGGTCACTTGGGCAAATCCTAGAAGAATCTTGTGTGCACTGTGGAGGCCACAGTTTTTGTTCGTTACTCATGAAAACTTAGAATGTTTGTCTTGACAATATCTTTGATAAGGTAAAAAATAGGTCAAGTAGCGCAAAAAGTAGGTCACGAACACTGATGTGTTTTACGTCATTACGAGCAGATCTCTTCAGCTTTATTGTTCCTAGATGACTTTACTCAAGTGAGCGCTTAGGGCCAATGGCCCTCTTGTTCTTTTTGCAAGAGTAAGGTTCCACACAATATTCATTTTCCTGCTCCTTTCCAATTTATCCCTTTACAAGATAACAACATTTTAAAATTGTCTGCTTTTAAAGCACTTGCAGATGACAAATTAAATGAGGCTTGGGATTTGTCTGTAATGGGGTAGAAAACATTATGAGAAAGGTAGAAAATGCTGGTAATGAGCATTTTTTTTCTTTTTCCACAACAATTTCAAAAGCCTTCTAACAGCTGTTTAACAATTTTTATGATCAAACCTGCTTGTGGCAAGCAAAACAGTTGTAACGATGTCACTCTAGTGTATGTGCATTCATGATTTAGTGCATGGTTTGTCAGTCTGTCGGATTTCAAAATAATTTTGGACAATTGTTCTCCTTCACGAGTAGAAGGGTCATTTGAAACATTTGTTCAGGTACATGTAAGTCCAAGGCCAAGGTCACACTTGAAGGTCAAATGATAAAATTGTCATAAATGGAGCTTCTCCAAGTCATAACTTCTATATTTACATGTATGCGTTTAAAGATAATTTGGCGCAGTTGTTCTCCTTTACCAATAAAAGTGCAGTTTGTATCATGTGTTGAGAAAGGTCCACGGTCAAGGTCACTCTTAAAGGTCAAATGATAAAAATGTCATACATAGAGCCTGTCTGAGCTACAACTTCTACATTTATCGATGGATTTAATAATAGTTTTAAACAAGTGTTCTCCTTTTCCAGTAGAAGTGTCATTTTAATCATTTGTTCAGTTCTGTCAAAGGTCAAGGTCATACTGAAATGTCAAATGATAGAATTGTCATTAATAGAGCATGTCCCAGCCATAAATTCTACATTCTAGGTGGATTTCGAAATAATTTGGCACATTTATTTTCCTTCATGAGTAGATGTGACATTTAAAATATTTGATCATATAGGTCCAAGGTCAAGGTCACACTTTAAGGTCAAATGATAAAATTATCATTAAAAGATCTTGCCCAAGCCATAACTTCTACACATATGGATGGATTTCAAAATATATTTGCACAATTGTTCTCGTCTATGAGTAAATGTGCCATTCCAAAAATTTGTTCAGATAGGTCCAATGCCAAGTTTACACATGATGGTCAAATGATGAAATTTATGGCAACTTTTCTACTTAATGAGTAGTAGATCTAATTTCTCTCTGAATTATTCTTTTCATTTGTTTCAGGGTCAAGGTCATTCTTGAAGGTCATAAATTAAGCTTCTAATTGTTCATGAATAGGGAATACTCCTGTCCTCATGCAAATTTGAAAACAAAGGGGTCTGAAATAAGATAGATGTACATTGAGTGACTGGTTACTTTTCTTCATGTGCAGCTTATGAGTTTTTTTACTAACTCACCCATGGCCAACATACATGTTGCCCCCTGCCAATCTTCTAGTTTGTTCTTTGTATTCCTTTGGACTTTCCTGGGTTAACTCTTTTACAGACAGTCCTTTTGAAAAGATTGTGGGAATAGGAGGAAATACTGGTAACTAGCATTTTCTCCTTTTCCCACAGTATTTTCTATTCTTTCACATATTCCACCACTTTGGCCATATTTCATAGGTCATCTGCAAATTCTATTAATATGGAAATGTCCAAAATTCTGTAGTTTAATTTGCCTTTTACAAAGAAATTCTGTTATTGAACTACCCAACATTGCATTCTATTCAAACAAAGTTTTCTACTTTTTCACAGAAATATTCCTGCAATTGAGTTACCTTTCATTTTTCATCTGCCAATGCTGTTAATGTAGACCAGTCTGAAATTTTGTGGTCTGATAAGGGTTAAAGCTTTAACTCTTATAAAATAACAAATTTTAGACTTGGTCAAATAGAAAGCATTTTCAGGGGACAAACTGAGTGAAGGGGTTTGTCTTAGAAAGGATAGAAAACATTGCAGGAAAAGGAGAAAATGCTGCTTACCAGCACTTTTTCCCTTCTCCAACAATCTAACCCTTTACCACCTGACTTTTAACAACCCTGAGGAAGGTTTTTGAAAACATTGTTGGAAAAGGAGAAAATGCTGGTAACCAGCATTTTTTCCTTTCCACAATTTTTTCTACCTTTCCCAAAACAATTTTCAATATCTGAGTGGAACTTGGATTGTCGTCTGCAAATGTTTGTAATTCTGACTTGTCTAAAATTTTGTCATTTGGTAAGGAGTTAAAAATACTTCTTTTCTTAGGGTTGTTAAAAGATTGGGAAAGCATTGTCAGATGTATAATTGCAGACTTGTCTATACAGAAAACATTCACAGAAAACAAAGTAAATGTAGCTCTTATGATGGAACTTGACCTTCAAACGGCAGAAAACATTGTGGGAAAAGAAGAAAATGCTGATCACAAGCATTTTTTCCAACAATGTTTTTCAAAAAAGATTCTTTCTCAGGCTTGTTAAAACACAGAATTGTTTGGCAGAGGGGTTGATGTTTTCAGTGTTATTTTCCATGCTCCAAAGACAATAATATACTGAATGTGATGAATGTAGTAAACAGCAATGTTTTTTCCTTTCCCCACAATGTTTCAAAGGTTTTTTCCTCAGAGTTGGGAAAACTCCTGACTGTTCGGTAAAGGGTTAACCAGTTAACATGCAAAATAAGTCTTTGATATACCTCTGGAGTACACGTCTTCTATTTTCACATTGCTGGAAAAGGAATGATTACTTTGTGACAGATGGCAGGAAGCAGGCCATGACATAGGATCTTCTGGGCAGTGGTCAGTAGTGCTTGAAATTTTTCAAATCTTTTTTTTTTAAATGTAGTGCTCATCTTATTAGACTGTGGATATTAGATCAAGCAGGCAATTTTGTCCAGCCTGATTTAGACTAAAATGTGCTGCACTAGCAGGTAAATATTGTGTTGGCAATCAAAGGGTCAATTTTGTGTTTGTAACATTCTTTGTAGGCTACTCCATCGCAACAGCAGCATTTCATGACGAGAAAAACTATGTAGTTGCTGGCTGCCCAAACTTCCACACAAAAACTCAAGGTCATACTGGAAAGGTATGTGTCTGTGTCTGTGTGTCTGTCTCTCTGTGTGTTTGTCTGTCTGTGTATCTGTCTGTCTGTGTGTCTGTCTGTCTGTCTGCCTGTGTGTCAGTCTTTCTGTGTGTCTGTATGTCTGTCTGTCTGTCTGTCTGTATTTGTGTGTCTACCTGTGTGTCTGTCTGTATTTCTTTCTGTCTGTGTGTCTGTCTGCCCAATTTTTTTTCATTTGGGAGAGAATTTAAACCTTACCATACAATGCAAACTTTTAATGACTTTCAAAGATGGCTTTTGAAAACAATGTGGGAAGAGGAAAAAAGGCTGGTGAGTGGTGCTGGGATTGTTTTCTAACATTTCAAAAACAAATTTCATTATTCTAGTCACATTTGATTTGTTGTCTACAAATGTTTTGAAATTGGACCAGTCTAAAATTTTGTCATCTGGTAGAGAGTTAAACTCCAAATTAATCAGTGAGTGATGCAAGAGTCAGCCAATCAAAAAGCAAAAAGAAAACCAGAGGAAAAGGGATTGTAGATTTGACCAATTTGATGGCATTTGCAGACAAGAAATTAAATATAGCTATAACGAAAAAATTTGTATTAAAAGGGTGGAAAGCAGTGTAACCAGCATTTTCTTCTTTTTGCACAAAACATGTACTTTCAAAAGCTATTTTCTTCAGGGCTGTTAAACAGTATAGTTTGGCTAAACAACTGTATGTATTAACCATGTTCAAATAGGAAAAGGGCTTTTGAAAACATGGAGGGAAGTTGAGAAAATGCTTCAAACTGTATCTTCTTTCTTTTCCACTGCCATATGCTTTACCCTTTCATGGACAAGTTCTATCAGTTGAGCCATGTTTGATGTACATACTTACAGTTTGACAATTATATAAAGTTTTGATGACTGGTAAAGAGTTGAGAAGGTATGCCATTTATGATTTTACAGGCAACTTTGGCCCAGCTACTAACCAATGTAAATCTCAAGACAGCTAGGGAAACCAAAAATTGATTTTCACTGGTATGGAAAACACTGCATGTAAGGAAGCAGTTACTTGCAAATAATTTATCATTTTCCACAATGTTTACAAAATCTTCCTTTTATAGGGATGTGAAAAAGTTGTAATTTTGTCATGATGGGCTAGATGATTTTGATTTGTGTGTATGTGTGTATTTAAAGGTAGAAATACTGATAGCTACACAAAAAAGAGATGTCATGGAATTTGGAATTTGGAAATCAGTAAGTTCTTCATTTTTTTTTTTATAATTTTTTAATCTCCTGAAGACAAAGTGAATTCTATTTGCTTTATAGACACTGTACATCAAGATCACCCTAAACATAATTATACCCTAGTCTAATCGTGATACAATACTATCTAATTCTTTGTTAGGCATTCTACATTGAGATACATATATTCCAATAAAAAAAAAAGAAAAACCTGTAACCCTTTACCAAAGAACTCATTGTTTTAACGAACCTGAGGAAGAAGGCTTTTGAAAACATTGTGGGGGAGAAAAAGGAGGAAATGCTTGTAACCTGCATTTTCTCCTTTTCCTTCAATGTTTTTGACATTTTCAACGATTTTTTTTTAAATTATACCCATCATTGAGCAACATTTGATTTCTCTGCTGCAAAATCTTGAAATGGTCAAGTCTAAATTTTTTTCCTCTGTTTAGTTGGCTTTTTTCTATTTTTCAATAAGTAGGTCCATTTCACGAAAACAAAAACTGAAGAATGAACTTTCTGGTAAGGTTATATCATCAATGTCAAACAAATTTCATACCTTTGTGGATTGGTGTCTGAAAATTTTGAATGCATCACTTGTCTCATTTAAGAGATATGTACATTTAATGCAGGCCATGTCTTTTCCTAAATTTCTATTAGGAATAACCTAGGTGACTAAAGCCCCTTTCACAATTGGCTTATGACCAGTTTACAACTGCCTGCAACAATTTTTAGCGGGGTTGCACGATCACTCACATGGTGTCTTGACAGCTGTCACAGTCATTTCACAGTCACAAGCAGTGGCAACCGATTGTGTAAGGCTTTTGAACATGTTCAAATTTCTGACGCAACTGCATGCGATCGAAATACTTGTGTGTGGTGGCACTAACTGTCATATGAGTGTTGCACAATGCTGCAAACCATCGCATGACAAGAGGTACATATGTCTCAAATCAGGTTTAAAAACCATGTGCTATCGACTTTCTTGTCTGTGAAACACCACAATGATAATGTAATTATAGTGACATCAGCGTTACAGTCCTGCTTGCAATGACTTTTCATCAAGTTCCGTATTTTTCGTAATGAAAATTAAAATTACAAAGAATTTATTTTCCTACCATTTCATCAATAATGCTTTGATACAAAACTGAATTCCAAACATCATTATGTTACATTTTAGGTAGTTACTATGTACATGCCATGGAAATAAAATGAACACTCATAGAGGTCAGTGATTTTTTAAATTGTGCGGTAACAAAGGTTTTGAAGTTTATTTTTAGACCAGACCCCTTTACTAAAGTTGCTTTTATTGTCAACTAAATGCATTATCACTGCAAATTTTGCAATTCTAGATGCCTTATATGCATAGTAAAATTAGTGTTGCACCCCCTGTGTTTTTAACGTGTTTAATTTTCTGGCGTGAATGATATGAAATGGGTTGGAAATTAGAATCTGGCTGCTGTATACAAGAACAAACAAGTCTGTTGTCTCTGAAATGGAATGAACTGAGGTATCCCTTAACCTCATGGCAGCAGCTACTGATCGAGCTGTTTCAACCTCTCGTGAAAGGTGTGAGACAAAGACTGCAAGCTGTTTTGCATGCCCCGGGCGGAAGTACGCAATATTGCCTGATTTTGTGTGTCAATTCTCTGCAGGTCACTTTCAACCTGTGGTAAGTTTTGTTTCGACATTAAATTCCCTGTTTTAACCAAACTTAAACGCTTCTCGTTTTTCTTAAATTTGAAAGCAACATCTAGGCAAAAGATTCCCAGTTACCATGAGGTCAAGGGATACCTCAGTTCAGTTCATTTTATGGGCAAAAGACGAGTCTGTTGGTGTATGCAGCAGCCGAATTCTAATTTTGACCCAATTTTATCTCATTCACATCAGAAAATCAAACCCGGTAAAAAACACAGGGGGTGCAACACTAATTTTACTATGTATATATTGGTTACTTATCAAACTTACCCTGTCTTTTCAATAAATTTGTGTAAAGGAAACCAGTAATCAATATATAAAGAATGTAAAGCGAAGGTTTTGTCTCTTTTTCAAATTTCAGCGACAGCAAGACATTGCTTCAGCACGACTTTCTTATGAACCTATGTTGGAGCATCTTGCTACAATATTTTACGCAACAATATTAAACCTCTTCTTTACCGTGAATGGTTCCCATAAAGTATTGATGTATTTTGCCAAATATATGCTGCTAAATGTTCAGCTCTCACTTTGGCGACAGTAATGAACATTTAAGAATTAATACTTAACTCAAATTTTCTCCGTAAAATATTTTCCAGGCTGCCAAAAAGTGACCATTTATTTTATTATACACCTGATTGTGCTCAATGGTTTGGCACAAAAATACATTCTAATTTGTATTTGAATTAAAATGTCTGAAGGGAAACACTAAATGAACCTACTTACTGAAAATGAGTGTTTATGTTTCCTGTATAGATTAAATGCATTGCACCTAGTAAGTGCTCAAATTAATTATGGTAACTGTTAACTTCAGCTACATATTTAACAGAAAGACTAAAGTACCCTGAATTAAGCTTAAATATGCCACAATACATCAAAATCTTTTGAAATAGGCTGAAATAGGTCTATGGATAAATCTGAAGAGTGAGGATAACACTTTTATTGAAAGTCAGGAACTACTTTTCACATTCTTAACCCCATGCAAGGCACCATTTTACTAACAAATTGCCATAACTTTGCAACTATTTTATATATTTACAAAATTGTAAATCTGATTTACTAAACTTTCTGAACTTCGTGAATTTACATAAATCAATATTTCTGTAACTCTTCAATTGAAGAATATGGTAGGTCATGTGCACTAAAGTCTTGTAACCTAAGTAAACAGTGCATCCCTTTCAAAGGGAGGGAAATATGACATGATTTGCATAAACTTATGCTACAGCTCTCATGCTATATGTCGTCTGATATGTCAGCTGCTTCTGCCAGAAATGGATACTGTACCCATAAAGGGAAAATAATTTGCCCCTTTGTAAAGTTCTTGATAATCAGTGGAAAAAAAGAAAAGGATGAATTAGGTATATAATAAATAGATTGATTAACTTATTGTGTGTGATATTAAAAATCTGTTACTCAAATTGGGTGTGATGTGCTTAAAAAACTCATCCTTTGGACCTGTTTTTCAACCATACTACAGTACCCCAATTCTAGTGACAGATTTGTATATCCCAAACAATTTGATCATCATTATTATGTGCCCTGAATAAAGACCATTGTTTAGCCCCATACAGCTAAACTTGATTTTCTCAATTCGGAAAAAATGAACAACTCAGTACAATTTTTTTTTTCCACTATGTATAGCGAAATCATGGACATTGTAGATGCAAGATCAGACTGCATGTTCTGTGCAGAATGATGTTGACCTACATTGTCTGCAAAGGCAATCAGATCCTGATATGCATTGTCTACAAAACTTACAACAGTAATTACATTTTTTTTAACCTTACACACTTGCATGTTTTATGTTGTGGTTGTCACACCCCTGATTTATTTCAGTACAGATTACATGTCGGTATAAAATCAAACTGTTCAGGATAAGGACTCTCTACTTCTTTTCTCAATTTTTTTGTCATGATGATATTACCTCATTGTATGATGTATTTTTTGGGATTGTCTGCGATGAGATAAGATGGTAACAGAACTACTCGTACCTACACAATTCGTACGAGGACAATTTGTACTGTACTGTTTTTACCCAGGATAACTCATTCATAGGACAATCAGTAAGTCAGTCATTCACATGACACATGAATTTGGCTCTATAAACACAATGCAACAGAAGCGTGGTAAAACTGATGTCATATCCGTATAAAGAAAGTTGCATGTGGCTCTTCCATGTCTCTGCCCTTGAATAGTCTATGAATGAAAGTCATGTGTCAACTCATGATTATCAACATGATGTACATCTAAGTTCATTCATCTTTGTTGCTTGAAAATGAGAAAATAAAATTAGTCTAGAAATAAGACCCCAAAAAATTGCAATGTCAAGTTTGTTCTTGCATGGCCAGGACAATTCGTATTGGACTATTTGTATCCAGGGTAACTGGAACATAGGACAACTAGGAGGTCAGTCAGTCAGACCCCAAAAAATTGCAATTTCAAGTTTGTTTTTGGCCAGCATGTCTCAACAAAGCAGATAGTATTAATCAAAGACCAGGCTGCATGTTCAGCACATTCTGTGTTTGATCCCCACTGACAGTAAATCCAACTAATTGTGAAAGGCTCTTTAACCTGGTACCACACAATCCCAAGTTTTAACCATGTTGACCAAGAAGGCTTTTGAAAATATTGCCAAAAAAAAAGGAGAAAATGCTGGTAACCAGCATTTCTAAGAAATAACCTCCCAAGGCGGGGATTGATTCCAGGACCTGTAGATCCCAAGGCAAATACTCTACCACGTCGCTACAAAAGCTGGCTCTGTGGCAAGGCAGTATAAGTGTCCTCTTATACATTTATATCTACCTGTGGGATAGACCAGTATACTACATTTCCAAGCCAAATTCTAACATTTAGGTAAAAATAAATACATCATATGTTGTCTGCAAATGTTCTCAAATTTTACAAGTTTAAAATTTTATAGACTTGCAGGGAGTTCAGGGTTAAGCTATTATCTTTTGTGTGTAAATTGGAGTACTAGCCCAACCCAAACTCTTTTCAAATCTTGATTTTGATGTTTTTGGGAATGGTTTCTCCTTTTCCCACTTTTTCCTGTTTTCAAAGTGGTCTGCAGAAAAACAAAAAAAAACCATCTTACAGGTGGTTATGTGTTAACTCTTTACCACCTGATAATATTTAGGACCTTTCTAAATTGAAAGCACTGGCAGACAACAAATACAGCATGAGTCAAACACTGAAATTTTCCTTTGGAAGTGTAGAAAACATTGTGGGAAAAGGAGAAAATGGTGGTTACCAGCATTTTCTCCTTTTCCCACAATGCTTCCAAAAAGCTTCTTCGTCAGGGTCCTTAAAACTCAGGATTGTGTGGTAAAGGTTAAAAAGATTTAATCTTTTAGTGTGAAGGTATAAAAACCCTAAGTTTTGAAGCAAACAACATCATGAAAGATCAAGTTGGAACAAAGTTTGGAGCTGCTGTGCACGCTGTTGATGTTACTGGAGACGGAGTGGAAGAAATCTTTGTTGGTGCACCATACTATTCAGGAAAGATGGTGGAGGAAGGTTGCGTATTTGTCTACACAATGAAAGAGGAGGTTGGTTTTTTTCTAAAGGCAATGACCTTGCAGGTCTCACCTTAAAAAATTCTTATGTCAACAGTCAAACTAAAATCCTGTGACGACGAACCACCCCTCTGTTTCAAGAAAAATAGGTTCTTATAGATCAATAAACAGACATGTCTGTGTCATTTGATATATGAAAGTAACATGAAAATTGAAAAACTGGGCAAAACAAATTACAAGGGTCCAACGAATCACTGAAATACCCAAATATCACCGAAACACTGAAATACCCAATTTTTTAAATAACTGAGTTCAAAAGATTGAGGTTGTGGTTTTTGACATAACTTGTAGTTACACTGGTGAATGAGGGTTAATTTAAAACCCATTGACAAAATAACATGCCATGAAAAATGTGCACTGGAATAGCCTACATGTACTGTAAATGTCCACCGAAATACTCACTCATCATACTAAAATTGTCGATTCAGGATTCAGTCTCCCCAATCTCATTACAGTAGTTTTTGCACAAGGTTGATGTGTCTGATCCTTATCCATGAGTTTTCTATAAAAATAGTTTTCATTTTTATGTTGGGCATATGACATTAAAAACCAAACAAATTGGAAAATCGGCAGCTATTTTGAATCTGTGGTTAATACGTTACCAGGCATAAATTGATAAGACAATTATCATTTGGCCGATAAAATTATGAAAAATAACCATATCACTTTAAATATAACAATGACAAATAAGTTGGATTAAATAAGCCGAACACCCTCGATCATGATTGCTTCACTTTGACAGAACAGAACATGCCAAGCTACTTGTGCATTTTCGCGGATCAGAGACCTACATCATGCAATGTCTGAATTGGGTCTGCTTCGTTTGAAAATAAAGAACATTTGCGCTCTCTTTTGTGTGTGTTTATCATTCAAAGAAAAAATAAATATAAGTGATAAAGTGATACTGATAATTCTTTAGTCTAGAATGGCGTAATAAAAATCGGGTATTTCGGTGCGTAACAGACCAGACACGCTAGTGTTTCAGTGATTGTTCTCCACTTAAGTCTATGATCAGTGTATATGAACAACATCATTCTTCTAAATAATGATTAATACTTTGATTAAGCGTGTGTTCTATTGAAAAAAAAAAGAAAGAAAAATGCTGCATATTGATAGTTTATCAGAACTCAATAATTAAAAAAAAAGGGGTGTTTCGGTTGTATTTTGGTGTTTTGGTGATTCGTTGGACTGCAATTACAGAAACAATCAACTTCAGAGTTTAAAGTCATTGAATTAGCTCTAGATTTGAAATTGGCCTCCTTTGCAGCCTTGACATAGCCTTGTTTATAAAGTCTACACTAACTCCCATACACACCCCAAACCAGTTGCAAAACATCCTAAACGGCTGTCATTACACCCCCACACCACTTTCCCAACATCTTAAACCAATTCAAAATGCTAAGATACATGATTTTACAGGAAACAGTCATGAAACAATCCCATCAATCTTAGAAAAAAACATTGTTGTTGACCATCAGATGAATGATTTTTTAATGAAATGGTCGGCCTTTATAACCTATTTGCTAACAAGTTCCTACCATCATCTATGTATACTTTCAGTACTTTGATTAGGATTTTTGGCTTTGCTATTTTCTAAGAAAATCAGAAGTGTTGTTGTCACCCAGTCATATATTGCATTGTGGTCATTCAAAAATTTTGACACTTTCTCATATCTCTGTTATTACTTGAGATATTAACCACACAATCCCGACTTTTCACGACCCCAAGGAAAAAGCCTTTTGAAAACATTCTCGGAAAAGGAGAAAATGCTGGTAGCCAGCATTTTCACCTTTTCCCACAAAGTTTTCTACTCTTCCAAAAACAAATTTCAATTTTTGATTCACATTTATTTTGTCGTCTGCAAAAGCTTTAAATTTGGACTGGTCTAAAATTTTGTTTGGTAATGAGTTAAGATATTTACCTCAAGTGCAAGCTAATTGTTAACTGTCAAAAGAGTAATCCCTCAAAATATTTTGAAACAAGTAGGCCTTTTTTTTTTAACCTATACTTGTACTGAAAATGCAACTGCAGCAGACCATTGGCATCTGCATGTGGCACTCTCATTACATGTAGCTCTACTGGCTATAAACACCAGCAGAGTATGTGCCATGTCATGGTTTCTGTCCCCCATCCTCCTATGCACATCAGTGACATTTTTTTTTATTAACCCTTTACCACATGACCAAACTGAAAGCATTTGCAGATGACAATGTAACTGTGACTCAAATGATGGAATTTCTTCTTGATAAGGTAGAAAACATTGTGGGAAAAGGAGAAAATGCTGATTACCAGAATTTTCTGCTTTTCCCACAATGTTTTCAAAAGGGCTTCTTCCTCAGGGTCTTTAAAACTCGGGATTGTGTGGTAAAGAGCCAACAGAGAAAAAGTCTGAATTTTTAATCTAATTCCTCTAAAACAGCCACAGTTTGTTTTCTATTTATTAATACATGTAGCTTGTATCTTTTTCAAAATGGAGGAAATTTGAAAATTTAGGAGGGGAAAGGAGCAAGTGATAGTTGAAATTTAGCATTTCTTGTTCAAGTCGGAATTGTGAATAAAAGTTCTGTTCTGTTCTATTCTTCATAAACTTTGTAAAGATCTTTATATCAATAAGATCCAGATTGAAATTTTAAAGATTGAAAATTTCCTAGCTTCTGTCAATTTACTTTAGTATTTGTGAGCAAATTAAAACCAATTTGTTATACAGCTTTAAATCAAATGAGTGAAGGAAATGTTTAACAGCCATTCTCAGTAAACTGGAACACACCAGGTGTACAGATGTTTAACCGTTTACCGCATAACCCCAACTTTTAAAGACCCTGTGAAAGAAACCTTTTGAAAACATTGTGGGAAAAGGAGAAAATGCTGATAACCATTAATGTTTTCTACCCTTCCCAAAACAAATTCAGTTTTTGAGTTACATTAATTTTGTCGTCTGCAAATGCTTTCAGTTTGGACTTGTCTAAAATTTTGTTGTTTGGTAAAGAGTTAAATGACCCTGAGAAAGAGGCCTTGTGAAAACCACCTTTTTCTCCTTTTCCTAGAATGTTTTAAAGACTATCTCACCATATTATGAGCCACATCTTGTTTGTCGTCTGCACATGCTTTCAATTTGGACCAGTGAAAAATTTTGTCATGTGGTAAAGGGTTAAAACTCAGCTTCATCAAATACATATGCCAGACATGCAGCCTGATCTTTGAACATAACTGCCCACTTTGCTGAAAAACTGTAGACAAAAGCAACCTAGAAATTCCTATTATTTGGATTGTACCGTATTTCTAGGATGAACGTTCCTGTTGGTGTTATTCTACACTTTACTAGTAATACCCCCATTCCACTGGGTGGTGATTTCACTGTGCTCATGGCGATTATGGCACTTCTCAAAAATCTTCCAAATGGCTAGTCACAATCCTGTCACGCCATTGTTGCACTTCTGCTGTGCTTGAGGTCTCTCCAGGACGCTTCCACTATGACACAGATTTCAGGCTTACTTTGTTTGCTGCTGCAACCTTGCTATGACCTATGCACAGAAGCTGCACTCTTGTTGCACTTTTGGAATGTTTCTATGTAGAATCGGCAATGTAATTGCTTTAGCAGCAGTTGACCATTGGCCTTTGAAGAAAATGGATCAAATTTCTGCAGTAGCTATGCTCGAGCTTGTGGTTATGAACAATAGCTTGATAGGGTTGGGTGTTGCTTTTATTACGATGCGCTGCACTTGCGCTACTTTAGTTGTGCTGTTGCTATGATACTGCTACGTTCATGAATTTCTTGCTACGCTTTTACTACACTTTTGTGGCGCTTTGAGCTCAGGACGATCCCGCTATGTAAATTTTGAGCAAGGTAAAAACAAGCACTGTGAAGTGGCAATCATAAAGATTTCGATACGCTTCTACTATGATTAAGGCTTTCTACTACGCTAATGCCATTTCTCCTATGATTCAGGGCATTTGACCAAAATTTCAAAGGATAGCAGAATTAACCCCCAGAGGAATGGGGGTATTAAGTTATTTAGTGTAAAGGCACCTCTGAAAGACTTTACCACACAATCTGGAGTTTTAAAGACCTTGAAGAAGGAGACTTTTAAAACAATACAGAAAAAGGAGAAAATACTGGATACCAACATTTTCTCCCTTTCCCACTATGTTTTCCACCCTTTTAAAGACAATTTTTACATCATTTTGGCAATAATTAATTTATAGTCTGCAAATGCTTTGGATTTGGAGAGGTCCAAAATTTTATCCTGTAGTAGAGAGTGTAAGATAAGACACTTGTTAGCTCCACTTGCTGAAGGCCAGCGGGCTTATGTTATGGCTTTGTGTCCGTCGTGCGTGTGTCAGTGCATGCGTGTGTTAACTTTTATTTCAAACATCTTCTCTGGAACTACCCATCGGATTTTAACAAAACTACCCAGAAATGATTCTAGCATGGCCCTCTTCAGAAACTTTTCAAAGAATTTGATTCCTATCAAAACTGTGGCTGCCGTGGCAACAAAACTGAAAAATATTGGAAATCTTTAAAAATCTTCTTGTCCAAAACCATAAGGCCTTGGGTTACCAAATGTGGCATGTACCTTTGTCTAATGGACCTCCACAAAAACTCTTCAAAGTATAGCCCCAGGGTCAAAATTGGCCCCACCACGGGGTCACAAGATTTACATAGGTTTATACAGTGAAAACTTTAAATATTTTCTTGTCCTAAACCATATGGCCTAGGGCTACCAAATTTGGCATGTAGCTTCATCCAATGGACCTTTACTTACATTCTTCAAATTTTAGGCGTCAGGCCAAAATTGGCCCCACCCTGGGGGTCACAAGTTTTACATGGGCTTATACAGGGAAAAATTTGAAAATATTCTGGTTCTAAATCATATGGCCTAGGGCTACCAAAATTGGCATTTAGCTCCATCTAATAGACCTCTACTTAGATTTGTCAAATTATAGCCCTGGGGCCAAAATTGGCCCATGCTGGGGGTCACAAGTTTTACATGGGCTTATACAGGGAAATCTTCAAAAATATTCTTGTTCTAAACCATACGGCCTAGGGCTACTAAATTTGGTATGAAGCTTCGCCTAATTGACCTCTAATAAGGTTCTACAAATTACAGCACTTGGGTCAAAATTGGCCCTTTCCCAGTGGTCACAAGATTTACAAGGACTATTATAGTGAAAACTTTAAAAACCTTGTTCTTTGCTGTAAGGCTTACGGCTACCAAATCTGGCATAAAGCTTCATCTAGTTGATCTCTTCTGAATTTGTTCAAAATTTAGCCATTGTTCAAATTGAATTAAACTCCCTCTTGGTTTATCAAACAAACTGAAAATCTAGTTTATAACCATACAGCCCAGTCCTATATTACTTGCTATGTGGTTATATCTTGTTGATCTCAACCAGGATTCAGTTAATTATAGCTCATAATTATAGCTTGAAAGCATAAATCATAGGTAAAAAATGGACTCGCCCTGGGGTCACAATTTATCAGTCTTCTTGTTAGAAGCCTTTAGGCCTAGAGTTGTAATACTTGGTGTGTATGGTTTGTACATATTAGCCAGTGGAGCAATACAGGGCCATCATGGCCCTCTTGTTTTTATCCCTGCTTGTCAGGAGCTAGTTAGTCACTTTCTATTACAGATCTATCATTATATGTACTTTCAGACTGCCTGTGGACCTATTGGAATCCTCTCAGGGGGAGCCAGGCATCCGATGTACAAGGATAAGGCAGAATTTTCTAGATTTGGGACCAGTATTGTATCAGCTGGTGATCTGAATGCAGACAGCTATAATGGTATATCATGTTTATTAATTTGAGGCTCGGATCTTCTTGTTTGTAATAAACCCTTTACCACACAATTCTGAGTTTTAATGACCCGGAGAAAGAAGCCTTTTGAAAACATTGTAGGAAAAGGAGAAAATGCTGGTAACCAGCATTCTCTCCTGTTCCCACAATGTTTTCTGCTCTATCAAATACAAATTTTATTATATGAGCCACATTATAATTTGTTGTCTGCAAATGCTTTCAATTTGAACTAGTCTGAATATTTTTTGTTTGGTAAAGAGTTAACCCCTAAAACTCATTTCACGACTTTAGTTTCCTTTCCGGCCAGTGTGGTTCAAAGTCAGAGGGCACAAACATCTGCTTGGCTCAGACACACTTAACAAGAGCAACCTCTTAATTGCATTTTTTGGTTTTATTTCCAGACTGAAAATGTCTGTTGTGTTAAGTTCCTATGCCTTGCTGAATAAACTTTTCCAGTCCAAGACAGCAACCTTGTTTTAATTCTCTTTTTATTCTTTATTTATCCTATGGGCTTGACTAACCAAGCAGATATCATAGAATCAAGATCAGACTGCATAATTATTCTGTGCTGTTTTCTTCTGTGCTGTGCTGTTTTCTCCTGTTCTTATATATAGTTCTGAAAGGTTTAAACTGACGTGAAAACACAAGTTTGCCCCACAAGTTTTGAAACAGAGGGCCATGACTGCCCTATATAAGTGCTCTCCCAGTAAATTGTAGACTTTTTAAATGTCTGATTTAATTGAAGTTTTTGAAAATTCAAAATTGGCATTCATCTGAACCAAACATTTTTAATAGTTTATAACATTGCTCTTGAAGAAATAAATAGGAATATAGTGCATATTTAACATTAGTTAACCTGATATGTACATGTACTGCACAACCTAAAGAAACGCTAGAAAATAAAGTACGGTCACAAGTTTAATTTCATGTTAATGGGACAATCAGTTTAAATAACGCTGAAATCTCACATATATTTAAAAGTGATTTGACATTATCATGCAGAATTTCAAACCACAAACATCATTTGAAAGTGCAAAGATGGAACTTAATTCAAACTGATACATGTTCTAAAAAAGGGAAAATGATGACATTGGATTAGAGGATACGGCGTGCTGGACATGTATTATGAAGGCTCTTTAATGACTCAAACCTCTATAACCTTTTTGGGGCCAAAAAGATATGGGCAACTAGCCTATATGAGGGAGCCTGGGTCAGCAACTGGAAATGACGAAGACAGTGTTAGTATTTACAGTTCTTTATTCTATGTCACGTGCATGAATGATCGCAAAATAATCAATTGAAGTATAGATCTAAGTATCAGAATATCCAAAATTATTAAAAATACACATTTGCTTTTGTCATCTACATGAATAAAACAATAAAAAATGAACTCTACTTAATACATGATGTTAAGGGGGAATTAACATATGCTTGGCCATGAAAGGTACAAAATGAAGTTCACTTATCATGTTATTATTCATGAGACAAGACTAATGACTGTTTGGTGAACTAAATCATGCTGAAAATTATCATTATCTCTTAATTACTTCTCCTCTATTTTATGTTATGAAATAAGCTTCATAATAAAATAAGGCAGAGCAGACCAAATGAAACAAGCAATTTTCGGACATAATAACTTAACCAATTTTTGCATGATTTATACATAATTATAGTCTTTTTGTGCTCTAATATGATTTAACATAGAAACAACAACAATTCAGTTTGGTAAGTTCATGATTAGAAAACATAAAAGAATATTAACATTTCAGTGATGCCTAACCATTAACATTAGTTTAAAAATATTTGAAGCATAATAATTTTTATTATAATGTAAGTAAAAACCAATAGAATAAATTTAAAGTAAAACAACAATTTCTACATACCTGGAAATGACAAAGACAGTTTTAGTATTTACAGTTCTTTATTCAATGTCACAAGCATGAATGATGCTTAGTACTGTGAAACTTGCTTTTTAAACCTGCTTCGCTTTCCATGGGCAATGTCCTACAGATTGTGGGTTCGTATCCCCGGCTGGCCAACTAAAAATTACTAATAGTCTTTCGGATGAGACATTAAACCGAGGTCCCGTGTGATGGTGCTATACGCCGAGCACGTTAAAGAACCAGGCGAAGCTCTCAGTAGTTTCGACCTGTATCCTTGCACTATCCCCCGTAACAACTAACCGTCTTCTGGGGGCGTCGCTCAGATGGGCAACCGGTAGCGACGATAAATAAACGGAAATAACCAACCAACCATGGGCAAAATCATAGGTTGCTCAGCTAAACTCAAAAATGATTGGCCAAAAATCTATATTGAAGGGTGGAGCCTAGACAGGCTTATGTGTGTTGATTGCAATATCCAACAAAGAATGTAAAAGTAAAGCCAAACAATCTAGAAATGCAAACATCTCGGGTTTGTCACATCTGATCCTGTAGGTAAGACCCTAATGAGCAAACACTGGTAATGGCTCAATTAAGTGTCACACATTCCAATGAAGATCAAAGAAGATGGGATAATACATCTTCAACATTTTGGAACATTAAAATGTATTTTGCTTAAACTACAAAATTTCAAAATATTAGTAAAAATTAAACCTTAATGTACATGAAAAATCCTTCATTTTGATACTAAATGTTATACTTTTGTCAACTTCAGACTAAATCTGTAATTTAATGTTATGATGCATTATATAATATTTTAAGGAAAAATATGCATCATAACACATGTACAGTGACATGCAGAGTTAGAAATGACTCCAACACAGATACTTGATATGTTAAAGACTACCAAGTTACAGCAATGTTTAAAGATCACTTGTATTTAAGTGGCATGGGATATTTGCACATGGATCTGAAGGTTACAGAAAAAGTTAAATAAAACGTTCAAGATGATAGTAAAAACCCACATAATGTTATTTCAAACTTATTTCTTGGAGTGCAATATCTCCATACTGAACAGTGTAGATCCAAGATCAGACTGCACTTTCTACACTCTTCGCAAAAGGTCAGTGAGTCGCGCTAAGCATCTTAAGGGTCAAAACCAACTGACGTCAAGCAGTTGTTGAAGTACAAGTAGCAGAGAATGTTGGATGTAGTAAATCCCAGGAAGAGATCCAGTACCTGCGTCTGATCGTTCAACAGATCTCTTGGAAGAGAATAGTATGCTGGTGTATTTTCAAAATGGATATACTGTATTGTCACAACATGTGTATTGAAACACACAAGGGAATATTTTTTGAAATCTTGGTTTTGATGTGACATTACATGGTTAAAGCATTACATGTGTCATAGTGCACTACATGAACTCAATATAATTTACATAAAAAAACGTATATACAAAGTCTTGATCAAATTTGTTAAAAAATTTGGCATAAATATGCATTTATAATGTATGTAGCCATGGAAAGAATTTGAACAACCTACAATCAGTAGTATTTGTGGTTTGGAAAAAGTCTATGACTTATTGGGACAGCCTTCGTATAACTTACCTGATCCAAGTTGTACAAATGAAATGCTAGATAATACCGGTATGTTGATAGTGAAATTTTTAAGCCTTTACCACACAATCCCGAGTTTTAACGACCCTGCTGAAGAAACCTTTTGAAAACATTGTTGGAAAAGGAGAAAAGGCTGGTAATCAGCATTTTCTCCTTTTCCCACAATTTTTTATATTCTTTTAGGCATAAATTTCATAATGTGTGCTATACCTTAATTTGTTATCTGCAGATGCTTCCTATTTGGACCAGACTAAAATTTTGACTTTTGGTAAAGAGTTAATGGAGTAACTCACACTGTAGGCATTATTTCCTAACAGGTTATAAATGAGTCATTCTCTGTGAAAAGGTAGTTTAATGCTTAAAGTATGGACCAATGTCAACCTGCGCAGGCTGACATGGGTCAAACCTTTTTGCCATCGGTAAATTTGTGCTGATCACCGGATTAACTCTTTATCAAATGACAATTTTTTAGACTTACAATTGAAAGCATTTGCTGACAAGAAACTAATTGTGACTCATAGATTGAAATTTTTTTTTTGGAAGGGTAGAAAACATTGTGGGAAAAGGAGGAAATGCTTGTTACCAGCATCTCCACCTTTTCCCACAATGTTTTCAAAAGGCCTCTTTCCGCAGGGTTGTTGAATTCGGGATTGTGTGGTAAAGGGTTAATCTACCTCATTATGCAGCCGGGTTTTAGACAGAATGAATCCATTTTATGCAACAACTTATTTGGTATAATGCATCAGAAAGATGCATTAAACTTCCTTTTTCCCAGAGCACAGCCTAAATACATTCTATGCACTTGATGATGCAATGGCTTTCCTTTTAGAAATGCAATTTGTCATATTAGCACACAGTCAAAGAGAGACCCTTGGCTTCAGATCAGAGGTTCCATGTCTGAGTGTTGTGTAGACCATGACTCAACCTTTGTAACTGCCAAAACAATAACACACCTACTGGTTTGTCTATGTAAATTATGATTAGCTATTTTGTATGTCTAGAAATTATTTGTTAAGTAATGGTTTAAATGTTTTACTGTGCCAATCCTGATAGCTGAGTTGGTGACATACTGGGCTTAAAACCTCCGATTTGCTGATTTGTCTCACGAGATCTGCTAAATTTCTTTCTGTGAGGTGATGATCATTATTGAGACAGGATTTGTTCTTGTCTCACTGCTGAACTTAGTTTCCACAATGGTCATCTTGGAAAGCTGCCAGTGGCTTTAGAAGATTAATGTGGGTGATGCTGGTAAAGACACTCCAGGAAAGCATGGATAGGCACCAAAACAATATATCTGAAATGATGTTGAAGAGGGCATTAAACACCAAACTCACAAACAAATGGTTTGCTTACAGATGTTGCCATTGGAGCACCCTATGAGGATGGGGGTAAAGGAGCTGTGTACATCTACCATGGTCATGGTTCATGCAACTGTATTATGAAGGACAAATTCTCACAAAGAATTACTGGTAACCTGATTCTGTTTTTCTCTTATATCTTTACTGAACAGTAAAATTTTAGACTGGACCAAATTGAAAGCATTTGCAGACGACACAATTTAATGAAATGTAGCTCAAATGATGATTTCTCTCTTTGATAGGGTAAAAAACAATGTGGGAAAAGGGGAAAATGCTGATTACCAGCAATTTGTCCTTTTCCCATAATGTTTTCAAAAGCCAATTTTTTTCTCTTTGGCTGTAAGGATGCATATTTTTGTGTGAAAGTGACAATTTAAGTGTTGAAGAAAATGAGAAATACTGCAGATATGGGGTGAAAGGGAGAGGGAGAAAGAGGCAGGACATGCCAACATGACAACTTTGGGATGCCTATCAAAGTTTCAAAAGTTTTGGAGGGGTAGAAAAAAAATTAAATGTGTCTCGAATGGAAAAATTTTCGGCATAGCAGTATGTACTTTTTGGTACTGATTTAGAAAATGAATAAATAGAAATTGTGATTGGTAAAAAATGTAGACATGTTTATTATAAGGGCCCCTGCCTATCTGCAGGCAAATTTACAGCATATATCTTTTTAAAAAGTGTCCAATTTCAAGGTTTTATAGCATTGGGAGGCACCAAGGAATTGCAACCATGCTGGACTGCACAAATCCACTTGAGTTCAATCCTTTTCCAGATGATAAAAGTTTAGACGCTTCTAGATAACTCTTTACCAAACGACAATATTTTAGACCTGTCCAAATTCAAAGCATTTGCAGATGACATATATTAAATGTGGCTCAAAACATAAAATTTGTCCTTCAAAGGGTAGAAAACATTGTTAGAAAAGAAGAAAATGCTGGTAACCAGCATTTTCTTCTTTTCCCACAATGTTTTCAAAAGGCCTCTTTCTCAGGGTCGTTAAAAGTCAGGATTGTGTGGTAAAAGCTTAAAAGGGTTTAAGAAAAACAAATCAAATGTGGCTCAACTGGTAGGATTTGTATCTGAAAGAGTGGAAAATACTATTGCAGAAGGAGAAAATTATGGTTACCAACATTTTCTCCTTTTCCCACAAAATTTTTGAAACCCCTCTTCATCAAAGATCTCAATGTTTGGGAGTATGTGGTAGTGGGTTAAACTGTAATTCTAATTTTGTAAAAAGCAGCTGCAAACCAAACTTCAAACATGATTCATCAATGAGTTAAGTAAGCTGATAGTATGCTGAATGCTGACCATCAGTAAAAGAAGAAAGTTAAAACTGGTCCAAATTGAAAGCGTTTGCAGATGACAATAATTATAATGTGGCTCAAATGAATGAATTTGTCTGTGATAGAGTTGAAAACAATGTCGGAAAAGAGAAAATGCTGGTTACCAGCATTTTCTCCTTTTCCCACAGTTTTCTACCCTACCCAAAACAAATTTCATATTATATATTTTTCTTATTATTTAAAATAAATTAGAATTCTTCGCCACAACATTCTTCCGAGGGTTTACGTCACATTTATGACGTAGTCAATATTATTCATGACGTCATTATTACAGCTGCATACCAAAAGCTCTTTGCACAGTTCGCCATACAAGTGTGTTATTTTCATAGTGCGAAAGATGTCAATACGTGCCTTAATTTCGAGCGAAATATTCTATCTAGTCGGATTTATGTTTGTAAATGTGAAACAGGATAAACAGAATAGTGTCGTGGATTGGAAAATTTGAAGATAGACAGTAGTGTCTTTGATTTCAGGAAATTTTGTCAGGCTCGGGAATTTTATGGTATCAATACCATAAGATATTGAATAAAAGGCATGTAGTCTTTGTATCATGTCTGTTTTTTGTTTTGTTTTGTTAATTTACAGTGCGTGACAGGATAAATAGAATAGATGGTTGGTGTCTTGGATGGGTAAGTTTATCGGGCTCGGCTCCGGAATTTATCCGGTTCGCCTTCGGCTCACCAGATAAATTCCTCCGCCTTGCCCGATAAACTTACCCATCCAATCCGGAATTTATCCGGTTTGCCTTCGGCTCACCAGATAAATTCCTCCGCCTTGCCCGATAAACTTACCCATCCAAGACACCAACCATCTATTCTCTATTAATCCTCAAGTTGTTTGTTGATTTGGATGCAAACAACCACAAAATAATGTGATCAGCAACAAAAACATGACCCATACATTTGGATCTCAATATATTATGGTTAAAATTTTGTCACCAGGGTTGTGTATTTTACCAGATGCTATGATTTCTTAAGCTGAATTGGTGGTAAGAAATCGATTCTGATACATTGTTCACTGGCCATTTTCAGTTTTAGATATAAGTCTGTGTATAGTGATAACTTTTGCAACCAATATTACTCATTTACTACAGTATTTGAATGCATTTCAACACTGGTATAAAGTGCACATTTTTTTGTTTATCGTTACATGGTGCAAATAAAACTGAAATTATGCAAGCTGAATGAAGGATTAAGTATAAAGTGAACTGGCAGCCTGTTATCAATCTGACGGTTACGGGAGATACAACCAGTTTATGTTTAAAGCCGCCATTTGTACAAATGTGATGGAATGAGAGCAACACAATTGAATAATGGTCATGCCACATGCATATTGCTGTGTTGAAGATGTATTTTGTTATGCCTATAAAATTATGAATGGCAGACAATTAAATAAGTGTTACATGTCTGCGACAATCTGAGTTTTTCAACACAGTTTCAAGGTAACAGTGACCGTCACGTAACGACATCAATTGTCACGTAAAATTCATAAGTTGATACTTACTTTCTATTAGTTAACTGAACTTATCCTTACCCATTTAATCAATTTATGACAATCTTCATTCTTCATAATGAAAAAAATATCATATTATGGCTGCATTGTTAATGCAGTTGCTGATATATAGGAAAATTAAGCAGAAGTCATAAGGACCATCAATATTTTCTCGGTTACAAATATAAGTGTCATGGAGTTTCTTCAGATAAAATTATATTTCTTTTAAAACAATATCTCTATCTCTTCCATGATATGGATATTTGAAAAATACAATTTTTCATTGTTTGTTTTTCTTAAGCAATTATTCAGGATCTGTTTTTAAGGGTTGAAAGTGGAAGGAATTTCATCGCATAAAATACATCAAACACATAACTTACAAGAAGAAACACAGGGTGGCCATATATGATGATTTGTATCTAAAGCTTACATATTATTGACTTGCTGATCATAAGTATCATTGCAGACAATGTCAAAATCCAAAGCACAACAAGAAAAAGAATATAGAGAAAGAAAGCGGAGCATGGCAGTAAATGCTAGAAAATGAGAGTTAGAGAACTAAAGCCTACTACATGAAGGGATCAGGACAGTGAACCTGCAGCTGCAGAAAGAAGAAAGGTCTTGCGCAAAAAGCAAGCTGCATATCGTGCCTGGAAGACAGAGACAGAAAAGGCTGTACAGACACAAAGAAATAAACAAAAATGTCAGAGAACCTGCGCCTAGTACAAGGCAGTGTAATGATATCCAAACAAAGACCACCAAAGTATTAAACGTCAAGCAAAGACAAAAAAAAAAGGACTGAAATACCTAGAGCAAGTGAAGGAAAACCGAGAGAAAAGTAATCAGAAATTTAGAATAACCACGTCAGAAAGGCTACAACTAAACCTGAATACATTTTCTAAGAAAAAGAACCCAACAACCCCAAAGTCTATAGCTGAGAAAGATATGAGAGAGGCCAGGTTTTGGTTTGAGAAAATCCAAGTATTAAAAGACAGAAGGGTATGCAGTGTCTTAGAACAACCTGTTGGCTCTTTCCTAAGTACATGTAAATACCGACTCACTCAATATGCAGAGAAAACAGTTCGAGTTCAGATCAAACACAAGGCATTCCTATGTAAAAAAGGACGGGTACCAAAAATGGTATACAAGAATATAAGATATTTTATAGGTACTGGATTTTCATGGTCTGATGAAAATGATTACAGCTGGGGAAGTGAGGATTTAAGAGAAATTGAAAGTAAAGAAAGTGAATGAACTGATAGGGGAGAATATTGAAACAGATGAAGAGGGGAGGACAGGAGGACAGAATGGTTTCACAAATTGAGAAGAAAAATCTGAATGAGAATGATATGAGCCCTGATGAGCAATTACAAACAGGAGACTTAGTTGCTGCTATGTCTGATGACAGGGTTTATGTTGGTAAGATTGTAGATATGGATGAAGGGCTGCTTCAGGTAACCTTTATGGAATGTGGCTCAAAGGTTAAGAACTGTCTTGAGCCACCGTAAGAAAAGATATTATATGGATAGAGCCACAGGATGTCATTTATATAGTGGAGGAACCAAAACCCATTAGAAGGCCAAACACTTTTCAAGATTTCGGACAGGGACGACAACATGATACAGATGTTGATAAAGTAAAGGGTTAATTGTATTTTACCTGACTGAAAGTGTTTGTAACTAAAGTTCGGGTCCTGTAATCATTGGTCAAGGAAGATATATGTCCTGCTGTTAATAATTCAAGAGTATTCAAAATTTTTGCTCCATTAAAGTTGTGTTTTTGCATGATAATTGACATATTTATATTGTTGTATTTTACATGGCATTTTAGGTGTACTTGGGAAAAAGTAACTCTAATCTTTAGTTAAACTTGCATTCAGTCAAAGACCTATGTAATCTTTTTCAGCTGTGACACTGGTAATTATTTCGAACATTTTATACCATTACATGGAGGTGTCTCATTTAAAACATTTAACAAATAATATAAAATTTAGGATTAAAATAAATCATCCAAAAATGATTTAGACACTTTTTCTCCCCTACAAGTATGTCTGCTATAATTTTGAGTTCTGCCACATATTTATTCTTAGTTGGTGTGATATTTTGTATGAAAGTAAATACAAGTATGGACACATTTATACAAGAAATGTTTGATTTTGTAAATCCTATCTTTTATACTGCTGGAGTGTCACGTAAACGACAAGGGCATTGTAGCATTCATGCTTTGCACATGGATAAAGCCAAAACACACGTTCATAAAAGGGGACCACTTGCAAAAATGTAATCTAGACATATTGTACAACATGATTAAAGTAAAAATAAACGTCAGCTTAAATACTGATTTTTCAGATTTTATGTGCCTCAAATTGGCAAAAAATTTGAGAATGGGTGTTGACTGCTTTTTTAGCTCACCTGAGCATGAAGTGCTAAGGATGAGCTATTGTGATAAGTCACCATCCGTCGTCGTCCGTCCGTCCACATTTTCAGCTCTACTGGCTGTAAGCCAGCAGAGCTTATGTCATGGCATTGTTTCTGTCGTCCGTCCGTCTGTCCGTCGGTCCGTTTTTCTTGTTTACGCGATAAAGTCTTCATTTATGGTCGGATTTTCGTGAAACTTGCACAGTTTGTTTATCTCATCAATAGCTTGAACCCTATTGATTTTAAACAAAATCTGACTGTCAGTGTGGGAAAAGTAGCCATTTAAAGTTCAAAATTTCAATTTCTTGTTTACGGAATAAAGTCAGCATTTGTGGTCGGATTTTCGTGAGACTTGCACAGTTTGTTTATCTCATCAATAGCTTGAACCCTATTGATTTTGAAAAAAATCTGACAATCAGTGTGGGAAAAGTAGCCATTTAACGTTCAACATTTCAGTTTCTTGTTTACGGGATAAAGTCTGCATTTGTCGTCAGATTTTCGTGAAACTTGCACAGTTTGTTTATCTCTTCAATAGTTTGAACCCTATCGATTTTGAACAAAATCTGAAAATCAGTGTTGGAAAAGTAGCCATTTAAAGTTCAAAATTTCAGTTTCTTGTTTACGCGATGAAGTCTGCATTTGTGGTCTGATTTTTGTGAAACTCACACAGTTTGTTTATCTCATTGATAGCTTGAACACTAGACCCTATTGATTTTTGAAAAAAAAAAAAATCTGACAATCAGTATGGGAAAAGTAGCTATTTAAAGGTCAAAATTTCCTTTTTTAGCTCACCTGAGCACAACGTGCTCAAGGGGAGCTTTTAGGATCACCTGGAGTCCGTCGTTCGTCATCGACAATTCTTTAAACATCATCTCCTCCTAAACCACTGGGCCAATTTGGACGAAACTTGGCAGGAATGGTCCTTGGGAGGTCCTCTTTCAAAATTGTTCACAAAATTTGATTCCATCAAAAACTCTGGTTGCCATGGCAACGAAATGGAATTTTCTAAGAAATTCTTTAAAAATCTTCTCCTCTGAAACGCTGGTCAGATTTTGAAATAATTTCACAGGAATGTTCCTTGGGTGACCTTTTTCAAAATTTGTTCGCAAAATTTTGATACGTCGAAAAACATGGCTCTGGTGAATGGGGGCTACTTTCACTATACGGATATGAAGAAATTCTTAAAAATTCTTCTTCTCTGAAACCGCTGGTCAGATTTTAAAATCATTTTACAGAGATGTTTCTTGGGTGACCCTTTTCAAAAATGTTTGCAAAATTTTGATCCGTCAAGAAACATGGCTCTGGTGACTGGGGGCTACTTGCACTATACAGAAATGAAGAAATTCTTAAAAATTCTTCTTCTCTGGAACCGCTGGTCAGATTTTAAAATAATTTCACAGAAATATTCCTTGGGTGACCCTTTTCAAAATTTGTTCGCGAAATTTTGATCCGTCAAGAAACATGGCTCTGGTGAATGGGGGCTACTTGCACTATATGGAAATGAAGAAATTCTTAAAAATTCTTCTTCTCTGAAACGGCTGGCCAGATTTTGAAATAATTCAACAGAGATGTTCTTTGGGTGGCCCTTTTTAAAAACTGTTCACGAAATTTTGATCCGTCAAGAAACATGGCTCTGGTGACTGGGGTCAAATTAAAGCAATACCTTGTGGGCATTCTAGAAGCCACATTTTTTGCTCAATTGACTTGAAAATTTATCAGAATGTTTGCCTTAATTAAATCTTGGATGAGATTGAAATTAGGTCATCTGGGGTCATAAAGTAGGTCACTAGGTCAAATTAAAGAAATACCTTGTGGGCACTCTAGAGGCCACATTTTTTGTCTTGATGATATCTCAGAGGAGTTCAAAATTGGGTCACATAGGGTCATAAACAATGTCACTGGGTCACATTGAAGAAATACCTTGTGGGCACTCTAGAGGCCACAGTTTTAGGTAAATTGACCTGAAAATTGGTCTACATATTTGACTTGATGATATCTCGGATCAAATAGAAACTGGGTCTCATAGGGTCATAAACTAGGTCACTGGGTCAAATTAAAGAAATGTATTGTGGGCACTGTAGAGGCCACAGGTTTTGCTCAACTGACCTGAAAATTTGTCAGCATATTTGACTTGATGATATGTTAAATGGATTTGAAATTGGGTCACATAGGGTCATAATCTAGGTCACCAGGTGAAATTACAGAAATACCTTGTGGGCACTCTAGAGGTGACAGTTCTTGCCCAATTCACCTGAACCTTGGTCAACAAGTTTGTTTTGATGTCTCGGATGAGTTTGAAATATGGTCACATAGGGTCATAAACTAGGTCACTAGGTCAAATTGAAGAAAGACATTTTGGACACTCCAGACTTTCAATGACCCAGTGGAAGAAGCCTGTTGGAAACATTGTGGGAAAAGGAGAAAATGCTGGTAACCAGCATTTTCTCCTTTTCCCACAATGTTTTCTACCTTATCAAAGACAGAAATCATCATTGTAGTCGCATTTAATGAGAGGCCACATTTTTAGCTCAATTGACCTGACAATTGGTCAGAATGTTTGTCTTAATAATATCTCAGATGAGTTTTTAAATTGGGTCATTATGACCCTGGAGTGAAATTTCGCCTATTGACTCAGGTGAGCGATCCAGGGCCATCATGGCCCTCTTGTCTTATTTACGCGGTAAAGTCTGTACTTGTGGTTGGATTTTCATGAAACTTGTAGTTGCTTTGTATCATCAACAGCTTGAACCCTATCTGTTTTGAAAAAAAATTGACAATTAGTATGGGAAAAGTAGCCATTTAAATTTGAAAATTTATAATTCTAGTTTATGTGATAATGTCGGCATTTGTGGTTGAATTTTCACGAAACTTGCATATTATCAATAGCTTGAACCCTTTGGATTTAAAAAGAAAAAACAAAACATTTGAAAACCAGTATGGGAAAAAGAGCCATTTAAAATTGAAAATTGATATTTCTTGTTTATGCAATTAAGTCAAGTTTTTGATTCAATCTTTTGAAACTTGCAAAGATTATTTGTATCATCAAGGGATTGAACTCTATAAAGAATGAAGAAAATCTAGCAATGGGTTTAGGAAAAGCAGCCATTTGATGACTTAGTATTGTTTACTCAACACAGTCCACATTATTGGTCACATTTCTTTGAAACTTGCAGGGATTGTTTAAAACAGTGAGTACTGAAACCCTATCAAATTTGACTGGATTCCAAACAATTGGCTTTGAGAAATTGTACTTCAGTTTTTTTTTAGCTCACCTGAGCACGAAGTGCTAAGGTGAGGTATTGTGATCAGTCGTTGTCTGGCATCCATCTGTCCGTCTGTCTGTCCGTCCGTCAGTCCGTCTGTTCGTCTGTCCACAATTCCTTTAAACATCTTTAAACCGCTGGGCCAATCTTGATGAAACTTGGCAGGGATGTTCCTTGGGTGAAGCTCTACCAAAGTTGTTCAAGAGATTGAATTCCACCCATAACTCTGGTTGCCATGGCAACAGAAAGGAAAAAAATAGCAGAATCTTTGAAAATCTTCTTCTCTGATGCTAGAAGGCGTAGAGCTTTGATATTTGGTATGTAGCATCTCCTAGTGGACCTCCACCAAGTTTGTTCATATGATGCCCCTGGGGTCAAAACTGGCCCCGCCCTGGGGGTCACAAGTTCGAACATAGGAACAAAGAAGGAAAACTTTAATATTCTTCTTCTCTGAAACTGGAAGGCATGGAGCTTTGATATTTGGCATCTAGCATCTCCTAGTAAAGTTCTACCAAGTTTGTTCATATGATGCCCCTGGTGTCAAAACTGGCCCTGCCCTGGGGGTCACAAGTTCGAACATAGGAACAAAGAAGGAAAACTTTAAAATTCTTCTTCTTCTCTGAAACTGGAAGGCATAGAGCTTTGATATTTGGCATCTAGCATCTCCTAGTGGACCTCTACCAAGTTTGTTTGAAGGAAAACTTAAAAAATTCTTCTCTGAAACTGGAAGGCGTGGAGCTTTGATATTTGGCATCTAACACCTCCTAGTGGACGTCTACCAAGTTTGTTCATATGATGCCCCTGGTGTCAAAACTGGCCCCGCCCTGGGGGTCACAAGTTCGAACATGGGAACAAAGAAGGAAAATTTTAATATTCTTCTTCTCTGAAACTGGAAGGCATGGAGCTTTGATATTTGGCATCTAACATCTCCTAGTAAAGTTCTACCAAGTTTGTTCATATGATGCCCCTGGGGTCAAAACTGGCCCTGCCCTGGGGGTCACAAGTTCTAACATAGGAACAAAGAAGGAAAACTTTAAAATTCTTCTTCTCTGAAACTGGAAGGCATGGAGCTTTGATATTTGGCATCTAGCATCTCCTAGTGGACCTCTACCAAGTTTGTTCATATGATGCCCCTGGTGTCAAAACTGGCCCCGCCCCGGGGGGTCACAAGTTCGAACATAGGAACAAAGACGGAAAACTTTGAAATTCTTCTCTGAAACTGGAAGGCGTGGAGCTTTGATATTTGGCATCTAACACCTCCTAGTGGACCTCTACCAAGTTTGTTCATATAATGCCCCTGGTGTCAAAACTGGCCCCGCCCTGGGGGTCACAAGTTCGAACATAGGAACAAAGAAGGAAAACTTTAATATTCTTCTTCTCTGAAACTGGAAGGCATGGAGCTTTGATATTTGGCATCTAGCATCTCCTAGTGGACCTCTACCAAGTTTGTTCATATGATGCCCCTGGTGTCAAAACTGCCCCACCCCGGGGGTCACAAGTGCGAACATAGGAACAAAGAAGGAAAACTTTAAAATTCTTCTTCTCTGAAACTGTAAGGCGTAGAGCTTTGATATTTGGTATGTAGCATCTCCTAGTGGACCTCTACCAAGTTTGTTCATACGATGCCCCTGAGGTCAAAACTGGCCCTGCTACGCGGGTCACAAGTTCTAACATAGGAACAAAGAAGGACAACTTTAAAATTCTTCTTCTCTAAAACTGGAAGGTGTAGAGTTTTGATTTTAGGTATGTAGCATCTCCTAGTAGACCTCTACCAATTTTGTTCAAATGATGCCGCTGGGGTCAAAACTGGCCCTGCCCCGGGGGTCACAAGTTTGAACAAGGGAACAAAGAAGGAAAATTTTAAAATTCTTCTTAACCTGGAAGGCATAGAGCTTTGTTATTTGGTATGAACCTGTCCTAAGTTTGTTAGCCCACCTGAGCACAACATGTTCAGTCAGTTTGAAATTGGGTCACCTGGAGTCATAAACTAGGTCATTAGGTCAAATTCAAGTAATACCTTGTGGGCACTGTAGAGGCCACATTTATTGCTCAAATGACCTGAAATTTGGTCAGAATGTTTGTCTTGATAAAATCACACGTGAGTTTGAATTTGGGTCATTTGGGGTCTTAAATTAGGTCACTAGGTCAAATTAAAGAAATACCTTGTGTGCACTATAGAGGCCACATTTATTGTTCAAATGATTTGAAAATTGGTTAAAATGTTTGTCTTGATGAAATCTAGGATGAGTATAAAATTGTGTCACCTGGGGTCATAATCTAGGTCACTAGGTCAAATTAAAGAAATACTTTGAGGGCACTCTAGAGGCTACATTTCTTGCTTAACTGACTTGAAAATTGGTCAGAATGTTTGTCTTGATAACATCTCAGATGAGTCCGAATTTGGGTCAACTGGAATCATAAACTAGGTCACTAGGTCAAATTAAAGAAATACCTTGTGGACACTCTAGAGGCCATATTTTTTGCTCAATTGACTTGAAGATTGTTCAGAATGCTTAACTTCATAAAATCTCTTGAAAAAATCTAGGATGAGTTTAAAATTGGGTCACCTGGGTCATTATCGAGGTCACTAGGTCAAATTAAAGAAATACCTTGTGGTCACTCTTGAGGTCACATGTCTTGCTCAATTGACTTAAAAATTGGTCAGAATGTTTGTCTTGATAAAATATTGGATGAGTTTGAAATTGGGCCTAACATCATATTTATTTGGCATGTTGTACTTTCAATTATGACCCTGGAGTGAAATTTCGCCTATTGATTAAGGTGAGCGATCCAGGGCCATCATGGCCCTCTTGTTTCACTATTAATTTTGTTCAATTTACCATGCCTACTTGTGCTATCTTAGTGGGTTCAAGCCCAGTTGCAACAACCCTTTCCCCCATTTTTTTGTGTGTTTGCTTTTCCTTTTCGCTTCATGAATTCATAGCGTATGCTATAAAAAACAGCACAATCGTGCCAGTGGAGCGATTCAAGCCCTCAAGGGCCTCTAGTTTTGTTTACACTCTGGCATCTACAAATATTAACCAATCAGCACCAAACTTGGTCAAAATGTATATGACCATAAGATCTCGGATGAGTTCGATTATGGGTCTAATCGGACCAGAACAACTGGAGTTATTTGCCCTTGAATTAGAAAAATTGCTATATTTGACCTTGTTTACACTCTAGCATCTACAAATATTAACCAATCAGCACCAAACTTGGTCAAAATGTATATGACCATAAGATCTCGGATGAGTTCGATTATGTGTCTAATCCGACCAGAACGTAAGATCTCGAATGAGTTTAATTGTAGGTCTAACAGGACCAGGTATTGCTGTGTCATGGAAAAAGGGGGCTTGACATATATTTTCATTGTGGACCAGTATCTCTTTAACTACAGGACAAAATGTCATGAAACTTCATCTTTTTATTGTTTATTGCAAGCCACAGACAATAGTTATTTGTTTTTATTTCATAAAACACCTTGTCATGAAAAAAGGGGGCTAAATGTTTAATTTCGTCATGGACCAATGACCATCTGTTTGTCCATCTTTCAGGGCAGATATCTTCTAAAATCCTTGACAAAAACTAATAGAAATTCATACAGGTGTTCCTAATGATGTCCGCTGATATTTATTGTTTCTTTTGCCTTTTTGATATCAAATACCGTCATAGGAAAAAGGGGCTTCATGTATATTTCTGTTAAGGATCAATATACATGTATCTTCAACTCAAAATCCAGGACAAAAATTTGTGAAACTTCATACGTGTGTTCCTTATGATAGTCCGCCAATATCATTAGTTTAGCTTTTGTGATTAAATGTCGTGTCATGGAAAAAGGGGGCCTCACATATATTTTCATTATGGATTAATATCTCTTTAACTACAGAACAAAATGTTATGAAACTTCATCCTTTATGTTGTTTATCACAAGCCACAGACAATGGTTAGGCCTATTTGTTAGCTCACCTGAGCACAAAGTGCTGGGTGAGGTATTGTGATTCGTCGTTGTCCAGTGTCCGTCTTTCCACAATTCCTTTAAACATCTTCTCCTCCTAAACCAATCATGTTGAAACTTGACAGGCATATTCCTCGGGTAAAGTTCTACCAAAGTTGTTAAAAGAATTGAATTAACCCTTTAACTCCAGGGGTCACAATTTTGGGCAAAATTGTATATAGAGCAAACTTTAAAAATGTTTTTGTCTGAAACTAGAAGGCCTAGAGCTTTGATATTTGGTATGTGGCATTTCCTTGTGGACTTCTACCAGTTTTGTTCAAATGATGCCCCTGGGTCAAAACAGGACATAAAAGTATACAGAATGAACTTTAAAAATCTTGTTCTGTTTAACCCTTTACCACACAATCCCAAGTTTTAACGCCTGTGAGAAAAAAGGCTCTTGAAAATATTGTGGGAAAAAGAGGAAATACTTGTAACCAGCATGTTTTCCTTTTTATACGCCCGAAGGGTCGTATTATGTTATACCCCGGTCGTCCGTCCGTCCGTTAGCAATTTCTTGTGTGTGCAACTCCTCCTACAGTTTTCATCGGAATTATTTGAAACTTGCCACAATGAATCTCCATGATGTCTAGTTGTGCACCTGGGTCTTAGAATTTTGATCGCTGTTTGCGTTCCAAAATTATCTGCCCTTGATTTCTGAAATAACCAACTTTTCACTTTGAATTTTTGTTCAGGCCATAACTTCCATACCGTAAAAGGTATCAAATTGAAACTACATACACTGATAGAACACATTATGGAGAAGTGCAGTGCACATGAACCATAACTCCGCCCTTTGTTAATTTTCAGTTTGAATTTTTGTCCAGGCCATAACTTCTAAACTATAAAAGCTATTAACTTGGAACTTCATACACTGATAGAACACATTGTGGAGAAGTGCATCGCACATGAACCATAACTGTGCCGCTTTTATTTTTTGAGTTATTGCCCTTTGTTAATTTTCAGTTTGAATTTTTGTCCAGGCCATAACTTCCAAACTATAAAAGCTAATAACTTGCAACTTCATACACTGATAGAACCCATTATGGAGAAGTGCAGTGCACATGAACCATAACTCTGCAACCTTTTTTTAGTTATTGCCCTTTGTTAATTTTCAGTTTGAATTTTTGTCCAGGCCATAACTCCCAAACTTTAAAACCTATCATCTTGAAACTTCAAAGACTAATAGAACACATTATGAAGAAGTGCACTGCACAAGAACCATAACTCTGCCATCCTTCTTTTTTAGTTATTGCCCTTTGTTAGTTTTCTCTTTGAATTTTCGTCTGGGCCATGATTTCTAAAATATAAAAGCTATGATCTTGAACCTTTCAAGACTGATAGAACACCTTGTGGAGAACAGCAATTCACAAAATTTGTAACTGTGCCACCCTTCTTTTTTTAGCTATTGCCCTTTAATATTTTTCACATATCATGGAGATTAACTACTCTTCATTCATGGCCCTTCCGTCATTTCAACTAATTTCACTGACAAGCCCCTTCGGGCGTATATGCGCCGCTTTGCGAAGCTCTTGTTCCACAATGTTTTCCACCCAACCAAAATCAAATTTAAATTTTTGAGTCACATTTATTTTGTTGTCAGCAAATGGTTTGAATTTGGACAAGTCTTAACCCTTTAAGCACCTTTCACTACTATAGTTGCCTTTGTGTCTAGTGTAGATCAAGATCAGACTGCACAAAATGTGCAGTCTGATCATTGATCTATACTGTCTGCTTTGTTGAAACACTGCAGACAAAAGGCACCCCCTCAGTTGTTATCATCTTGGACTCATTCTGGAATGAAAATGGCCTTTGGGTTTAAGGATTAAATTTTGTTATTTGTTAATGATTTGAGCCAAGCCTGTTACCTCATTACCTACAGGGCTAGCTATGCAGGGATGTCAAGTTTAAATCTCAGTTGGGCCAAGCACTCAGGTAACCAGCATTTTTTTTTACTTTTTCCACAATGTTCTCTACCCATCCCTAATCTAAGTTCATTTTTGAGACAAATTTATTTTGTTGTCTGCAAATGCTTTGAATTATAGACCAGTCTAAAATTTTTGTTTGGTAAAGAGATAAAGATAGACCAAGTAATTTGCATTTCAAGACTGTGTTGTAGGCAATACTATCTTGCAGAATATAAGGCATATATATCTAAGATCCAACTGCAGTCTGATCTTTATCTACACTGTCTGATAAAACATCCTGTCTTGCGTACCCCTAGCCTTGGTTCCCACCTGATCATTTATTCCTTTTATCTATTCAGGACGGACGGATGTAGTTTAAATTTGACACGAAGCCCCCTTTTTCCATGACACAGCAATAAATTCGAAAACCCTGACAATATGCGCTAGGTCACTTGATGTGTAAAAATTTCAGCCAAATCTGTTGAGATATGTCCAGTAATTAAAGAGATATTGGTGAAAAATGAAATATAACATGAAGACCCCTTTTTCCATGATGCAGCTATAAATTGCAGAACCTTGACAATAAGCGCTAGGTCACATGATGAGAAACATTCTGTGAAAACTTTTGAAAACATTGTGGGAAAAGGAGAAAATGCTGGTAACCAGCATTTTCTCCTTTTTCCCACAAAGTTTTCTACCCTATCAAAGGAATATTGTGTCACTTGAGCCAATATGAAAATGTTGTCTGCAAATGCTTTCAATTTGGACAGATCTAAAATTTTGCCGTGTGGTAAAGGTTAAAGGCTTTGACAGCATTTTTCTCTCTGGCTGTTAGGATGTATCTTTGAACATTGTGTTCATTGTAGTTTGAGTTCATTTTTGTTCATTCATTTAACTCTGTAGTACAGGTTTTATCTTGTAAATCTTAGAAGTCATTATAATTTTTGTTCTTCACATTGTGGTGTTTGTCTTAATTTATAAATAAGTTTATGACCCCCCCCCCCCCCCCCCCCCCCCCGATAGATTTTGGGCATATACTCCATCATGAATTGAAGTACCATTTGAAAGATCTGTTCAGGTAGGGCCAAGGTCAATGTCACACTTGAAGGTCAAATTTTTGTAAGCTGGACGCATTGAAAGGTTGGTGCAAGACTATTGCAAGTGTAAATACATTGCTTATGTGTTTGCAATAGCGATTACCCATGAACATGTCCCTGGACAACCACTGTAGTTGTTAGTGTATTTAACAACATTATAATACTACCTTGTATAGAAAGTCTTGAATTGGCAAACATTCCCTACTAAGTTTGTTCAAATCAGGCAACTTTTTGCCACACACCAAAAGGCCTAGGGCTTTGTTATTATTCCTTCAAAACTGTGTTCTGGAGGTATATAGGAGTCACCTTGTCGGTCCATCCATCCATCCATCCATCCATCCATCAGTCTTTCTGTAGCATTTTCTTGTCAGAGCTAGTTCTCAACAACTACAGGACAGATTTCATTCAAACTTTAGAGAGACTCGGTGCCAAGCAAGAATGTGCATATTATATTTTGGTGACGGTTCATTGAATTTTTACAAAGTTATTTTCCTTTGATGAAATTTCTTGTTCTCCCTATTTTTCAACAACTACTGGACAAATATCATTCAAACTTCTCACAAATATTTATATAACTGGGTTTGGTTAAGAAAGATTATCTTCTTGTGTAAACCAAGAAGACCCAGAGCTTTGGCCTTGCACTTCGATATTTGGTATTTATCTTCATTGTAGACCTTTACTGGTGAGCGATATAGGACCATCATGGTCCTCTTGTTTTAGTTTTTGTATACTCTTTTTATAGTCCTCCTGTATACATTCTACCATTGAGGTTAATGTTGTGTACTATTTTCTAACCAGGTGAAACCATTCGTACTGACCTTCGAGGATTTGGATGGAGCCTATATGGAAATGAGGACATTGATAATAATGGATACCCAGGTAGGTTGGAGATCTTTGTTATACCATCAACATCCATCCTTGTTGAACCCACCACCTTTTGTCAACAATTTATCTGTAAGCAGTCCCATCTTGAAAACATAGTGGTAAATGGAAAATGATTTTTGGGGGAGCAATTTCTTGTTCTGTAATAATGTTTTATCCTGTATTCATGTAATTAACCTCAATTAATGTTGGTTATTTCTAATTTACAAGTTTTTTCCCAGGTCAGGTGCTGCAAATACATACCTAGAGGTATCAAGTTAACCTTTTAGCAAACAATCCTGTGCTTTTACAACAAAAAGGCTGAAGAAAACATTGTGGGAAAAAGGAGAAAATACTGGCTATTAGCATTTTCTCCTTTTCCCTCAATGTTTGAAAAGCCAGCTGGTTACCAGCATTTTGTCCTTTTCCCTCAATGTTTTCAAAGGCCTTCTTCTGTAGCGTTAGTGACCAGAATTTTCTCCTTTATGCACAATGTTTTTGAAAGCCTTTTTCTTCATGGTTGTTAAAGGGATGAAGGGTTTAAGAGTCTGGGTCCGGTTTGATGGAAAAACTTAAGTCTGTTACTTTGCTCAAATCGGCAAGCAGACTCTTTTTTCTGACGCAAGTTGAGTTCATTACTTCAGTTGCATTTCACTAACAGTAATAGACTTGAGTAACAAATGTTCTCAAATCCCAAGTTGACACAACATTTCAGACTTAATTCAGCAAAATTGTGGACTTAGTCTATTAACTGATTTAAGTCTGTTTAATTTGCTGAGTTGAGTCTAAAGACATTGTGTCTACTCAGGATTTGAGATTGTTCCTAAAGTCTTTTAATGTTAGTGAAAATTTAATGGGTTTCAAATAACACTGAAAGAATTTCTGTTGCAGTATTTCTCTTGATGTATCAAATGTCTTGGCCGAAGAATTTTAGCACACAGAATGTCTGTGACTATGACAAACTTTGTTTACCCTTTACCAAACAACTAAATTTTAGACTGAACAAAACTGAAAGCATTTGTAGATGTCAAATATGAAGGCAGTCTGAAGGACAGCTATATTCCCCCTGCAGCTGGATCTAGACAGCACTTCATTGCACTGAATCTTTTATAATCAGCCTTTCATTGTCATATCATGACTAAAATATTGTTGACAGACATAGAACATCTAGTCATCTGTCCATCCATATCTTTGGTTACATTGATGAATTTAAAGAAAACCGTCACACTGATGTAATTCCTTGATGATGTGTCCATAACAACTAAATCCACCATTTGCAAAATCTGCAAACACAAAAGTGGCAAACACGAAAGTCGATGGCATTCATACCTTGGAAGTTATGCTCCGAACAAAATCCAATTTAAAAAATAGCAGGGGGCAATAACTCCAAAATTAATGAAGACAAAGTTATTGATCTTATGCACTGCTCTTGCCCTCTATATGATTTATCTGCATGTGAAGTTTGAAGTCAATGGCTTTCATACTTTGTAAGTTAGGTTCCAGAGAAAAATTCCATTGGTAAAATAACAAAGGGCAATAACTCCTAAAATACTGATCACAGAGTTATGCATTTTGTGCACTGCACTTTTTCTTAAAGTTATTTATCTGCGTATGAAGTTTGAAGTTGATAGCTTATATGCAATGGAAGTTATGCTCTGGACAAATATCCAATTTGTAAAATAACAAAGGGCAATAACTCCAAAAATACTGACCACAGAGTTATCAATCCTGTGCACAACACTTGTTCTTAAAGTGATTTATATGCATATGAAGTTTGAAATTGATAGCTTTCATACTTTGGATTTTATGTGCCAGGCAAAAATACATCAAGTAAAATAACAAAAGGCAATAACTCCAAAAATATTGAAGACATAATTATGGATCTTGTGTACTGCACTTTTCCTCAATGCAATTTATCTACTTACGAAGTTTGAAGTCAATAGTTTTTATACTTTGGAAGTTGTACCCCAGACAAAAATCTAATGTGTAAAATAACTAAGGGCAGTGACTAAAAAAAAAAAAGCATCAAAGTGCTGTAAGCACTGTAATCGGTCGACACAACACAAATGGTAGAAATCACAAAACAAATGGTAGATGTTTGAACTATGTATGGGTTAGAAAATCCTACACCTTACAAATGAACCACGTAGGATACCCCCCCCCCCCCTTTTTTTTTTTAGCTCACCTAAGCACAAAGTGCTCATGGTGAGCTATTGTGATCGTGCTCTGTCTGTCGTCCGTCGTCAACTTTTTACCTTGTGTACGCTCTAGAGGCCACATTTTCAGTCCAATCCTCATGAAACTTGGTCAGAATGTTTGTCTTGATTGAATCTCGACCGAGTTTGAAATTGGGTCATGTGGGGTCAAAAACTAGGTCACTAGGTCAAATCTTAGAAAAACCTTGTGTGCACTCTATAGGCGACATTTTCAGTTAGATACTTGTGAAACTTGGTCAGAATGTTTGTCTTGATAAATTCTCGGACACGTTCGAAATTGGGTCATGTGGGGTCAAAAACTAGGTCACTAGGTCAAATCTTAGAAAAACCTTGTGTGCGCTCTAGAGGCCACATTTTCAGTTAGATACTTGTGAAACTTGATCAGAATGTGTGTCTTGATAAAATCTTGGACTAGGTCACCAGGTCAAATCTTAGGAGAACCTTGTGTGTGCTCTGGAGGATACATTTTTAGTCAGATACTCTTGAAACTTGGTCAGATTGTTTGTCTTGATAAAAACTTGGATGAGTTTGAAATTGGGTCATGTGGGGTCAAAAACTAGGTCACTAGGTCAAATTAAAGAAATACCTTGTGGGCACTCTAGAAGCCACATTTTTCGCTCAATTGACTTGAAAATTGGTCAGAATGTTTGTCTTAATTAAGTCTCAAAAGACTTCGAAATTGGGTCATCTGGGGTCATAAAGTAGGTCACTAGGTCAAATTAAAGAAATACCTTGTGGGCACTCTAAAGGCCACATTTTTTGCTCAATTGACTTGAAAATTGGTCAGAATGTTTGTCTCAATTAAATCTCGGATTAGTTTGAAATTGGGTCACCTAGGGTCATAAACTAGGTCACTAGGTTGAATCAAAGAAATACCATGTGGACATCTAGAGGCCACATTGTTTGCTCAATTGACTTGAAAATTGGTCAGAATGTTTGTCTTAATTAAATTTGGGACGAGTTATGGTCATAAACTAGGTCACTAGGTCAAATTAAAGAAATACCTTGTGGGCACTCTAGAGGCCACATTTATTGCTCAATTGACCCGAAAATTGGTCAAAATGTGTCTTGATGAAATCTTGGATAACTTCAAAATTGGGTCACCTGGGGACATAATCTAAGTAACTAGGTCAAACTAAAGAAATACCTTGTGGGCAGTGTAGAGGCAACATTTTTTGCTCAATTGACTTGAAAATTGGTCAGAATGTTTGTCTTAATTAAATCTCGGATTACATTGAAATTGGGTCACCTGGGGTCATAAACTAGGTCACTAGGTTGAATCAAAGAAATACCATGTGGACATTCTAGAGGCCACATTGTTTGCTCAATTGACTTTAAAATTGGTCAGAATCTTTGTCTAAATAAAATCTCGGATGAGTTTGAATTTGGGATACCTTGGGTCATAAACTAGGTCACAAGGTCAAATTAAAGAAATACCTTGTGGGCACTTTAGAGGCCACATTTAATGCTGAATTGACTTAAAAATTGGTCAGAATATTTTTCTTGATGAAATTTCAGATGAGTTTGAATTTTGGTCACCTTGGGTCATAAACTAGGTCACTAGGTCAACTAAAAGAAATTTTTTATGGGCACTCTAGAGGCTACAATTCTTATTCAATTGACCTGAAAATTGATTAGCGCTTTTGTCTTGATAAAATCTTGGATGAGTTCAAAATTGGGTCACATAGGGTCATAAACTAGGTCACTAGGTCAGATTTAAAGAAATATCTTGTGGGCGCTCTAGTTGCCACAATTCTTGCTCAGTTGACCTGAAAATAGGTCAGTGTGTTTGTCTTGATAATATCTCGGATGAGTTTGAAATATGGTCACATAGGGTCATAAACTAGGTCACTAGGTCAAATTGAAGAAATACATTTTGGACACTCCGGAGGCCACATTTTCAGCTCAACTGACCTGAATGTTTGTCTTAATAATATCTCAGATGGGTTTTAAATTGGGTCATTATGACCCTGGAGTGAATTTTTGCCTATTGACTCAGGTGAGCGATCCAGGACCATCATGGTCCTCTTGTCTTTTACAGATAGGTAGTTTATAGGAATAGTTAAAATGTAGATGTATTTGCCGGCCAACAGCAATAGAACGTAAAAGATACGTGACAATTCTGATCAGAAATACCCATTGTCCAGCTTTAGATATCACTCATCATGAAATAGCAGTAGCTACCAATCATTTAAAAGAGCAGAAAAATACAAATATTCTTTTCTGTAACTTTGGCAACTTTACTTTGGTAACTGTACTGTAACATATAAAAGTCATGTAAGCTATGTCTGCATTATGACTTCATTTTTAACAAGCCATCATATTCATCTAGACAAACTGTCCTACCTAATTTTTTTGGCTGGCCAAATCGTCTGCCGGCAAATTTCTCCTACATTACTCAAAGAATGTAGATACCCAGTAGCTACCTAACCCTCAACCCTTTACCAAATGATTAAAATTCCAGACTTGTCCAAATCCTAAGCATCTGCACATGTCGAATTAAATATAGACCAAATGATGATTTGAATTGTTGACCAAAGTGTAATGAAAATCTTTCAAAGGGCTCAGGAGCGGACAAGAAAATGTTATGGATGGATGGACAGACAGGACTGTCAGACAGACAGATGGACAGAGGAAGGCCATTCCTATAATAACCCCCTGCCTTGCAGCATGTGATTAATTAAAATGTAGCTCAAATGATGATTTCTGTAGTTGATAGGGTAGAAAACATTGGGGAAAAGGAGAAAATGCTGATTACCAGCTTTTTCTCCTTTTCCCAAGATGTTTTTAAAACCTTTTTTTTTTCAGGGCCATTAAAAAAAAACCAGAATTGTGTTGTAAAGAATTAATTGTATTAGGATTTTCTGTTTTAAGCCTTAGAGCACCAAATAAACCCAGCAAATGTTTCCAGTCTAGAAATCAGGCCCAAATAATTGCAGTTTTATGGTTGCTCTCGGCCAGAATGTCTCAGCAGAGCAGACAGTGGAGATCAAAGATCAGGCTGCATGTTTTGTGCAGTCTCATCTTGATCTGCACTGGCGGCAAAGACTACAATAGTCACAAAAGGTGCTTTAAGGGTTAGCTCTTTACCAAATGGAAAAACTTGTAACTATTCCCAAATTGAGAACATAAATTTGGCAGAAGTCAAAATAGGTGTGACTCAAATTATGAAATTTTTGTGTTTGGAAGGGTAGAAAACAGTGCGGGAAAAAGAAGATAATGCTGGTAAACAGCATTTTCTCCTTTTTCCACAATGTCTTTAAAAGTCCTCATCTTTAAGGTTGTTAAAACTTCGGGTTGTTTGGTAAAGGGTTAAATCTAATCTTTTTTTTCTATCTTTAACTCTACCAAAGGACAAAATATAAGTCTGGTCCAAATTAAAAGCATTTGCGGACAACAAATTAAATGTTATTCAAAGCCTATAATTTATCTTGCACAGGGTAGAAAACTTTGTGGGAAAGGATAAAATGCTGGTTACCAACATTTTCTCCTTTTCCTGTAATGTTTTCAAAAGCCTTCTTCCTCAGGGTCATTAAAACTCGGTGTTGTGTGGTAAAGGGTTACAAAGAGATTAAAAAATGAATGACTTGATTGATTATGCCTATTTTGCCAGATTTGCTGGTTGGGGCTTACAGCTCTGACTCTGCTGTGATGTTACGTACTCGCCCGATTGTCGATATTGCAGCCCAGATGGACATGTATCCAAACCCAATACCCTTAAACCCTGATAGCTTGTCTTGTTCGCAAGATGGCATGCTTTGTTTTATGATCTCTGTGGAATTCAGTCTTCAAGGACTAAAGGAAAGTGTGACTACTATTCAGAGTACAGGTAATTCATTCTTTACCAAATGACAAAATTTTTGACTCGACCAAATTGAAAGCATTTGTACACAACAAACTTATAATATAGCACAAACGATAATTTCTGTCTTTGATTGACAGAAAACATTATGGGAAAAGGAGAAAATGCTGGTTACCAGCATTTTTCTTCTTTTCTCACAATGTTTTCAAAGGCCTTCTTCTTCAGGGTCTTTAAAACTTGGAATTGTGTGGTAAAGGGTTAAGCCATTATAAAATAATCCCAAGTTTTAGCAACTCTGTGGAAAGAGGCTTTTTCAAAACATTGTGGGAAAAGAAGATACCATGTATTGCATTTTCTCCATTTCCTGCGATGTATTTAACCCTTTCATAGACAGTATTCATTATTTGAGCCACTGTCTCCCAATGCTTTCGACTTAGACAAGTCTTACATATTGTCGTCTGGTGAGCAGATAAAACAAACCAACTATAGCCTAGCATTTACTGTCAGTGTTAAACGTCAGAGTGCTGAATAAACCCAACAGACTCTTTCAGTGGAAAAGTAAGACCCAAATAATTACAGTTTCAAGGTTGCTTCGGTCTATAACTGCAAGTTTTGTGCAGTCTGATCTTGATCAACACTGGCCGCCAAGGCTCTTTAACCCTTTACCACAAAATCCTGAGTTTTAAAGACCTTGAGGAAAAAGACCTGTTGAAAACATTGTGGGAAAAGGAGAAAATGCTGGTAACCAGCATTTTCTCCTTTTCTCACAATGTTTTTCTACCCTTCCAAAGGTGAATTTCTATTTTAGAATCACAATTATTTTGTTGTCTACAGCAGCTTTTAATTTGGGGAAGTCTAAAGTTTTATTGTTTGGTAAAGGGTTAAGGGTTCATGTACATGTTGTAATTCAAGTTTGTTGCTTAAATTCCTTTTCAGGAGACAAAATTGTAGCCTTAATTATTCCAAAAGCATTTACAGATAACAAATTTAAAGGCGCAATAGAAGACAATGCAGATGTTAAAATGCATTTAAATTTAAATTACACCATTCGAAAGTGAGGAAAATATTGTAAAGATGATAATCTGCTATTGTATGGTAGGTCCACATGTTAGTTACTGGCAGAGAGATGAATTTTAGAATCAGGCAAAAGGTGAAAAAAAAAAGATAGAGTGACCTAGCAACTTTTAACCTAGCTTTGGAATTAACTTCTCTGGACCGACAGTACAATAACAATTTGTTATCTTCACAATAATTTCCATACTTTTAAATGAGATGATTCAGATGCATTTTATCACCGTCTTTGTTTACTTTTGGCAGCTATTGCTAGTTTATTGTACCAGTACATCTTTGAAAGCAAATTGAACATTGTGGGAAGAATAGAAAAGGCACAATGTTTTTAAAAGCTTTAATTTTTAGGGTCGTCAAAATGTGGTATTGATTAGTAAAAAGTTAAAAGTGTGCTTTATGCCAGTCCTATTCTCATGATAAGGGCCCAACGCTTGGCATCAAAGTGTGAAAAATTTGACTTTCCTTTTCATATTGTCTTAGCTCACCAATGTTTACATACATAAATGAATGAAATTATGCCAAAGTTTTAGCACTCAAAGACCATTGCATAAAAAGTTACACAATCATGAATAAGGTGACCCATGATTCTGTAAATTCAAAATAAATATGTTATCCATGTTTCTCAGTGCAACATTTTTTTTTTTTTTTAATAAAACTGTTTGTTAATGTATTTGAAAATTCTTTTTGAATTCAAATAGCGATAGGTTACCGTCTAGTAGCATTTATTTTAACCCTTTACCAAATGACAAAATTTTATCTACATGTAAGTCCAAACTGAAAGCATTTGCAGACAACAAAATTAATGTGACTGAAAAATTAAAATTTGTTGTGGGAAGGGTAGAAAACATAGTGGGAAAAGTTGAAAATGCTGTATACCAGCATTTTCTCCTTTTCCCACTATGTTTTCAAAAGACTTCTTTCTCAGGGTCGTTAAAAGTCGAGATTGTGTGGTAAAGATTTTTAAAGCTGTCTCCTAACAGAAGAAAAAACAATCAGTTTTTACAAAACGTTTTTTCTCTGATTTAATGACAATCAGATAAGTATTCTTTTAAAACTTATACAATTAAGTGTAAATAGAAAAAGAATCTTTTTTGAGCTTGAAACAATCCAACAACATTTTTTTCAAACATAATTATTTGACCAAGTACTAATACAATGAACATGAAATAATGGTAATGTAGATTACAAAGTTTGTTAGAAAGCTACATTACCATTACATACCTGATTTTAGAGAAATGATTCAACTGTAGATTTGGATGATTACAGGCACAAATTGTGATATATATAGACATATCTCTTATACTTCCAACATTCAGATACAGTATCAAGAATAGTGCGTTAAAAAAAAATATTTGTGAAGAGCAAAATTAATGACAGCATCATGACTTCTGGCAAGCTACATTACCATATTCAAATCCTAGAAAGCCACTTTAGTTCTTTTTTTATGAGACAATTTGAAACATTTAAGTTCTACAATATATTCTTGAATCATAGCACCAAATTGTTCAACCACAGACATGTAGATTACATATAAATGTTTATTATCCATTATCCTTCTCAGCAAAAAAAAATGAAAAAATTTCTGCCGTTAGAGATTTTGGCCCACCATTAGACATATTTTCATACGACGCCACGAGCTTACACGGTTCAATCTTCATTTATTTTGGCAAATATTGTTGAATTCCTCTCAGACAACTCATTATTCTGCAAATACCGGTATATCATAAAGATCAAATACATAACTCAGTATCAAGATGTACCTTTCCAAGGTTCAATAACTCAGTGATATTTTGAATTACAGGTTGTTTGGAAAAATTAGCGGTCAAAAAGTAAATGGCACATTAGTAACCAATGGAAAGAACTGAAAAAATGATGATTTCTTAGAAATATATATATTTTGACAGATGTTAAATAATTTTTAATCACAAAGCTTACATCATGTAGCTTGCATATATTATAGATTCTTCATTTCTGTGACCAGCATCTTTAAACTAAAAATACATTTAATTTACCGTTCAAGTGGTCTTTAAAAGGTAGTTTGCCGTATGTGTATAATTTACAGCAAATCTGTTCCATACATCTAAGGTAGCTTACATACTTAACCATATGCTTTTAAGCACGGTAGTTTTCTATGGGAAATTTGTATATCTTTCCATGTCATATCCAGGTAAGTTTTAAAACCTTTTCATATACTTTGGAAGACTTTAGATTTGAAAATTTCCAGGAGTTAGCATATAATCTGTTCTATATGTGACACATACAAATGACATGCAATGAAGCTTACTTGAAATTTGCAACAAATTTCCAGCATGTATAATTTTCTGAAAACACTTCACAATCTGGTATGTCTTTCATACAGGAATATTTAACATCAAAACAAAACTTCTAAGACTTAGTAATTCTTTTAACACAGTGCAAGGTTGTTTTTTCACTGTCAAACTTTTTAAACCCTGTTTTGTGACATACAAATTGGGGGACTTTTCACTCTTAAAAATGTCAGTCAAACAAATCTAATACAAAAATGATGCAATTCGTGGGTACTTTTAGTGAAAATTATGGGTATCTGCTGTAATGGACAAACAAAACTGAGTGTAGTTACATTCTGTGGTAAAAATTATCGCTGCCGACATTTTTTCACTAATATGGGCGTCTATTCTGAGAACAGGTGTTTAATACTTTACCACACTCTACCCACAGTCCCAAGTTTTAACAGCCCTGTAAAAGAAGGCTTATGAAAACATTGTGGGAAAAGGAGAAAATGCTTATTATCAGCATTTTCTCCTTTTATGTCAATGTTTTCTGTCTTATCAAAGACAGCAATCGTCATTTGAGCTACATTTGTTTTGTCATCAGCAAATGCTTTCAGTTTGCTTGAGTCCAAAGTGTTGTTGTTTGATAAGGAGTAAAAAGTATGATATTTATGCCCCTTTCACCATACAATCCTGATTTTAAACAACCCCTGATAAAGATTTGATTAACTCTTTACCAGGAGATAGAATTTTAGACTGGTCCAAATTTGCAGACCTCATATCAAATGTGGTTAAAAATGGTGGCAATTGCCTTTCAAAGGCAGAAAAAAATTGTGGGGAAAGGAGAAATTGCTGGCAACCAGCATTTGTACTTTTCCCACAATGCTTTCAAGAGCCCTCTTTTTCAGGGTCTTTAAAAGTTAGGATTTTGTGATACAGAGTTAAGGGTGGGCTAATTTACTATCTTAACGACTTTACACTAAGAGCATAGTCCTCTGTACCATTTTCAGAATGACATAAAGGGTGAGATTTTGGCAAACTGTAACTGATTAATATAAAAGAAGCCTCCCAACATGGTATCTTTTTGTATTCTTTTGTTTTGAAATGATCTGATAACTAGCAAGTTCCTCATCATGGACAAAAGACAAATCACATGATTTGAATCACATCTTATATATCCTATGCAAATGCCTTCGATTCAGACAGGTCTAATATTTTGTTGTATGGTAAAGGCTTGGGCACAAACAGTTTCACAGATCTAACTCTCTGTTATCCACAGATATAAACTGGACACTGAATGCCGATACCCTGTACAAAGCCAGCGAAGGGGTCGCCAGCAGAGTGATATTTAGAGACAGTGGAAAAAGTACCCTGGTGGAAAACCTCACTATTTCGACTGATTCCCAAAACAAATATACCTATGTTCTAGATGTTTTGGTATAGTACTTTCTCAATTAAACTTTCTGTAAATGAGCAATGCTCTGTGAAAAGAAGCTTAATGCATCTGCAAACAGTATTGACCTGGGCCAAAACCTTTTGCTATTAGTCAATTTTCTGCATGTCAGAGGACCAGTCTACCTCATGATTCAGTCATTTGTTAGAAAAAGTGGATTTTTATGGATCCCTAATTATGTGATGTTTTGCGTATTACAATGGATCACAAAGATGCATTAAGCCCCTTTTCACAGAGTATGGCTCAAATGTTTTTAAACCTTTTAAACATACTTATTTTACATTAAGAAACAAGTTCTTACAACCTGTACTAATCTCTCTCGATTCTGCTTCCTGGGAACTACACCAGTACTTGTGCCGAATGTATGGGCCAATGAACAATCCCGGTTATTGAACTCTGGACCTTATGGTATGAGGCCAACGCTCTACCTCACAATCATGGACACCACTCACAACCATGGACATCAAAAAACCTTTTACTAAACAATGCTGTGTTAGATCCCAAGGAGGAAGGCTTTTGTAAACATGGTGGGAAAACAAAAAAATGCTGGTAACCAGCATTTCCTCCTTTTCCCACAATGTTTTCTATCCTTTATAAGACAGATCCCAATGCTGGAACCATATTTAATTTGTTGTCTGCAATTGCTGTCAATTTGGACAGGTCTAAAATTTTGTCGTTTGGTAAAGAGTAAAGTAAGTATGTACTCCTTTCTACCCCTTCAAAGACAAAGCCCATCATTTTAGTCAAACTGAATTTGTCTTCTGCAATTGCTTACAATTTGGACAAGGCTAAAATTTTGTGGTTTCTGTGAAGAGTTGATATGAATATAAAAGTTTTTCATCCAGTAAAGGTTTAGGAGTTTGTTTGGCGTCAATTTCAACATTATTTCTGTTATATCTCAGCAGCCAGTGCACCTGCTATGCTATCCTCAAGTTCCCTTTTCCATTACTTTACAGAGCATTAGCAGAAGTGCTGTGTGTTACCAGCTGAGCTTCCTGGCTCAGCCAAGGTTGATTTGTTCATCCAGTTTCAACTCTTTACCAAACAACAAAATTTTAGACTAGTCCAAGTTTAAAGCATTTGCAGACGACAAAATGAATATGATTTAGAAATTGAAATCTGTTTTTGAAAGGGTGGAAAACAGTGTGGGAAAAAGAGAAAATGCTGGTAACCAGCATTTTCTCCTTTTTCCACAAAATTTTCATAAGTTTTCTTTCTCAGGGTCATTAAAAGTCGGGATCGTGTGGTAAAGGGTTAAAACTCCTATACATGTATTTGTTTTCTTCTATTGACAGAAATACAAGAATAAAACTGAACCAAGAGATGCATGGAAGAAAATCCGGATCGAAGGAAAGTTTGAACTTATTGAAAGTAATGCAGATGATTTTGACGTGTTAGACCCGATTCTTCTTGGGAGTTCTGACAATCCATTGAAGGAAGATGTACGCATCTGTATTTGTTTTTTTTATGAACACTTTATCAAACAATCCTGCTGTGTTTCGACACCTTCTGGAGAAAGGCTACTGAAAATATTGTGATACCGGTAACAGGAGAAATGCTGGTGACCAGCATTTTCTCGTTTCTCACGATATTTTTTTTACCCCTGGAGAAAAAGTTGTAGGGATAAAGTATAGGTCCCGCATCTCAGAGGTTCTTAATTCAAGGCAATGTATAAACAGGGTCAACCTTTGACACTACCCACATCAGTAATGGTTTAGATTGCCAGGCAACGATCATCAGAGAGTTATTGATATAAGTTTTAGAAGTTTTATCGAAATTGATGTAAAATATTAACAGTCAAAGGTGGATTGACCAAGCACCTGAGGGATACTTAACTCTTTACCAAACAACAACATTTTGGACTAGACCAAATTGAAGACATTTGCAGAAGACAAATTATATTTGGCCCAAATGATTTGACTTCTTTCTGAAAGATTAGAAAACATTGTGGCAAAAGGAGCTTGATACCAGCATTTCTCCTTTTCCCACAATGTTTTCAAAAGCCTCTCTTCCCAGGGTCGTTCAAACTCGGAATTGTTTGGTAAAGAGTTAAAGGGGCTTGTTTGGATTTTGCAAATGAAAATTATTTGTTAATCACAGATAAATACTACAAATAATACTTTTCTCTGTGAAAAGAGAGAAACTGAATGGTTATGTGCCATAAAGAGATGCAACTTTGGCTTTCAAATAATGGGTTGGTCACTTTGCAATAGGAAACTGCTTATATTTATTTATGAGGTCAAATCATCATCATACTTATTTGAATACAATCTTACATAATAGATACCTTGATCGTGTGACATTCCCACAAACCTTTGTGAAATAATGGTGCAAAATCTTTAAACCTTTACCACACAATGCCGACTTTTAACAACCCTGAGAAAGAAGCTTTTTGAAAACATTGTGGGAAAAGGAGAAAATGCTGGTAATCAGCATTTTCTCCTTTATACTCAAATGTTTTCTACCTTATGAAAGACAAATTTCATGTTTTGAATAACATTTAGTTTGTCATCTGCAAATGCTTTCAATTTGGACAAGGCTAAAATTTTGTCACTTGGTAAAGAGTTAAATACTTTTAGAGGCTATGTACCTTATTTAGGAAACACCACTGAAAAAATGAATTTTTCAAACATTTATCTTTGGCTGATGGTTTGCCCACTCTTACCTCACTTAATTCAGTCAGAAATAATTTTCTAAGTTTTGCAACATTATAAAAATCCAAACAGGCCCCTTTAAAACATGCTTGCTTAAGGACAGGTGTTTGCCTAATACAAGAATATTTCATTCATGTTTTTTCTGGGGTCCTGTGAAGCTTAGTGCTAAAGTGTAAGACTTGTGGCATGGAGGCCCTGGGTAGGAGCCTTACTGGATCCACTGGATTTTTTGTGGGGGTTTCCTTAGGCAAGACACTTCAGAGCCCTAGCCCAGTACTTGTGAAACCAAGGAAATACACGAATATGTGAGCTGTCGTCGTGCTATGACTGAAATAATGTTGAAAGTGGCATAAGACACCAACCATTCAATCAATGTTTTCCTTTTCTTTGACCTGAATATACTCTAACTTAATTTCAGGATTTTTGCCTTAACCCTTTACCACACAATCCCGACTTTTAACGACCCTGAGAAAGACAGCCTTTGAAAACATTGTGGGAAAAGGAGAAAATGCTCATAGCCAGCATTTTCTCCTTTTCCCACAATGTTTTCTACCCTTTCCAATACATAAATCATCATTTGAGCTACACTTAATTTGTCGTCTGCACATGCCTTCAATTGGGACTAGTCTAAAATTTTGTTGTGTGGTAAAGAGTTAAAGAGTTGGCCACTAGGACAGGTTTAATCGTAGATGTATTTCTGAACCATTAACCCTTTTCCACCCAATCCCCAGCTTTAATGACCCTGAGAAGGAAAGCTTTTGAAACCATTGTGGGAAAAGGAGAACATGCTTGTATCCAGCATCTTTTTAGCTCACCTGAGCACGAAGTGCTAAGGTGAGGTATTGTGATGGGTCAGTGTCCAGCGTCCATCTGTCCACAATTCCTTTAAACATCTTCTCCTCCTAAACCGCTGGGCCAATCTTGATGAAACTTGGCAGGGATGTTCCTTGGGTGAAGCTCTACCAAAGTTGTTCAAGAGATTGAATTCCACCCAAAACTCTGGTTGCCATGGCAACAGAAAGGCAAAAAATAGGAAAATCTTTGAAAATCTTCTTCTCTGATTCTAGAAGGCGTAGAGCTTTGATATTTGGTATGTAGCATCTCCTAGTACACCTCTACCAAGTTTGTTCATATGATGCCCCTGGGGTCAAAACTGGCCCTGCCCCAGGGGTCACAAGTTCAAACATAGGGACAAAGAAGGAAAATTTTAAAATTCTTCTTCTCTGAAACTGGAAGGCGTGGAGCTTTGATATTTGGCATCTAGCATCTCCTAGTGGACCTCTACCAAGTTTGTTCATATGATGCCCCTGGTGTCAAAACTGGCCCCGCCCCGGGGGGTCACAAGTTTTGAACATAGGAACAAAGAAGGAAAAATTTAAAAATCTTCTTCTCTGATTCTAGAAGGCATAGAGCTTTGATATTTGGTATGTAGCATCTCCTAGTAGACCTCTACCAAGTTTGTTCATATGATGCCTCTGGTGTCAAAACTGGCCCCGCCCCGGGGGTCAGAAGTTCGAACACAGGAACAAAGAAGGAAAACTTTAAAATTCTTCTTCTCTGAAACTGGAAGGCATGGAGCTTTGATATTTGGCATCTAGCATCTCCTAGTGGACCTCTACCAAGTTTGTTCATATGATGCCCCTGGGGTCAAAACTGGCCCTGCCCCGGGGGTCAGAAGTTCGAACATAGGAACAAAGAAGGAAAACTTTAAAATTCTTCTTCTCTGAAACTGGAAGGTGTGGAGCTTTGATATTTGGCATCTAGCATCACCTAGTGGACCTCTACCAAGTTTGTTCATATGATGCCTCTTGGGTCAAAACTAGCCCTGCCCCGGGGGTCACAAGTTCGAATATAGGAACAAAGAAGGAAAACTTTAAAATTTTTCTTCTCTGAAACTGGTAGGCGTGGAGCATTGATATTTGGCATCTAGCATCTCCTAGTGGACCTCTACCAAGTTTGTTCATATGATGCCCCTGGGGTCAAAACTGGCCCTGCCCCGGGGGTCACAAGTTTCGAACATAGGAACAAAGAAGGAAAACTTTAAAATTCTTCTTCTCTGAAACTGGAAGGCGTAGAGCTTTGATATTTGGTATGTAGCATGTCCTAGCGGACCTCTACCTACTTTGTTTATACGATGCCCCTGGGGTCAAAACTGGCCCAACCCGGGGGATCACAAGTTTCAAACATAGGAACAAAGAAGGAAAACTTTAAAATTCTTCTTCTCTGAAACTGGAAGGCGTGGAGCTTTGATATTTGGCATCTAGCATCTCCTAGTGGACCTCTACCAAGTTCGTTCATATGATCCCCCTCAGGTCAAAACTGGCCCCGCACCGGGGGTCACAAGTTCTAACATAGGAACAAAGAAGGAAAACTTTAAAATTCTTCTTCTCTGAAACTGGAAGGCGTAGAGCTTTGATATTTGGTATGTAGCATCTCCTAGTGGACCTCTACCAAGTTTGTTCATACGATGCCCCTGGGGTCAAAACTGGCCCTGCCCCGGGGGTCACAAGTTCTAACATAGGAACAAAGAAAGAAAACTTTAAAATTCTTCTTTTCTAAACCTTGAGGGCATAGAGCTTTGTTATTTGGTATGTAGTGAACCTGTTCTAAGTTTGTTAGACCACCTGAGCACAACATGTTCAGTCAGTTCGAAATTGGGTCACCTGGGGTCATAAACTAGGTCACTAGGTCAAATTAAAGAAATACCTTGTGGGCACTCTAGAGGCCACATTCATTGCTCAAATGACCTGAAATTTGGTCAGAATGTTTGTCTTGATAAAATCTTAGATGAGTTTGGATTTGGGTCACCTGGGATCATAAACTAGTTCAAATTAAAGAAATACCTTGTGGGCACTCTAGAGGCCACATTTTGGCTCAATTGACTTGAAAATTGGTCAGAATGTTTGTCTTGATAAAATCTCACATGAGTCCGAATTTGGGTCATGTGGGGTCTTAAATTAGATCACTAGGTCAAATTAAAGAAATACCTTGTGTGCACTCTAGAGGCCAGCCACATTTATTGTTCAACTGATTTGAAAATTGGTCAAAATGTTTGTCTTGATGAAATCTAGGATGACTTTAAAATTGGGTCACCTGGGCTCATAATCTAGGTCACTAGGTCTAATTAAAGAAATACCTTTAGGGCACTCTAGAGGTCACATTTCTTGCTCAATTGACTTGAAAGGTGGTCAGAATGTTTGTCTTGATGAAATATTGGGTGAGTTTGAAATTGGGTCAGCTGGGGTCATAAACTAGGTTACTGGGTCAAATCTAAGAAACACTTTGTGGGCACTCTAGAGGTCACATTTATTGCTCAATTAACTTAAAAACTGTTCAGAATGTTTGTCTTGATAAATTTTTTGATGAGTTCTAAATTGGGTCACGTGGAGTGATAAATTAGGTCACTAGGTCAACTTACAGAAATTCCTTGTGGACGCTCTAGAGGCCACATTTTAAGCTCAACTGACCTGACAATTGGTCAGAAATTGAATTATGCACGTTGAGTGAACTTCGCCTGTTGACTCAGGTGAGCGTCCAGGGCCATCATGGCCCTCTTGTTTTTCTTTTTACTGCAATGTTTTTTATGCTTTCATAGACAAATTTTGTCATTTTAGCTACATGCAATTTCTCATCTGCAAATACTTTAATTTTGACAATTCTGTTGTCTGCCAAAGAGCTGAAAAAGATGCTGTTTAAAAAAATGTCCTCAGAGTCATTAATTTAATTCTTTACCAAGCAACAAAATTCAGACATGTGCACATTGAATGGGATTCAAAATATAATACACATATTTGTCTTTAAGAAAAATAGAAAACTTTGTGGGAAAAGGAAAATTGCTGGTTGTCAGCATTTTCTTCTTTTCCCACAATGTTTTCAGTTCTAGCTTTTTTTTTCAGGGTTGTTAAAACATGAGATTGTTTGGGAATGGGTCAAAACAAGGAATCGTCCAGTAAAGGGTCATTTTTTTTTCCAGATTGAGTTTGATATAAAGTGTGAGAGTGTAGAGAAGTGCTCTTCTGACCTTCGAACCCAGGTTCACATGAGTCTAATTGGGGGACTGGTGGGCAGTGACGCTGTTAAGGTTAACAATGACACAGCTATATATGTTGGTCTTGCAGACGAACTTCAGGTAACATGGTCCATTTGTTCTAAACCTAACCTAAAGACATACTTGCGTTTTAGTCTTGAAGAAGATTAGTTTTGAAAATATCATGGCAGAAAGAAACATTTAGTGTTTTCTTACATTAAATCTTAATTTTGGTTATCACTGTTGATCCTTTACCATTTAATCCATTTTTTTCAACGACACTCAGGAAGAATGCAATTGAAAACATTTTTAGAATTGGAGAAAATGCTGGTTACCAGCCTTCTTCAGTGTTTAATGACCCTGAGTAAAAATCCAGTTGAAAAGATTTTGGGAAAAGGAGAAAATGCTGGTTACCAAACTTCTCCAGAGTGTAAAAACCCTGCGGAAAAATGCAGGGAGAAAATATATTGGGAAAAGGAGAAAATGCTGGTTACCATACTTCTTTGCTCTTCCTGCAGTGTTTTCTTCTGTCTCATGGACAAATCTGATCATTTTAGCAACACTTATCTCGTTGTCTCCAACTGCTTAGAATTTTGAATAGTTTAAAAATTTGTTACATGGTGAAGAATGCGAAATGCCATATTGGACAGATTTGATTTGTCAAAATTATATTTATAATCATGCTCTTATTTCAAAGCTGATGTTAAAATTTCATTGACCAATCATATTTGTTGAATATATTCACTGTGGAATTAAAATTTTCATCTCACGATTGGAGGAGAAAAACTTTACAACTTCCATAGTTTCAATGTTTTTTATTCCCTGAAGCGTTTACCACACAGTCTCAAGTTTTAATGACAAAACATTATGGGAAAAGAAGAAAATGCTGGTGACCTACATTTTCTTTTTTTTCCAAATTTTTTTTCTGTCCTTTTATGGACAAATCTCACCATATAAACCACATCTGATTTGTTGTCTGCAGATGCTTTCTTCCTAAAGGGTTAATCTGTTTGTTCCATTCTATGTACCAGACTGAAGATAAACAGAACAAGATGAAAGAGACCACTTTTTTTAATCAAGTTAAGAAATATAAACTGTATGTGAAAAAAACTGACAGTTGATTCTTGATGGTGTTCTGCAAGTAATACTGTAGAACATCTTGTCTGATATAAACTAGGTCATAGAAGATGAAACTGGTCAAAAACCAATCACCTGAGATGGGCTGGGATGTTAAACCATAACAGCAACCCATAGCACTTTGTGGTATCTCTAAAAGTACACTTAACCGTTTACCTCATGACAAAAGTTTTGACTCATTCGTAACAAAAGCATTTGTCAAGGAGAAACTTAACATGTTTCAAGTGATGAGATTTGTTACTGAAAGGGTAGGAAACATTTTGGAAAAATGCTGGTTACCAGTATTTTGTCCTTTTCCCACAATATTGTCAAAAGCCTCCTTCCTCAGTGTCACTAAGAGACAAGATTGTATGGTAAAGGGTTAACTCCTGTTCCTAGACAGTTCTCGATTGCAGAAGAGGTCAACTATCAGTTGTAGAGACCATAAAACTTGGGATATCATATGAGGGATGAAATACAAAGTGACCACCTCCACTGAAAAGCCAGTCTGTATTAAGAGGGCAATACCAGTATTCAGTTACATGTTTTGATGACCATAAGGAATTTTTTTTTTGAAAAGATTCTGAGAAAAGGAGAAAATACTGGACACCATGATATTCTCCTATTTCCCAAAATGTTTTGTATCCTTCGAAGGACAGTTTACAATTTTTGAGTCCCATTTACTTTGTCATCTGCAAAATCTTTCTATTTGGATATGTTGTAATTTTTGTGGTTTGGTAAAGACTTAACCCTTGACCACACAATCCCGAGTTTTAATGACCCTCAGAGAGAAGCCTTCGGAAAACATCGTGGGAAAAGGAGAAAATGCTGGTAACCAGCATTTTCTCCCTTTTCTGCAATGTTTTCTACCCTATTAATGACAAATTCAATCGTTTGAACCACATTTTAAGTGTTGTGTGCAAATGCTTTCAATTTGGACAAGTCTACATATTTGTCGTGTGGTAGAGCATTAGGCAAGCAAGTTTCTGGTATCTCTTATCTGCATGTTTAACAACCGTTTAACAGATGAAAAAAATTCAGGTGTGTCTAAACTGAGAGCAATGTTGAAGATGACTGATTAGATATGTCACAAGTAATGGAATTAGTCTTTGAAAAGACACTATGTGGAAAAAGGAGGAAATGCTGTGTACCAGTATTTTCTCCTTGATGTTATCGAAAGACCGTTTTCTCAGGATTATTAAAGGGGCTGTTCAATTTTTTTTTCAAATACTGATGAGTACTACAGAATATACTTTTCTGCAAACATAAAGTACTACAGAATATACTTTTCTGCAAACATAAAGGAATTGGATGGTTACAAGCTGTAACAAGGTGCATATTTTGCATTCAAATGAAAGATTGGTTGCCTTGCAAGCGGTAACTCCGACTGGTTTTATGAGATCAAGAATGGCATTATTCAATATGTCAAATAGAAGATACATATTTGAATGCTAACATAAAGAAACTGAATGGTTACATGCAATAATATGGTGCAAATTTGGCTTTTAGATAAAAGATTGGTTGCTTTGCAAATAGTAACATTGAATGATTTTATGAGATCAAGTATGGCATAATTCAATATGTCAAGTATGACACACACATTTGAACACAATCCCACGTAATGGACATGTGTTATTGATCATGTGATATTTTTGCAAATTTTTGCAAAATTCTTGCACCAAATCTAAAAACACCCCAAGAAACTTTGTAGTCCATAAGGGAAATAAAACTAAAAAATTATCTTTCATTTGTCTTTCTTCTTTATTGAAGGGTTGCCATTGCCATCTTAATTCAGAGATGCATCAATTTTAAAGTTTGGTGAGATAATAAAAACCTAAATAGCCTCCTTTAAAAGCTCAGATTGCGCGATAAAGGATTAGGAGGATTTAGATTGTATCTGGTTTAAACTGACAAGCCTGGTAGCACAGTCAGTAGTGCATACAGGACTTGAAAACAGGGGTTGCTGGCTTGAATCCCCAGCTTAGCAAATTTCTTGCTAAGGATTGATGATATTCATTGCCACAGGATTCATTGCTCTTTCACAGTTGATTATTGTTTTTGACAATTTTTGTGTGGGAAAGCAGCCATTGGTTTGGGAACAACTTTGTGCAAAGTCCTGGTTAAAGAATCTCCATGAAATCATGGATAGGTGCACTGACTGTCACAATATAACTGAAATACTATTGACCAAAGGTGATAAATACCATACAAAAAACAAGCAAATCTGGTATTACTTATTTCAGATTGAAACAGACATCACAAACTTGGTGAATTATTCCTACAGAGCAAATTTCACAAGTAGAGTCAATGCAGACTTAAAATGGCACAGGTAAGGACAAAACTATACCTTTTCCATGTTTCCATTTTAACTTTTACCTAACAATTGTGAATTTTAAACAACTCAGAGAAAGACAGATGCTGAAAATATTGTTGGTGTCATGTATGCATAATGTTCTGTCTTTCCTGCATCTTGTTAACATTCCTGTATTTCTATGTGTTTCATGTGCATTGTCTTGACGTCATGTTGTTTATTTGTAACTTGTATATTTGAAATATGAATCAGTTATGAATAAAGGATAGAATCAAACACATGTGAAGTAATATTTCTACATTTCCACATTTTGGTGCAGTTACCAGGATGCCTGAAATTATGTTAAACTGATCATACAGCGTTTTGCTCACAGGAAAACTACTTAAAAGCTACTGGAGAAAATTGAAGACACTAAGGAAAATCAGAAAAGCACAAAGTTTGATAAAATCTTAGAAAACGTAGAATCTAGGTGGAAACTACTGACGTCTCCCAACGAGAAGATTTTATCTCTTATGGATGAAGATGAGATGGAAGAAGCAATCGTCAGTACCAATGAATATTCATTAGAGGTGGATTTATGCCCAGAGGAACTGAGGGTTTTAAGACAAATCACAGATTCGACATGTCAACCTATTCAAAATAATGCACTAAATTTCGAAATCAATAGGGATAGTGAGTGTGGACCACTACCTATGACTAATGAGTGATCCATGGATTCTACGTACATATGAGAAGAGTGTGCAGCACTGGACTTTAGGGTAAGTCAGAGGTATGAAATGAATCTGGATCATCCGGCTGTAACATGTCTTTTTATTTCAAATCATCAATGAATCACAAACTGCTGAAGCTGATGCTTCCAACCTTTGATGGGAGCATACTACAATGGCAGAACTTTTGGGACAGTTTTGAGTCAAGCATACATAATAACACAAAAGTGATATTCAGAAATTCAGCTACCTGAAATTGCAGTTGGAAGGGTCAGCCGCCATAACAATTGAAGGATTTCCCTTGACAAATAGAAATTACTCGAGAGTGATGCAGTAATTACGTGAGTGATACAGACAACAACATAAGATTATTCATGCCACAATGCAGGCATTACTGCAGTTACCCAACCCATCCATAACCGTTCCAAGCCTGAGAAGTTTCTATGATAAAATGGAAAGTTATGTTCGCAGACTAGAGTCCTTAAATCAGAATCAAGAAACTTATGGTAGCCTATTAGTGCCAATCTTATTGGACAAGTTACCGAATGAACTGAGGAAAAATCTCGCCAAAGAAAACACAAATACTGGAATCTGGTCAATCTGAGAAGGGCTATTGACAGAGAAATGACAATTTCAGAGGCTGGAAACTGTAGCACAAATTTGATTTCACAAAACGTGATGGCAGTGTTTCATGCACATGCTAAAGACAGGTTTAAGGAAAATTCAACTAAGACAGAGAAAACTGTTGTAAATGTGCTTATTCTTACAAGAATCATTCCAGTAATGAGTGTAAGAAATTTGGAAACTTGGATTCAAGAATGAAAGAAGTGAAACTAAACAAGCTCTGATTTAATTGTCTTGGAAAACACCAAAAACCAGCATTTTCTCCTCTTCCCACAATATTTTCAAAAGACTTTTTCCTTGACCAGGGATCATGTGGTAAAGGGTTAATGAATGCAAATTAGATAGGCTGGGCAGTCATGGGGTGCTTATATAGGTACATTAGGTGAGGCTGAGGCTTCAGGTGCGTCAATCTGTTTGTCTACATTAGGTACTTTAGCTAGATGCCTTGGTTGTAATTGTCTGGTTGCGTCTCATTTGTGCTTAGCTGTGACTTGCTGCTCATAACTTAAACCTGAAAACTTTCATACTCAAAACATGCGGATAGAATATCACACACAACAGAAAATATTGTATCTACACAGCATCAAATATGGTTCCAAATATGGCATGATGATGTACCTCACATGGAGAATAAGTACATACTGATTTGGTATTTGATTGATCAAAATAGTCATCCGCCAATCAATAAAGCATTAAAGGTTGCCCAAATGGCGAAACTTGTCCTTGATAGGGTAGAAAACTTTGTGGGAAAGAAGAAAATGCTGGTTGCCAGCATTTTCTCCTTTTCCACTAATGTTTTCAAAACATTTCTTCCTCAGGGTTGTTAAAAGTTGGGATTGTGTGGTTTAGGGTTAACCAGTATTATGTTTCATTGATCCCCCACTGCAAACTGGGAGGATTATAGGATTAATGGCCTTCGTCTGTCCATCTGTCTGTCTGACCATCTGTCCATCCATATATCCTGAACCCTTCTAAAGATTTTCACTGAACTTTGGACAAATGTTTATCTCAGTTAGATGGTGTGCACTGCACAAGATCCATAACTTTGTCTTCATTATTTTTGAAGTTATTGCCCTTTGTTATTTTACAAATTGATTTTTTGTCTGGAGCATAACATCCAAAGTATAAAAGCTATTGACTTCAAACTTCATTTGGAGATAAATTACATTGAGGAAAACTGCAGTGCATAACCCTGTCTTTGTTAATTTTGGAGTTATTACCCTTCATTGTTTACTCTTTTTTTTCTGTCTAGAGCAAAACTTTCAAGGTATAAAAGCTATTAACTTCATACTTCAGATACATAGAGATCATATTGAGCATAAGTGAAGTACACATGATCCATAACATATTGACTATAGTAAAAGAAAATGTGCAGAACACATATTCATGGCCATTTAAGGTAACAATTGATGCCCAAGGTCCGGGTCATGGGTGTAATGTTTGAAGCTCTGTTTCCATGTTTGCAACTTTCGTGTTTGTGGATTTCATGTAAAAGATTTTGTGTTTATAGATATATAGAGGATCTTACATGAGTGTTTATGTATTATCATTTTTATCAAACGAGTTGACTAAAAATGTATAACATGAGCCTTGGCGAGCGTCAAATACATTTTTGTCAACGAATTTGATAAAAATGATAATACATAAACATGAATGTGAGATTCTATTTATCACATAAAATGAATGACAGACAAAAAATATCCTACATCATCATCTTAAGCCTCCACACCATTCACACGTCCATGTTTACAGTTGTAGTTCAGTTATTAATGTATACATACACAAGGAGATAGCTCTTTGACATTTACATCGAAAGAAGAATGAAACAGTTTCTAGAGGGAGTACTATGAGGTTATTTAACATGGTTGGGTACAATACTGAATTCTATTGGATGAGCACACTGCAGAACCAGTCTATATTTTGGACTTGGCTATCGCCTCGTCCAAAATATAGACTGGTTCTGCAGTGTACGAATCCAATTGAATTCAGTATTGTACCCAACTGTGTTAAATGACCTCTTTATTTCACACTTACGTTTTGACTGTAAAACAACAAAATAAATGTAAGCTTTTTTTCTTTTTCTTTTAATTAACGTTTTAAAACGATTTATAACAGCGGTTATTGATATTCCTCAAAACTCATGGGGGGAGGCGAATGGACAGAATGGAATGAATCTTGGATTATTGATATCTCCCAAAATTACTGCTAGCCATTAATTGACAAGTTAAACGTACAGTTGGAGAAAGTGGAATTCGGCATAAGTGATTTTGCATGATCCGTTGGTAGGTTGTCTATTGAGGCTGGTTTTGGACTTTCATATTGTTCAGTATGTGCAATTATGTCATCGGACCCATCATTAGGATCAAATTCAAAGTTGTATGTCTCTACTCTACTAGAGTCTCTAGCCTCTTGTTCCGAACGTCGAATTGTTAAAGGAATAGATGTGTTGGGTTGGGGCGTACAATTACCATTAGGTGCAGATTTGACCAAAATTTTTGACATTTCCCTTTCTTTTTTCAATGATACATCTGAATACGAGTTAAGTGACTGCACATTTTTGTGTCCAGTTAACTGAATAATGTCGGAACTTTCAATCCCTGCCTCTCTTAGCGGTTTTACACAGTTTCACAAGTTTCGAGGCTGGATACATCTCGATGGAGCTGTATAAGTGTTTCCACTTCTCAAAAGGCCCTTTTGATGTCGTTTTCCCCGTATTTCTAGTCTCTGACTTATTTAAACTTCTTAGTTGTCGCATCTATCTAGAAGATACTTTCGCGACTTCCAGTTCCATATATAGTGCACAGTTGGCAACAACTAATTTTTTGACACTTCTTACAAATCTTCCAATGGGTTTTTTTTTTTTTTTTTAAAAACTGGTATATACAACTAAAAACTTGGTTAAAATTTTTTATGGAACTAATGTATGTTGAAGCATGTTGGATAGAATTTATTATCCTTATACCACAAGTTATTCAAGCGAACCTTAAATGAATTTAAGGTTTGTGCCTCTACTATCTCACTTGACAATGAATTCCAATTATTTACTATTCTATTTGAAAAAACTTTCTTGTGACATTTATTCTTTGCTCTTTTTTTATACAGTCTTACGGAGTGGCCCCTGGTAATTGAACCTTCCCTTGGAAGTAAAATATCCTGTGTTGTTCTATCAATTTTTTTAATTATTCTAAATGTTTGCAACATGTCTGTTCTCTCTCTTCTATATTCTAAACTTGGTAGTCCTAATTTTCTCATTCTCTCATTGTATGATAACTTCTGCTTTTTGAGACTTTTTAATAATCTTGTTGCTCTTCTTTGAACATTTTCTATTAAGATTTTTTGATACTTAAGACTCGGATTCCATATTACTGAAGCATATTCTAAATGCGGTCTTACTAATGCTTTATACAACTGTTTCAACATTATTTCATCAAGATATGTAAATTTTTTATATATTAAACCAAGATTCCTATCGGCTATATTAACTTTATTTTTTATGTGTATATCAAAATTTAGGTCTTTATCAAATGTGACTCCTAAATCTTTCTCCTATTTAACTTGTTCAGTTTTATGCATCATTCCTTCATTATCCATTATATAATATTCGCTAGGTTCACTTTTTCCTATGTGCATACTTTTACATTTTTTAACATTGAAGGTCATCTGCCACTTGGCTGCCCATCTACAAGCTTCTATTATGTTTTTCTGTAGGCAATCTTTATCTCCCGGTTGTGTAATTGTGGAGTATAATTTAGTATCGTCTGCAAACATTTTGATATTACAACTTATCATTTCAGGAAGGTCATTGATATATATCAAAAACAAAATTGGGCCTAGTACACTTCCCTGGGGTACTCCACTCAGGACTTTTTTCCATGTAGAGGAACATCCATTGACAATAACCTTTTGATATCTATTGGTCAAAAAGTTCTCAATCCAACGATAAATTTTTCCTCTTATTCCTATTGCATATAATTTTTTCAATAGCCGTTTGTGAGGAACTTTATCAAAGGCTGCTTTAAAATCTAAATAAATAATATCAAACTCCTTATTATTATCCAAACCACCAGTCCAGTCCTCAATACATTCCAACATTTGAGTTATACACGACATTCCTTTCCTAAATCCATGTTGGTTTTCGGATATTATATTGTTATATTCTAAATATTCCAATATAGCATTTCTAATCATTTTTTCCATAACTCTGCAGATCAAGGATGTTACACTTATAGGTCTGTAATTTTCTACTCTGTCTTTTTTACCTGATTTAAATACAGGAGTTACATTTGCTTGTTTCCACTGTTCCGGAAGTATCCCTTCATCTAATGATTTTTGATATATAGGTGTTAACAATTTAACAAAGGAATTTTGACATTCTGTTAATAATCTAGGGTGAATTCCATCTGATCCTTGGGCTTTGTTGGCATTGATCTCCTTAATAACCTTTGCTACAGTCTCTTCATCTATAGGTATATCGTTTATTTCAGTGGAATTTGTAATGACTGGTTCTGCTATGGCAGGTTCTTCTTTAGTAAACACAGTACAAAAATAGCTATTCAGTTTTTCAGCAATTTTAAGTTTCATCAGTTATTTGGATACCATCCACTTCCAATATTGTTACATTATTATTACATTTTGTTTTATTTTTTATATATTTCCAAAATTTTTTAGGATTGTTGTTTATATTTTCAGCTATTGATTTCTCCTTATGGTATCTTGTTCTTCGTATTTCTCTAGTAGATTCATTTCATGCTTTTTTGTATTCCTCATACATTTTACTATTTCTGTTTGCTAAATATTTCTTCCACTTTTTGTGTTTTTCTTTCACGGCCATATTAGCTTCCCTATTGATATCTGTTTTCATTCGTTCTTTGGATAAATTATTTTTTGGTATGTAAGTATCTTTAATTTTGGTAATGGTATCATTTATATCATCCCAGATCTCCTGAATACCAACATCTCCACGGAAGCCAACTGATCTCGAGAGAGAATATACTTCTTCAGAAATTGATACATAAACACCTTTAAAATAATTATATTTCTGTGTTTTTCTGGTGATTTCTTCTGCATCAGTTGCTATCTTGAATAAAAGTATGTCATGATCACTTTTATACAGACCTGGTTTATGTACTAGTTCTATAATGTCATCTTCTTCTCCACTAAGTACTAAGTCTAGCAATGTTGAATTCATACCATCTCTATGTCTAGTGTGATCCTTAATATGTTGAAAAAAGAACATATCCTTAATACTCTCTATAAATTTACTTTCATGATGTGAAGAATTCTTTTTTGTACTGTACGTTTCCCAATCAATATCTCTGAAGTTAAAACCACCAGTGCAAACCATTATGGATCTTTTAAGTGAATGGATAATTTTAATATCGTTTATAAGATCCAAGTTATTTTCTACCAAGTTATTTGGTGATCTATAAACACATCCAAAGATCAAGTTCTTGTTTTTCATTAGTTCTTTGTTTATCCAAACAGCATCCCGATATCTTAAATCCTCCATATTAATTTGGATTGACTTGAAAGTCTGCTTTATATATATTACAACACCTCGGCCTTCATCGCTATTAATAAATTGGTTATACCCATCTATTTTGTAAAAAATATTTGGATCTATTATGTGCAAACATTTCTTAGGATGAATTTCTGTTATTGCAATAATATCAATATTAAGTAGTCTTACTAGCATCTCCAGTCCGTGATGCTTTTCTTTTGTTAAACAATTGGCATTGGTATAAAACACTTTCAATAGTTCATATTGCTTTAATTTCCCCAGTCTTTTGTATTGGTAAAAGTTTCCCACTCTATTTGGGTTAAAACACAATTCATTCACATTTACTTTCTCTATCTAGTATTAATTTTTCAGTAAAGCTCTTTAAGTTTACAGCTGGTGTACCGCCAATAAGTGTTTTGTCATGTTCATAACTAGCTGTTATCTCAACGTCTCCACCACTATCATCCTGTAAATTTCTTTCCACACTGTTAATTTCTTCTGTTGTTTCCTTTACTGTTATTGTTTCATCAAATGGACTTTGTATTTCCATATCACATACATCTTCATTCAAATCTTTTACCATACTGTCTGATCTTGTCTCTTTATCTAATTTCCTAGAGTTATTGGCCTGTGCTTCCTCATTGCTTGGTCTAATTAACTTATCTCTTTTTTCTTTTCTTATTGCTCTTTGTTCTGGGGTTAAATCTTTGGCTATTGCAACTCTTTTATACCTTGCAGGCGCTTGATCAGATATTTTTCTTGAATTTTCCACAAGGGCTTTCCTTTGCTTTTTGTTAGATAAGATCAATTTTAATACTCTAATGTTTTTTCCTACTTGTCTCTTTCCCAACCTATAACTAGTTTCAATTTCTAAATCATTGACACCTATGCTTTGTGCAATAATTCTCATGTTGTCTTCATCATATTCTTTGTTCTTTCCCCCAGATGAATATTGTCCTTCTTCAAGATTAAACACTACAACATTACATTCCCGTCTTCTTCTATCTTCGATTTCTCTTGTTCTTTTATCCACTACTTCAGTAATTTTTTCTTCAATATTTTCCATAATTTTATTTTCAACTGTTCCTATTTCTTCCATTATGTCAACATTTGTTTTTTCTAATTTTTCAACTCTGTTTTCTAAAATTCTCAGTCTTGCTTCCTGTTTTTCGTCTATTCTCGTTAATTTGTCACTTATTTTTGAAATAGATGGGAATGTCATCTTACAGCTTTTACACAAGAAGTTAAAATCTGCCAATTCACCGGAGAATATTAGGTCCACAACCTTTTTATTTAAAGCTGAACATCTCATACAAAATTTTAAGTTACAGTTTTGGCATGTCAGTTGTTCTCCTTTGAGCTTATCTTCACACTTAGCACAATGAGTCATAAGGTACTCAAGACTAGAGACATTCTTCCTTTTCCGTGTATCTACATCTTTGCGAGTAATTCCACTGTTTGTCCGTATTGGGGTACTGTGTATTGGGATATCTCTCCCTATGTTTTTCATAGCCATCTCCATAATACAATATATTAACTTATATTATATTATATTATATCAATCCCTTTCAGACAAAAATCATTGCAGTTAGTTGGTACGGCAGTCCGTCACACATTCTAATGCAACGTTTTAGTCGAGGATTACTAATCCTGATGTATATCTTTACATTGTTTATTCTTCACCCTAATTTGTTTAATTTTATTGGTCAATTTCTGAGACGGAAATATAAATTTTCAGTAACCAATTTTGCGCTACTACTTCAGTTGGATGGACCCCATCCTTCAATAAAATAGGTGCAAACGTTGTTCTTGTTTGACCTTGACTAGATCCCTTTTTTTTGTTTCTTCTTCTAAATATCAAATCACATTGGAATCTCGGAGAATTATAACCTAATTGTTTATTGTATTCTTGAACTAATTCATTTAGATCACTTATCTGTTCATGAAGATTTCTATCATTGAAAAGTGCTAAATTTGGATGCTTATTGTTGGCATTCCATACCTTCGGGAATATTGGTGGTATCTCTAACAATCCAATATCAATTTGTTGTTCCAGAGCATGGATTTCCTTCAGAGACTCGAAGCACGGTTTAATGTGTTCAATGAGTTCAGAGCTAGTGGTGAATCTTTGATAAATAAATTTCCCCTCTTTCTTCGTTACGTCACATGTAAGATGCCAAAAGAAAACTAATGTTTTTTTATCTCTCAATTTTTGAATATTATCTACTAGGTATCTTAACCCCCCTACAGAATTTCTACCACTTTTGAGCCCACCATTCTATTTCTAAGTTATCATTTTTGAGGGATTCAATTTCTGTTCTCAAATATTTGCCCTTACTATCACTCAGAATTACAAGTCACTCGTATTTGGGCAGCCAAGCCTTTTGTCTTTCTTTGTCCAAGTAGTCTTCAGTTTTTTTAACCTGTAGCTTTTCCATATAATTTTGTACTTTTTTCGGCTGAAAAATTATAAATTTGTAAATTTGTAAGTTTGTATACCAGGTATTGCAGTCAATCACACTGGCTGATTTTACACTCTAGTTACAAGTGGAAATTAATAAGACAGATGTTCACTTTTGTAAGACAGATGTTCACTGTAATATTGCCATAATATAATTGATATCAATATGAAGGATGCGGTACTGCAGTCAATCACACACTTCCCTCATGATTTTACCAAATAATCAGGAAACAGAATTTGTCACTACATCTCTTTTTCCTATTTTTTTATTTTTATCAATAAAAATTAAGTGGAAGATGAACACTATTGAAAAACAGAAAAACAAAAAATCTACTTACAGTTGTCTAGTTGTACATAAATCTAACATTTCTACCCCCTTTCACAAGAGTAATGGATGAATAATTACTTGAAATTTCTTGTCTCGAACGTATGCGATCTTAATCTCTAATCTAATCTTAATTGGAGCTGACTACAAAATAATCTCTAATCTAATCTTAATTGGAGCTGGCTACAAAATATAAAATTATTTATCCTTTATTTTTAGCCACATTTAAAATATAATATAAATATAATATAATAGTAATTTTAAATTAAACTATAAATTAATGTAATAATCTATGTCAATTTGGGCAGATCTAAACATTATCTTATCTCAAAAAATTGTTCACCTCGTGGTCATACAGATCTACACACCGAAGATTAACAGCAACGCAACTTTATACAAAAAATTTTTGATGCAACCGTAATTTTGTGATACCCTTGCAAACCTAATTTATTATGTTTAATCTCAAACTCTTAATATTTAGAACGATAACACCAGATTTTTTTCATATTTGTTCCTCTGTTTTACAAAGCGTCCCTCCTCCATGAAACCGGAACAGTTGTCTTTCGGCCTGAATGATTTGTTAGCTTTTCAGACAAACCAGCCCAGCCCTCTCACACATTTTTTTCATAATATCACCAAGTGAGTATACACCAAGTGGTGAGTTTTTATACCAAGTGTCGGGTTTGATTTGCAAATCAGGTAACGGTGTAAGATAGAATGGGGCATCTGGATTAAGCATAGTCATAGGCCTTTTGTGAGAATAAAGTAGTAGCATTTGTACAGGACAACGCTCTGGCCTGTCAGGTATAGCAAACAGTTTTGGGAAAAATGCTCTTTCATTTCTTGGATATTTGTGTGTTTTAGTATCTCTCTCATGATACTCAATGTACTGAAGTCCATTTGTGTCTGTTTGAATGACCAGATCTCCCCAGTGCATGTCTCTATGCTCTTGTCGGCCCCTTAAGCCAAAGAAATTATTCTGCCACCAAATTGTATTTTGAAGGCTGACTGCGTTATGAGCGCCAAGCTGACCAGTGCTCCATAGTACCTGTAATGAGAGTATTGAGTTTTCTTTGATTAGCTGAGTTTTTATGCAGTTCATTATAGTGTCATGTAGAGCTTTCAAGCTGACGGATGAAATAACACATTCATTATACAAAGAGGACAAAGATTTTAACAAACCTCTGTCCGAAAGACCCAATCAGTCTTGATGATAAGGTAATTTGGAGCAAAAATTTGACATTTCACCAGCATGACAAATAATTTGAAAGGATGTGGATGCATTAAATGCTAAAAATTGCATTTATATACTGTAATTTCTATTTGTACACAAATATTGACATCTATGTTTATTTCACACTTATCTCCGGAAATATGTGACTGCATATGTATAATTTTAAACGTGAAACAAACATGAAATTAACATGACACATACCAATATAATTATGTTAAAAAAGAAACGCGTGAAGTGATTTTATAAGGTAGGTATTTTTCTTTACCCTGATTTTACTTACTTCTTCCTCCTCCTCAGTTAAAGACTGTGCTCTGTTTGGCTTTCTTCTGAGACCGTCGTGCTTGAGATTTTTACGCTTTGCATTCATGACTAGTCGGCTTCCTTTGAAGACATGATCTCTCAGCAGGCTAGCATCGTAACCTTTCTCACAAAGATAAAGATCAAAGCTGTTTTGCATAGCTTTAATACTGTCAGGTACGGACGATCATTGTGCCTACAAACTTTTATGAAGAATGTCCGCAACAAATTATTGAGCTCTGCAGGCAGGATTTCTTCCATTTTACACATCTCGTTTGGTAATTCGTCTCGCAATCCAGGCATTGAATCTTTTTACATCACTCTCTGTCTTGTTAATGGTGTTTTTTGGCATGTTTTTGTGTAGGACAGCATTTCGAATACAGTTGCAGACGATAACTTCCTAACAAGGGAGACTACTCTACTGTCCAAATACCGATATTCTGGACTCTGGCCTCGTTCTGAAAAATCCATATTGGACTCTGGCCTCGTTCTGAAAAATCCATATTGGACTCTGCAGAGTCCAATATGGATTCAGATATTTTGTACTCACGTGGTAGTATTAAAGCAATTTCATTGGATGTTGTGTTGTAGGTGTGAAATAATATCACCTATTTCTGCAATTTTGTTGTTGTTGAAAAACTTTGGCTGCATTTCTTGGTTTTTATCAAACATGAAAATAGAATACTTTCCACGCATATACATCTTAGCAACAATGACGTTATTTTTCTGCGAAGCGGCATAGCAGCACAATTTCCTGCACATGCTGTGGCTGGTTTTACCGGCTTCACATGCTCACGACCAAAAACTGATCAGAACTGGGACCAAAAAAATGATAATACACTAGTGTATTATCAAAAATAAGTCATTGGTTTAATACACTGCCGCAGGAGGTATGATGTGATAAATTATCAGAAATTATATTGATACACCATTTTTTTTCGTTAAGTCATCAATGCAACCAAAGATATGGATGGATGGTTTCATGTTCCATGTCTGTCAACAGTATTTCAGTCATGATGCGACAATGAAAAGGTGATTATAAATGGCTCAGTGTAATGAAGTGCTGTCTAGGTGCAGCTATGGCAGGGGATATTGTTGTCTTTCAGATTGCCATCTTGTTTTATTGACAGCTTTCGATCAAAATGTCAATATCTGTAAAATTTTGTCATTGAAGGTTGTATGTTTGTAATATCGTGTTGTAGAATCTTCTGTTGTGCTAGTATTTGCGGTATTTGCTTCTCTCTGCATACGAAAATTTTAACATCTCGCCCCGCCTTCAATCTCCCGCAGTATCAGATTTTCTCATGGTGCTCAATTCAAATACAAGCACCAGGAAAGTGACTACAACATAATATTCTGTATGTGTTTACCTGTTAACTAATTAACAATTTCGTCTTTTTGATATTTTCAGATCCAGTTCAGGCCAAATCACTGCAACATGTAAATCAGAAAAGAAATCACCTCTTACATTTTTCAATTGTTCTGCTGACAGCATCAAACTGAATCGCAATGAGAATTTCAAGGTCACAGCCCACTTCGATATTTCACGTGAGAGTCTTATTTCTGGGAATCGCCTTGACAGTATGAAGGAGTATATTGATGTGAGTGTAGCATGATAATTTGGCAAGGCAGGGTTTATAGTCATGATTCATCCTTAGTGCTTTCACTGCCAATGTCACCTTAGACAGCTTTTGCAGACAGCATAGATCAAGATCAGACTGCACAAAATGTGCAGTCTGATTTTTGATCTACAGAGTCTGCTACCTGATGTTAATCTTTGACCAGAGTCAGCTCCAAACACAAGGTAAATATACTTTTAAGACCTCGAAAAAAGTTAAATCCATTTAGTTGGCAGTAAAAGAGTCAAAGCACCAAACAAACATTTTCTGTCGAGAAATAGGATCCAAAAAATTGCAATTTCATTCCTTTCTTTTGTTTAGTGGAAGTGTAGATAAAAGATCAGACTCCATGTTGTGCTGATAACCAGCATTTTCTCCTTCTCCCACAATGTTTTCTATCCTATCAAGGACAAATTTTGTCATTTGGGCCACCTCTGTTGTCTTCAAATGCTTTCAATTTAGATCAGTCGAAATTGTTGTCCTCAGGTAAAGATTTTAATACAAAGACGTAAAAAAAGATAATTTATGGGAAGTGTTATGTGGCTCTTTCTCTAATAGTAGGCTTGAGATGTTGTACCTTGGCAATCTTTGAATTTGTTCCTAGTAACATTCAGCGAAAAAAAAATTAGAGAAAAAAAACCCAAGATGGATGTTTTTCAGGTTGTTTATATTTAGCTCGGTAGTTTTCCTAGAGACATCGCAATATTTTCATAGCCCTGTCGTCAGAATTATCATCTGTATCATAGAGCCAAACCTTTGACATTTTCTCATATTTCTGTCATTATTGATGTTACTGACTTCAAACTTGGGCTAATTGCTAACCCTTAGGCTGCAAAGCATGACTAAAGGATGTGCCATCTGACTTTGGAACTACACTGTCCAATAAGGAGATATTTTTCTTCAAGAAAAAGGTTTGAAATAACATCATTCAGGTTTTCACTATCAGCTTGAAAGTTTTATTTAACTTATTCAGCAGGATTAGGGTTAATGGAAATCTTTCTCCCACAGGAGCTTGTGCATCTTCAATTTTCTTTATTATCTGTCCACTGTTATATTAAGACTTGTGGCCCTCTGAACTTCCTTCATGATCAAGTGACTAAGCTACTTGTTGGGGGATTGGGAGGGTGGAGGTTGATTGATTGATTGATTGGATGGTGTTCTATGCCGCTTTCAACATTATTTCAGTCATATCATGGCGACAGCTCTCATATTCATTTACTTCCTGGGCATTACCAGTACTAGGCCAGGGCTCTGAGGTGTCTTGCCCAAGGACACTTCCACAAAAAACCCAGTGGATCCAGTGAGGCTCAAACCCGGGGCCTCTAGGTCATGATTCCTTCATTTTGAGCCACGCTAATCTCAGTTCTAGGACTAGCTGATAGGCTGAGACAAAAATTTCTGATCTGATCAGCTGGCTAGTCATGGAATTCAGAATTATGGGTTAATTCTTTACCACACAATCCCAAGTTTTAACGGCCCTGAGGAAGAAATCTTTTGAAAAGATTGTGAGAAAAGGAGAAATTGCTGGTTACCAGCAGTTTCTCCTTTTCCCTCAACATTTTCTACCCTATCAAAGACAAATTCCATCATTTGAGGCAAATTTAAATGGTCGTCTGGAAATGCTTTCAATTTGGATAACTTGAAATTTTTCTCGTGTGGTAAAGAGTTTTGAATTTTGGTGAAAAGAGCATATGGGAAGATATTTTTTTTTTAATTCTAGGTTCATGTTGTAGCTGCTCAAGCTTATGCAGACCTGGATCCATCCAATAATGTGTTTGAACACAGAATTCCTGTCAAACTGAAATACGATATCGATATATACGAGGAGTGAGTGATTTTTTACTGAAAATCTTATCCTTTTATATCAAATTAACCCTTAGAGTGCCCGATAAACCCAATAAAGATTATCAGTCTAGAAGTAAGACCCCAAAAATTGCAGTGTCAAGGTTTGTACAGAATGTTTCAGTAAGCTGGACAATGTAGATCAAAGATCAGACAGCACATTTTGTGCAGCCTGATCTTGATCTTTACTGCCCTCAAAGGTCATGAATAACAATGAAAACAATGAGGTCATGAAAACAAATGGTAGTGAAAGACACGTTAACCCTTTACCAAACAACAAAATTTTAGACTTTTCCAAACTGAAAGCATTTGTGGACGACAAAGTAAATGTAGCTCAAAAATTGAAATTTGTTTTCAGAAGGATAGAATACATTGTGGGAAAAGGCGAAAATGCTGGTTACCAGCATTTTCTCCTTTTCCCGCAATGTTTTCAAAAGCATTCTTTCTCGAGTCGTTAAAAGTCGGGATTGTGTGGTAAACTGTTAAGGGTCAGAATTTTGAAAAAAAATTGGTAGCAAAACAAACAAAAGAATACATAAATCTGGAAGCCTGCAAGCATTGATTTACATGTAGATCTTATGCATAGTATACCATTTACCTATGCAGAAGACCCGATGGGACAAATGCTTTTGTGGCAAAGGAAGAAATAGTTCATAATAAGGAATTCTCCTTTTTGCAACATTTTTGTTTAATTTGTGCAAGAACTGACAGACCTCCAGATAATAGGGAGTGAAAGTATTCTAAATCCATTATTTCTCTTCCAAACCCTATGTTGTGGGTACTCATTAGAATTGTCTCGATGAGGCGATTCTAATGAGTACCCAAAACATAGGGTTAAGAGGAGAGTGATTAATATTTTCAATTTTGAAATCAAAATCACTCCCTCTATCTGGAGCTCTGATTGATCATTGATTAAGGTTGAATATTTATATTTTATAAGAATATAAGGGTTAAAATTGTGTAAAAACAGCTATTTGTCAGTGATACTTCTTATCACAGGCTTCTGAAATTTCATTGGTCAAACACTGTTATCAAAAATACCACATCATAAGACTTGCATATCGTCGCAGTCTCATTTTTTATCTTCATTGTCTGCTTTGCTAAGATTTTCTGGACATTGGAATTCATACTAACAGGGTCTGATTGCTGGACTGAAAATGTCTGTTGAGTTTATTTTGCACTCCTACTGGTAAGTCTGTGTGCAAAATACAGTCTGTACTTCTGAGGCATTGCAAATGTAATTATCCTCTAATATCAAGCTTAACTAGTTTCTGTAAGTGACAGTTTTGGTCTTGCAAAAGACCACTGGTCCAAAACTCAGTACAAAAGCAGAAATTAGTTATAACTGCCAGTTCCTGTTTACCGATAATTGCCAGTTTCTGCTTTTGACATTTCTTTTTTAAAGATTTTTCATGCAAAAAAAACATTGTGGGAAAGGGAGCATTTTCTCCTTTTCCCATAATGTTTTCAAAAGCCTTTTTTTCCAGGGTCATTAAGAGTCGGGACTGTGTGGTAAAGGCTTCAGCCTTTAAAGACCCTGGAAAAGACGGCTTTTGAAAATATTGTGGGAAAAGGAGAACATGCTGGTAACCCGTTCTCCCTTTCCCACAATGTTATCTATGCTGTCAAAGACAAATCTCACCATATAAGCAATATTTAATTTATGGTCTGCAATTGCTTTCAGTAAGGACCAGTCCAAAATTTTGTTGTTTGGTAATGCATTAATTCTTATTTCATGTAGTTTTTCCTTATTCTAGGTAAATGGGCCATGCTCTGGCAAAAGGGGGCTTGGTGCTTCTCCACAGTGCATGATACCAAGCAAGTCATCACATAATTATGGATCAATAAAATCCATTTTGTATAACAACCGACTGATTTGTGAGGTACACTGGTCCTCAGATGCAGTAAGGCCCCTTTTCACAAAGCATGGCTCAAATGTTTTTTTTCAGCTTAGAAATTGCATTGAAAAAACAACATTCTAAAGCCAAAGCATTTGCACCAACATGTAGAGCTTATGTTTCCAAATGTAACCACACCTGAATATTTGAAAACTGATAAACTCTTTACCAGATGACAAAATTGTATACTGATCCTAATTGAAAGAATCTACAGACAAATTAAATGTGGCCCAAATGATGACTTTATCCTTAGCAGGCAGAAACATTGTGAGAAAAGGAAAAAATGCTGGTAACAAGCATTTTTTTTCCTGTTTCCAAAATGGGCTAAAAAATTTTATTCCTCATATTCATGAAAACTTGGGCTTGTATGGTAAATGTGTAAGGAAATACAATATGAGACATGCTCTGGGAAAAGGGGCCTTTATGCATCTCTGTGATGCATTATACCAAGCAATTCATCATATCATTGTGGATCCATAAAATCTATTATGTCTAACAACCAACTGAATCCTGAAGTAGAATGGTTCTTCGACATGCAGAAAATATACCAAAAGCAAAAAGTTTCGACACAGGTCAGCTTGTGCGGACTGTGCAGGCCGACTTGTGTCTATACTTTTTCCAGATGCATTAAACCCGCTTTTTACAGAGCATGGCACACACACACACACACACACACACACACATATATATATTGTGCCATTAACATTTTCAGTACCACTGTGTCAGACCAGTTCAGATATAAAGGTGATATAAACAGCGATAGAGTATTCAATCTGCAGCATATTTATTATGTACGAAATAATGGCCCCAGTTTTCTGCCCAAGACTTACGTCAATATTTCAGTACCAGTAAAGAAAGGGAACATTGTCATTGCAGAAATAAAGGTATGCTTTTCTTATGTATGCAAAGATTGTCCAAAAATATTTTGTTGAGATAATAATGGAGATTGTTTGTTTGAACAGAGTTTGGACTCTTCCAGTAACAAATACAATATATGAGCTCAACCTTTTTTGACAGATGAAAATGAAATCCACAGAAAGTCAGAAATATTTTTATATCCCCCACCTACGAAGTAGAGGAGGGTATAATGTTTTCACAATGTCTGTCTGTCTGTCAATCCGTCTCTTTGTCCATACATCCATCCGTCAATCCATCCATCTTTTCGTTTTTGTGCTCTAACTCAAAAGCCTTTTGACCCAGGACCCTGAAACTTTATACAAGTGTTGCTTATGACCAAGGGAGATGCCCTATTGTTTTGTGGTCACATGGTGGGTCAAAGGTCAAGGTCACTGGTGAACTTTGTTTGAAAATCGTTTCCTTGCTCTGACTCAAAAGCCTTTTAACCTAGGACCCTGAAACTTTATACACATGTTGCTCATGACCCAAGAAGGTGCGTTTTTGTATTTGGATTGCATAGGTTAAAAGCCAAGGTCACAGGTGAACTTTGTATGGATATTGTTTCCGCGCTCTAACTCAAAGGGTGTTTGACCTAGGAACCTGAAACATTATACATGTACAAATGTTGCTCATGACCCAAGGAGATGCCCTATTGTTTTTGGGTTGCATGGGTCAAAGGTCACAGATGAACTTTGTTTGAAAATCGTTTCTGTGCTCTAACTCAAAAGCTGTTTGGCCTATGACCCTGAAACTTTATACAGGTGTTGCTCATGACCAAAGGAGGAGCCCTATTGTTTTAAGGTCAGTGGGTCAAAGGTCAAGCTGATGGGTGAACTTTGTTTTGGAAATAATTTCCATGGTCTGATTATGCTGATTCAGTGACGAGGTGCTGGTGAGGGCATTTGTCGGCTTTGTGACAGTTTTAATTATCTCATATGTTTACTTAACAAATAGATAGTTAAGATTTCAGATCAGACAGTGAATTGTGTGCAGTCTAATCTTGATCTTTGCCATCTTTAAAAGCCCTAGTTTTTGCCTGTGATCCCATGGTTTTTCAGTCATCCTTTTACAACACAATCCCTAGGTTTTAACAACCCTGACGGAGAAGACTTTTGAAAACATTATTGGCAAAGGAGAAATGCTGGTGCAAGTAACCAGCATTTTCTCCTTTTCCCACCATGTTTTCAACCCTGTCAAAGAAGTTCATTTGTATCATTTTGAAGCTTTGAATTTGGAAGAGTCCAGAAGTGGTTGTTTGGTAAAGAGTTCTTAACTGACATTAGCTCATTATGTTTCTCTGCATCATCTTGCCAAAGACTTTTCCAGAATACTAGTGCCCCTAATTGGAATTGAACCCAAAACCCCCGGACTATATACCAAATGACTGAACCCTTTATCTCATAAGGGTTTTAATGACTCTATGGAAATGGATTTGAAAATATTGTAGGAAGGAGATAATTATGGTAACCAGCATTTTCCTCTTTACCAATAATGCTTCTTACTATACCTCAGAAAAATTACATCGTTTGCTTCCCTTTAAAAATGCTTTTAATTGGGGCAAGTGTATTATTTCATCATGTATTTAACAGTTGAATAAATTCAGCAGGACTATAAGGTAATGGATGGATGCTTCATTGTCTGTGCATTATAGGGATACCCATCAGCCTTTTGTTCCATAGCTGGATCAGACAGTCAAAAGCAGACAACAAAGCCTACAACTGCTACAGTGTCCACAACAGAGAGAATAACTATTGCATCACCCAATCCAAGTATGTATAGTTTTAATTCTGTAGAATTACATTTAAGATAATGTATTTTTAGCTCACCTGAGCACAAAGTGCTCAAGGTGAGTTTTTGTGATCGTGCTGTGTCCGTCGTGTGTCATCCAGGCGTCAACATTATTACCTTGTGTGCACTCTAGAGGCCACATTTTCAGTCAAATACTCATGAAACTTGGTCAGAAAGTTTGTCTTGATAATATCTCGGACAAGTTCAAAATTGGATCATGTCTGGTCAAAAAATAGGTCACCAGGTCAAAATTTAGAAAAACCTTGTGTGCACTCTAGAGGCTATATTTTCAGTCAAATAATCATGAAACATGGTCAGAATGTTTGTCTTGATAAATACTTGGACAAGGTTGAAATTATGTCATGCCACATTTTTAGTTTAATACTTATGAAACTTGGTCAGAATATGTGTCTTGATAATGTCACAAAACTGGGTCATGTTGGGTCAGATAGTAGGTCGCAGAGAGAAAACTTAAAAAAAACTTGTGTGCACTCTAGAGGCCACATTTTCAGCCAGAAACTCATGAAACTTAGTCAGAGTGTTTGTCTTGATAATATCTCAGACAAGTTTGAAATTGGGTCATATTGGGTCAAAAAGTAGGTCACTCTGTCAAATGTTACAAAAACCTTATGTGCACCCTAGAGGCAAGATTTTCATCCTGATGCCCTTGAAACTTGGTCAGAAATTTTGTTTTGATGAAATCTAGTACATATCCAACATTGGGTCATGTCAGGTCAAAAAGTAGGTCATTGGGCCTAATCTTAGAAAAAACTTGTGAGCACTCTAGAGGCCACATTTTGAGACCATTTGCAATGAAAATTGGTCAGAATGTTTGTCTTGATAATATAGCTGACAAGTACAAAATTGGGTCATGTCGGGTAAAAAAAGTAGGTCAATAGGACAAATCTTAGAAAAATCTTGTTTGCAATCTGGAGGCCACACTTTCCGTTTGATACTCATGAAATATTGTCAGTATGTTTGTCTTGATAATACCTATGACAAAGTCAAAAATAGGCCAAGTAGGTCAAAAAGTAGGTCACGAACAACTATGTGTTTTACATCATTACAACCAGGATCTCTTCAGCTTTATCAATCCTAGATGACTTTACTCAGGTGAGCACTGTAGGGCCAATTGCTCTCTTGTTTCATTGTTTCATCATGATCCCTCAGATGGTCCTTCCGATTTCAGTACACATGCAAGCATTCATTGACACAAATCATATATCCAGGTCATTGAATGATTATCATAATTTACATGTAACAATGGATGGATCTCTCTTGCTAACTAGAAGAAAAGTGTTCATGTCAGGTATTTACCAATACATTTTATAAGCGCAGAGTAAATAAGATATTTGATATTTTTTATCTGATGAAACATTTCAGATCGTCGAAAACGAGATGCAAATCAAAACCCAACATCCATGGGTCAAACTAACAATGGAGGAAACAAGGCATCTTCTAGAAACATTGTAAGCTGTTCTTTTCCTACTTTTAGTTTCTACAGATACAACGATATGAAAATAGGCAAAGCCTACAAACAGGCGAAAGATACTTTTCTCTCAAACATATTCAAACATAATTGACACAATAACTGATCATTTCAGACATGGTTATGTGACATTCCACCGCAAATTCTTATTGCAGCACTCCTTACACCCATGAAGAACTTTAGCCCCAAATTATCAAGGGTCGCTGGTTAGAATCCTCAGCTGGGCTAATTTTTTTTCCCAATGACTGATGATAGCTATTGCAACAGAAATCATCCTCCTGTCACCTCTGATCATTGTTTGAGTGAAGGTTAGGTGAGAAAGCTGTCAGTGGCTTGGGAAGTATTTAGTGCGAAATCACTCTATGAAAGTATCCATGGGTTGGTGCACTGGCCGCCACAATATAACTGAAACAATGCTTAAAGTTGTGTTAAAACAAACAAATGGATCCATACATAGACCTATGCATGTACCTGTATTGATAATTTGGTTCTGTGTATTTAGGAAATTCTGACCATTTTCATTTCGCAAGCAGGGGTGTAGAAACCTATTCACAAAATTTGTGTAGATCTACCCACAGTGAAAAAGTAATATCTTTGAACATTGATGGCATATCTATAAAGCTCTTGAATATGAATATTGTCAAAACTCTTTTGGGATTCAACATGAAGAGAAATAATGAGAAGTTAAATCACCAGACATCGCCTCTTTTTCTTGCTTTGCATATGGTCGAAAGTAGATAGATAAGTACCAGTTCTAGGATTTTCCTCCATATTCATGGTTTCAATCGCCCATGGTCATTTGTTAACCAACAAATCAGGCTTACCATTTCCTCCTCCTTACCCCATTTCCTCCCTAACCAATTTCATAAACACAACTGCTTATAAAATTCATGCGTCACTCATATGACACTCATATGTTGCTCATATAACAACTCACTAACAAAAATATCATAACCTCTGTCTTAAACGTTTTTACTTAAATTCAATTTTTTAAAAAATTTTAATTTTTACAAGATTACCAGGCTAACCAGGCTAATGAGTAACTCAACTAACTCAACTAATCAGTAACTCAACTATCTCAGCCAATCACTATCTCAACTCACCCACGCCCCCGCGCGAGTGCATCAGTTTGTGGGCTAACCAGTTTGTCATTTGCTTAGCTTATGCTTTTTTAAAAAAATTAAAAAAATTGAAAAAAATTAAAAAAATAAAAAATTGAATTTTTCTTATTTTCTTCTATGCTATTATTGGGGAAATGAGTGTGATAAATAAGTTAACAATCGATGAAATTATAAAGGTGTTAGAAAAGAAAAAATCTTTTACACCTTACTATAACTCTGTTTTAAATAGAATAGAGTTTCCTAATTTAGAAAATTTTAATACAAAAACAATCTTTTCATGTCTATATCAAATGAAAGCTTGCTTTTACTATGAATATAGTAAAATTTTAAAAGTAATGAATGAGAAAAAAGAAGATTGTATCTTTTGTCTTGAATTTATAAATTATTGTCAACATATTTTAGGATTTAGTCATTTAGGAAGTAGAAATAAAAAACTTTTGAAAAATTTTCTTGATAGAATAGAAGTTTTTAATAGTGATAAAGTATTTTTACTTCAAGATTTTCTAAGTTCTTTTGTTTCAATAAAATTTGAAATATATTTTAATGAAGAAGAATTTCTGAAAAACAATAATTATTTTATTTGTTTCGGAACTTTTTGTGAAAATTTTGATGTTGATGAATTTTATTTTTGTCCATCATATTTTAATTAAAAGTTAGTTATAATGTAAATTATTTACTCACTAAAAGAGTAAATAATTTTTTAAAATGATTTACAAAATTAAAAATTGAATTTTTCTTTTCATCATTTAAACCATATTGTGGAAAGATGAGCGTGATAAACAAGATTACAGTTCGACAAAGAAGAAAGTTAGAAAATAGTTTATTAAATAAAATAGATATGATGAAGAATAAGTTTGATTCAGAAAAAGGGCTATTTGAATTTATGTTTAGTCTTGACTTAAAAAGAAAAGATTTTCTTTTTATGTTTGCATTAATGAAGCCCTTTGTTTATTATAAATATAGTGAGCGTAGGTTAAAAGAATCTAATTTTGAAACAATACTTTTTGTAGAATTTCCAGATAAACATATCACACATAATTCTCTTCGTATAATAGGTCAACCTATTTTTACTGGCATTAGAATACCATTTAACCGAAGTGATAATTTTCTTAGTGTTTATCAAGATGCATTAATTGATTTAATTGGTAATTTTGATAGTGATAAACAACCATATGATTATTACATATTTCCAATTTTAACATTTGAAAATATTCATTATGCTCTACCTCTTGAATACAGTGGTAATTTTACATATTTTGTAGAATATTTTGGTGAATGGTGGGGTGATTTACACTGTCATCTCTATAACCAAAATGAAATTCATACAATTAATATAGGTGAGGGCTATATGAGACATCTTCCTCCTGAAGATGATGAAGATAATGAAGATGATGAAAATAATGAAAACATAACACGAATCAATGGACAAAAATCATTTTTATCAACAGAATGTGTAATATGCATGAGTGAAAAACCAAACGTAATATTTTGTAGTTGTGGGCATATACCAATATGTGTTGATTGTTATATTTTAAACAAATGTTCAGACAAATGTCCGGTTTGTAAAACTGTTAGTGAAATCACAAGGATAATATAAATATTTAACCTCTTTACAAGGTTAAATATTTTTTACAAGTCCAACTCTATCAGTATTGTCACGTATGCGTTTTTTGCATTAGAGTTATCTGACCTTGTTATAAAGTTTATAGTGTCACACTGGTCTATTTCTAAAGGCTGAGGAAAAACAACACAACTACAATTTTCTCGTGCTTTTTTTTATTATGGAGTAGTCAACCTGTTCAACCCCGTTTATGACTATGTTGACTTTTACCTCTTCTGGTAAAAACCTATTACCTTTTGCAACCATTAAAGAACCTCTTATAATTCTACCAGAGGCAGTCATACAATAACCTCCTATCCCATGACTCCTTCCCGTGTTTCCATTACCGAAAGAAAACTCGTAATTACCATCTCCGAAAGGACCTTGCTCCTCGGCACACACGCTTATAATGGGTTTAGGGCCTATGAGAGAAGGAAGTGATACTTTTTTATCCACATAGGATTTTGTTGCTAAATCTCTTTCTCCTACAGGTGTGGCTGAGTTTTTTTATAGAAAAACCTTGAAGATCTATATTAGCTATTGCTGAAAAACTGCCATCAGGATTTTTTACAATAGCCCCACCATTATCAACATAATTTTTATTAACAGCAGAGTCTCTATCCACAGGATTTGGTAAACCAGTAATTGACTGACCACCCATATCTATATCACCAGCCATAGAAAAAGACCTATCTTGATTTTTTGTCAAAGCTTTTTCACCTGCAGTAGCTACATTAACAACCGTATCTACATAATACTTATTTACTGCTTGACCATCTTCTATAGGTGTTCCTAGGTTAGAAATTCTTCGTCCACCCATAGAAACATCACCACTTGCTATATAACCTCCAGGTCCGTAAATAAAGGCTCGATTGGCAACATCCACATAATTTTTAGTTGCAACATCTTGTGGTTCTGCAGGTTCTATAACATTCGTTAAAGTATATCCTTGCATATTTATATCTGCAACAGCAGAGAAAGTACCATCTTGTTGTTGTACTATTGCTCTAACACTTCTATCAACATAATTTTTAGTAGCAACTTCATTTGGTTCTGTTGGTTCTTTAACATTTTTTATAACATTATAATTCATGTTTAAATATCCTTGCACATTATATATCCCCCATTTCCATCTATCAACCCTGAATTGGAATCACAATAATCTTTAGTTGCAACATCCTGAGGATTTACTGGATTACTAACCCTTGTTAATATATTACCAGCCATATTTATAGAACCGGTAACACTAGTTGTTCCATCTTTACGTAAAAAATTATTACTTAGGTAAGCAAGTGACACACCATCACCACTTGTTTTAACATCATCCATTCTTCCAAATTTATCAACAGGCATTTTTTATATTGCTAAAAAAGTTTATTTAAAACATTTTGAAATTTATTACCTAAACGCAACTCTTTAAGAATGTACAAACATAAATGACCACAAAATACTTGCCCTGCTTGTTGTAATTGGTCGGTATTGTAATGTAATGGACTTTTTAAATAATCTCTAACTTCAAGAGGTGGTTGAATGCCATAACTGTCAAAGTAAATTTTAGTTTTACCATTTTTATACCAGGCAACCCAATGTGTGCCAGGTCCACCAGGGTCATCAAGATTTAATATTCCACATTCCTTTATTCTACACTTTTTTGGTAAAGTGTTTCGTAAAAATACTCCTTTAAAATTTTTTATTTTTAATTTTTTTACTGCATCCTCAAGTTCAAAATTGTTTAAAGGTTTGTTTGGTAATAATATATTGTCAATTAAAATATCTTGCATTTTTTTATATGTTTTAAATATTTTCAATAGCACTGTTATCAACCCATGAATTAAAATCATCAGAATAACCTTTCCACTTTACAAGAGATTTCTTTTTTCCCTTTTTAATAACCTTTTCTATCCTATACAACTCTTGTCTTGTTTTTTGTAGTTCGGGTTCATAAAAAGTACCTTTTATTTCTTCTCCATTAAGATCTTCAATTTTATATGTTATAGGTGATGTATGTTTTACTTCTGAAACTGTAAAAACCTCTTCTGTCCATCTTGTGGTATAACCTTTTTCAAAAGTCTTTTTTCTTTTTACTTATCCTTACTTTGTCTCCAACAGAAAACTTTGGTTTTATATCTTCTTTTATTTGATTATAATCAGGATACAATGTTCTCCAAACTTTATTTTCATTCTCCTTCTTACTTGCTTCAGTTGGTGTTATCTTAATAGAAGAATGCCTCGTGTTATTATATTCTTTAACAAGGTCTTGTAATACATCAATATAAACGTTTGTTGAGTGAGCAGAAAAATACTTCCACATTTTTTCTTTCATTGTTCTAATCCATCTCTCAACAACACTGGATTTTTCCTCATTTTCAGTAGAATACAATTCAATCAAGTCTTTAACATCTTTGTTATAAAACTCTTTGCCCTTATCCACCCACATTTTATCAGGTTTTCTTTCCTTAAAAATACTCTTCAATGCAACAGAAACAGATTTTCCTGTTTTGTCTTTTAATGGTATCAGCCACCCATATTTTGAAAAAATGTCAATGACAGCAAGAAGATATTTTACACCACGATTAAATTTAGAAAATGCTTGCATGTCTGCTAAATCTGCAGCCCATATCCTATCAATACCATTTACTCTAACTCTCCTTTTCTTAAATTTTCTTTTTACGGGTTTATGTAATTCTTCTGATAAATTTATTAAATTTTTTTTTAATTCCCATTCCAAATCTTTTTTTTGTACCAATTAATGAGGAAACTAACCCCCTTTCCATTCTTTCCCAAATTGAAGGATTATAAATCCCTTTTAACTCTTTAAGCATATTTTTATCACAAACAGCATTTCTGGTAGCCGTGTCATCATGTTTAAGATAACAAACATCATGGTGATATGATGCCTTATCAACACGATTTACTGGTTTTGACCATTTTTTAGGTGTTAAATCAGGATTTAATCTTTTCTTTAATTTAGTACCTGGACCAGTAAAATTATGACCAGGTAGATGCATCTCAACAGGTAAGTTATTAATAACCTTGTTTAACAACGACCCACCTTCTTGTTTTTTAATAAACTGAGTTTTAGTCGTACCACATTTTGCACATTTTCCACGTTTCATATTTCTACCATTTTTACTAACCGTATATTCAATATCGGTTGTATCAGTTTGTTTTCTACATTTAACACAATACATTTTTTATATTAAAATAAATTTTTTTTAATATAAAATGGATATTGTAAATTTATCATGGAATGAAGTAATGGCAAAAAGATTTAACCATCCTCTTTTACCTAAGAGTGTTAGGGGAGTAATAGTTGGTAAATCCGGATGTGGTAAAACAACTCTTCTACTAAACCTTTTGTTAAGACCAAATTGGCTTGATTATGACAACTTATGCGTTTTTGGTAAAAGTTTGTTTCAACCAGAGTATCGCATACTAAAAAAAGCTTTGAAGAAAATTTACCTGAAGAACTTATTTTAAGATTGTTTGATATTAGAGATGAAGTACAAAATTTAGAAGTATCACCATCTCAATTAGTTGAAGAGTGGTCTAAAACTGTTAAAAATAAATCTGATATAAAATGTAATTTTTTTGAAAATGCTAGTGATGTACCTGACCCACGTGAGTTAGACCCTGCTGATAAAAATTTAATGATTTTTGATGATTTACTTTTAGAAAAACAAAACAAGTGCGAGTGTTATTACATTCGTGGAAGACATAGTAATGTTGATTGTTTTTACCTCTCTCAAAATTATTTTAAATTACCGAGACAAACTATTAGGGAAAATGCTGATTTTATTTGTTTATTTAGACAAGACCATAGAAATATTAATCATATTTATAATGACCATGTAGGAGATGATATGCCTAAGGATCAGTTTCGTGATTTTTGTAAAGAAGGATGGACGAACCCTCATGGTTTTGTTGTTATTGATTTAACCAGTAAGGCAAATAATGGTAAATATAGAGATGGATTTGATAATTTTTATATTCCTAAATCAATACTGGAAAAAAATTTAAAAAATTGAAAATAACTTATAAAGATTTAAAAGCAAAATCTTCTAGTAATAAAACTTGTTTTTATCATAGCATAAATTATTAAATCTAAAAAATATATTTTAAAATAAAAAAATATATTTTTTGTGCATATAAATAATCTTTTTAGTAAATTAAAAATGGAAGAATTGCTAAAACAAATTGCAAAAAATACGGAACACAAGACATCATTTCAAATTATAGTCAGTGACAACAAAACAAGTTTTACAACAAGATTTACACCAACCCTTCAATTAGAAAAAGATAAAGAATATGAAATAGCGTTAGTTAACCTTGAAACCTACTATTCATTCCCAAATATTGATGAAAGAAACAACACTTTTGTTTTTCACCAGACAATGGTGCTACATGGGTAAAAATAAAAATACCTGAGGGGTCTTATGACCTTGTTGACATCAATGATTTTATCCAGCAAGAAATGAGGAAAAAAAATCATTATGATGCTATAAATGAAGAATATTACATCAGTATTACAGCAAATACAAATACTTTAAAAACCGTTTTGATTTTAGAAAATGGTTATCAAGTTGATTTTAACCAATCAACCTCAATTAGTAAAGTTTTAGGATTTACTAAATCAAAATATATTCAAGGTTTTCATGAATCTGAAAATGTTGTAAATATTTTGACCATCAATAGCCTGTTGGTTAACATTGATATCATCTCAGGTAGTTATGTTAATGGGTCACAAAAAACACTATTTATTCATTTTTTCCAAATGTCTCACCAGGGTATAAAATAATAGAAAATCCAATAAATCTGGTTTACTTACCTATTACACTAAATGAGATACATAGTCTAAATGTATCAATTACAGACCAAGATGGAAGATTACTAAATCTCAGAGGTGAGAATTTAACAATCAGATTTCATATTAGAGAAGCCAGATAAATAAAAATAATTTAAATATAAAAAATGACAAACTATACTTCAGTAAAAGTAAATATATCAGAGGGACAAAAAGAGAAACTTCATTATGCAATTAAGGCTGGTTGCCCAGTAAGTATTCGTTTAGGGCATGAAGATTTACAAGGTAATGATGTCATTGCTATTAACAATTCACAAGCAAAGAAAATGGCAAAAGCCTATGAGAATGGAAAAGGCATCACAATTAGAATGACTAAAAAACAACTAAAACATAACATGAAAATGGAAGGTGGTTTCCTTGGAATGCTGGCTGGTCTTGCCTCATCAATTTTACCATCACTTGCACGAACCGTTTTACCTGCTTTAGGTGTTGGTGCTTTATCTGGACTTGCCTCATCAGGGGTACAAAAAGCAATGGGGTCAGGTCTTTACCTTAAAAAAGGGGGATGTGTTTGCAAAGTAGAAACTGATGGAAAAGGTCTTTACCTTGGGCCAGCTAAAGGTAAAGGATTGGAATCTGTTGGTGATGGTTTATATTTAAAACAAGGAGGAAAGTTTTATAATGGGAAAGGACTTCTTTTAGGTCCTAATAGCCCATTTGCTAATATACCTATTTTGGGTGCAATATTGTAATAAAAAGTTTTAAATTAAAATTAAAAACATGAATGTTTACAAGTTTGGAGTAAAACCAAAAATAGTTCAACCAAAAACAATTTATTGGAAACCATTTGAAGTTAAGTATCCTCCTAAAAAAGTTAATCCTGTTCTTTGGGAAATTTTTACTCAACAACCCTTAACACTAAAACCGGGTGAAACAAAGACAATAGTATTGGGTTTTGGCTTTTTAATGGGTAAGGGGGTTGTTTTAACCTCTCTATCTTATAATTTAAAAATTAGGCAATTAAGTTTATCGAATGAAGTTATTCTTAAGGATACCGTTGATGCTATTATTAATATTACAAACAACTCAAGTAAACTATTAAGAATTGGGGAAAATGAAGTTCTGTGCTGTCTTTACTACTCCATTTAAAAAAATATTTACAATAGAAAAATGGAAATGTCAGAAAAGATTTACCCAACTTTACCAGAAACACGAAATACACCAAACGCACCATCAATAGAAACAAATGACAATGGTCAAACATTTAGACTTCAAAAAATATCAGATATTCAAAGTTTTCTTGAGAATGAAATTAATGTTAGGGAACAAATGAGTAAGAAGTATTTAAAAATATCAAAAGCAGTTGATAACCTTGAAGCAGGATCAACTGCTATAGCCATTGGAGCAGGAGCAGGTGGAATTGCACTACTTTCAACCGTGGTAGCAATACCTGCTACAATTGCATTAGAAGTAAGTGCTTTAGGTGTTGGTATCACTGCGTTGGTAAGTAAATTTGTTGTAAGAAGAACCAGAACAAAATCTGAGAAACATCTACAAATCAAGATGCTTGCCGATTCAAAGTTGAACACATTACACACTCACATATCAAAAGCCATTAGTGATAACAAAATTGAGCATGAAGAGTTTAATCTAATTTTAAGTGAATTTAGAAAAATATAAAACCATGAAGGAGGATATTAGAGCTAAATCAAAGAAAAAAATTAAAACTGAAGATGAAGAGAGCCTCATTGAAAGAGGAAGACAAGAAGCACATGAGTCCTTTCAGGGTTGGTGGAAAAAAATCGTACCACGGATTAAAGTATCATGCCCTAAATTTAAATGTTCTTGCGCATGTGAAATAAAAAATCATGACTAAAAACTTTTATAAAAACTTTGATGAAAACTTTGTTTAAAACTATAATAAAAGATTATGTTTGTATTAAAAAATGTCATTTTTAAAGATAACAGACCCTTTGAAAAGGGAACAAGTGGTAAAAGAATTTGTTGAATTAAAAAAGAGAATTCGTGATAACCAACTTGCTGAGAAAACAGGAGAAATTGAATTACAAACTGACCTTTCAAAGTTTTTTAAACCTATTACAGAAACACAAAAAACTGCAACAAAGGAGATTACAGAAGGGCTTAAACCTATTAAAGAGGGGATTGAACAGTTACCTAAAGAGGCACCTCAACCAGCACTATCAATCCTTGGAGATCTTGAAGATCCTGAGGAAGAGGAAATGGGGGCTATATCATTAGAAAAAGAAAAAGATACTGATAGAATATTTGGTATTTATGAAGAAGGAGGGAAAAAATATATTGGTAATAAACAATTTGTTTATGATTCAGACAATAATTATTTTATTATTGACGGAAAAGAATATGACGCAACGGGTGGATTATGGGAACTTATTACATCGAACAAACCAAAAAGTGGTAACTATTCTGCTAAAGATTATTCAAATTATGTTGAAGTCTTGTATCAAACTAGTGCCCTACACCACGGTAATAACCCAGCAAACCCTTACCCCAAAGCCAACAAGGGGGATAAATGGAAATTTGTTAAACCTATTTGGGAAAGGACCACAAAAGCAACAGCAAGTTTAAGAAAAGGAAAAAAGACTGGAGAAGGAATTGTTGTTATCCCATCTGACCCCAACGCACTATTAGAAAGATTAGACCTTTTGATGGCAAGTAAAAAGGCAGGTAATACAGGTGTAAAAAATGAATTGGTTAGTATTTGTGATGAATTAAAAAGACAAGGTGTTTTAGATTCAATCAGTTATAAAAATTTTATGACCATATTATAAAATGATTAAACCAAGAAAGAGAGGATTTAAAAAAAAATTATGCATATGGTGGGCCTGGTATCTTTGATAGCATAGCCAATTTTTTGGCAAGACTCTTTACAAGTAATGCAGTTAAACAAATTACATCTTCAGCAATTGATGTTGGTAAGAGTGTAGCTAAGGAAGGAGCAAAGAAGGCGTTATAAGTTGGTAAGAGTACCGCAGTTGATGCAGGTAAAAGGTTAGTTGAAAAGGCTTTAACACCAAAATCTAAAAAGATTTTAGAAAAATATACTTCAAAGCCTACTACAACAACACAACCTGCATCACAAAATATTAATACTTTAATAGATGGAAGTGCAATTAAAATTCAAAATTTAGTTAAAAAATTAAATAGAGGTTCGGGCATTAAAGTATTATAAAAAAAAAATAAATTTAAATTAAGTGATTTAATTCATTAAATAAAAAGAATGTCAAAACTAAAATTTAAAATATCAGAATACAAAAAATACAATACAAAGAAAGTTAGCGTCTTTTATGCTTACTTTAAACTTCATGAAGATTGTGAGATTCTTGAAGTCAATGATACAAATTATGGTTATAAAAAGGTTGTTGTAAAACTTTCTCCTGAAAAAGTTAATATCATGGAATGTTTTGAACAAGAGGTAAATGGCTATTTAGAAGAAAATGATTTACCAAAAATAACAGTTGTTTATGGTAATACGGTTTACTGTTAGGTTAAAAAAAATTTACCAACAAATAAAATAAAGTTGTTAGACTTAAAAATGTTTTTGTTAATGATGAAAACAAATCATTCCCCCAACTCTGGGTAGAAGAAAATTAAAAAAAACACAACTCAATTATAATTTTGATTTAAAAATTATAATTGCATATAAAAAAATGGACATTTTAAACATTAAAGCACCAATTTTAAAAGATGATAGTATTGATGAATATGAACATTTTGAGTATCTACCTATCACAGGTACCAATCTAAACAACTCTGGAGGAGATATTAGGATTAATATTGAAACTCAAGACCTTTTTACTCATCCTTCTGAGTCTTATTTACTCTTTGTAGGTGAATTAGTAAAAAATGATGGAACAGTTTATGGTGCTGGTAATGATGTTACCATAACAAATAATGGCTTGTTGCAGCTGTTTAAAAATATCAAATACCAACTTAGTGGACAAGAGATAGAATCCATTACAAACCCAGGGCAGGCTACCACAGTGCTTGGTTTGTTAAAATACCGAGATGATTTTTCTAAATCGCAAGGTTTAAACCAATTATGGTATAAAGACAGTGGAGCAAATGCAGACAGTGCTACAAATAGTGGTTTTTCAATAAGAAGACAGTATATTTTTAGTTCTAATCCAGTTGGAACATTTAGTTTTAGGGTACCCTTAAAACATATATTTGGTTTTTGTGAAGATTATAATAAAATTCTATATGGAATGAAACAAACTCTCACCTTAACAAGAAATGACAACAACGACGCAATTTTTAGAGCAGGTGGTGTTGATGCTGGTCGAGTAAATTTACTGCAGATATCATGGTTTATGCCTCACGTTACACCAGCAGATACAGAGAAGATGGAACTTTATAAATTTATCGAGAAGAAAGAAAAGTTTCCAGTTGGATATAGAATGCTACAATGCGACTCTATTGCAGTCCCACAGTCAACTACATTTACTTGGAGGTTATCAGTTAAATCATCACCAGAAGTGCCACGTTTTATAATTATTAGTTTTCAAACTGGTAAAAATGGCGACCAAGAACAAAATCCATCTATATTTTACAATGTAAGAGTTAAAAATATTTATACAATGTTGAACTCAAACAGATATCCAGCAGTTGATTATAATTTAAATTTTCCTGCAAATCAATTTAGTAGAGCATATGGTGATACTGCTTTGTTTAGAACTAAGTTTTTTAACATGGATGAGTTGGTATCAAATCCAAACATTACTCCTTCTGATTATAAAACTCTATTTCCTTTGTTTTTGTTTGATGTATCAAAGCAGAGTGAAAGGTTAAAGTATTCTGTCACTGATATTCAAATTAAAACATTTTTTGATATAAATGTTCCTGCAAATACTGAAGCATATGCTGTTATCATTAGTGATAGAATAATTAACTTCCTGAGTGATGGGAATAAAATGAGTGTAGTGTATTAAGTAATTTTTATATTAAATAAAATGATAAAGACTATCGATTTAAAAAAAAAATTGAAAGACAATAACATAAAGTTTTACTCTTACTGGACTAAAAAGAAGCTAGTTGATATTGTAAAAGAACATGGGTTATACCCTGAGGAGAAGAAGGAGGAAAAAGATGATGAAGAAAAGAAAAATAAAAAGAAAGTTTGTAATTATGATAGATTGAAAAATATTTATAAAAATCCAAAAAAAGTTAGTTTGAAAGATGTTGAAACAGGAGAAGAAATAACTTTTCCATCAATTTACAAAGCAAGTAAATTTATAGAACGTTGTGCGCAAACGATTGAAAACTGGAATGGAAGAGTTTGGAACAACAAATATAGAATTGACATACACTAAATTTTATTATGAAAAAAAAAAAAAAAAAAAAAACTCATAATAAAATTGAGTTAAAGGATTTTATTTTGTATAAAAAATATGAGTTCTATATTTAAAAGAATCTCTAATGTTGCTCAAAGGACAGCATCTAATATTTATAGTGGCACAAGGAGGGCTGTCACAGGAATAATACCTGAAAGTGTTAGAAGAAGGGTAAATAATTTTACTAATTGGTTATTTGGTAATGTTGAAGAAGAAACTATTCCTCAAGTTTTAGATGAAGTTGTTAGAAATGTAAGAGAACGTCAACAGCCTAGGGAAGGACTTTTTGAATTAAGAACCGAACTGTCTGCATTTAGAAATTTTGCAACACAGCATGTTATAGATGGAATAGATGGATGGGGTCTGCATAATTTTTTAGAAGCATCAAGACAAAGTATAACAAGATTTTTAAGAAATAAAAGAGACATAAAGGTTATGCTGAGTTTGTTTTGCACATTAAAAAAGGAAACTGATCATACAATCTCAGTAGACAGACCATTTAGATCACATCATGAAGTTAATTTAAGGAGAACTGATGTAGATGAACTATATGATACTATGGTAGAACGAGTTATAGAAAACTTAGAAAGATTTATGCAAGAAGGTAGTGGGTGGGTGTTTGCCAGAGTTATAACCTTAACTCTATTTGTTGTAGAATATACTCCATTATGGACTGGCTTAGCTGGTTCGTGGATGCCCTTACCAGAGGGATTAAAAAATGGTAAAAATAAAAATAACAACAAGGGTCTTGTTAATATACAAAATTATACTGATAGTAAATGCTTTGCTTATTGTGTTATGAGGGTAATTTATCCTAAAAAAGAGCATCCAGAAAAAGTTGATTCGCAATTAAAAGAGCAAATAAAAGAATTAAATATGGATGGAATAGAATACCCTGTTAAAGTAAAAGATATTGATAAGTTTGAAGAACAAAATCCATCAATCCCTGTTGTTGTTTTAGGTTACGACAATAAAGATGGAGTTTATCCCATTAGAAGACAAAGAAAAGAAACCTTTGACAGGGAGCATTTGGCAATTCTTTTATTTAATAACAAATGAAATAGGAAATAGTCATTATGTTTGGGTTAAAAATCCGAGCGCTTTATTATCTTCAAAATTAACAAAAGATGGTCATAAAATCTTTTTTTGTTGGAATTGTTTAAATCATTTTACAAGTAAGGAGATATTAAGAAATCATCAAGATTATTGTTATAATAATGATACAGTAAAAACAGCAATGCCTGAAAAAGGTTCAATTATTGAATTTAAAAATCATAATAATTCACAGTGGTTTCCTTTTGTCATATATGATGATTTTGAGTCATATATTATTCCAATAAACACTGTTTCACCAAACCCAAACGAAAGTTATACTAAAAAATATCAAAAACATGAACCATCAGGGTTTTGTTTTTATGTAAAAAGTTTTGATAAAAAAGTTTTTAAATCAGAGTTAGTTCAATATACAGGAAAAAATGCATCAGAAAAATTTGTATAAGAAATAGAAAAAGTGGTTAAAGAAATTTATGATATTCCAGAGAAAGAAATGGTATTTACAGAAAAAGACCAAGAGCTTTTTAACAATGCAACAAAATGTCATATTTGTAAAAAAGATTTTACTGAAGAAAAGGTAAGAGACCATTGTCACTATACAGGAAAATTTAGGGGAGGAGCACATAGAACATGTAATTTTAGATATTGTAAACCTAACTTTATCCCCGTGTTTTTTCATAACCTTAGTGGATATGATAGTCATTTATTTATAAAAAATCTTGGTGTTAGTGAGGGAAATATTAATGTTATCCCGAATAATGAAGAAAAGTATATTAGTTTTACTAAAAAGGTAGTTGTTGGTGAATATTTTGATAAAAAAGATAAAAAGAATAAAAATAAAACTATTGATATTAGGTTTTTAGATAGTTTTAATTTTACGTCAACAAGTTTAGAAAGTTTAGCAAATAACTTAGAAGACCATCAATTTGAAAACTTAACAAAATTTTATCAGGGGGAAAAATTTAATCTTCGTAAAAAGGGAATATATCCATATGAGTATGTTAGTTCAATGAAAAAACTAAAAGAAACACAATTACCACCTAAAGAAGCATTTTACTCTAATCTTACAGGTGAATCAATTAGTGATGATGATTATAAGCATGCATTAAAAGTATGGAAAACTTTTGGTATGAAGACTATTGAGGATTACCATAATTTATATGTTAAATCAGATGTTTTACTTTTAACTGATATTTTTGAAAACTTTAGAAAGGTTTGTTTTAAAAATTATGAATTAGACCCTGCTTGGTATTATACTACACCTGGTTTAGCCTGGGATGCTGCATTAAAGTTGACTGAAATAAAATTAGATTTACTAACAGACCACAATATGCTTTTAATGTTTGAAAAGGGTATCAGAGGAGGTGTTTCAATGATTAGTACCAGGTATGGAAAGTCTAATAATAAATATATGGGTAAAAAATATGATACTAATAAACTGAGTATGTATATTAACTATTTAGATGCTAATAATTTGTATGGTACAGCAATGAGTATGAGCCTTCCTACTGGTGACTTTTCATGGATGACAGATAAACAATTAAGTAACTGGAGAAAATATTCTTGTGTTTTAGAGGTTGATTTAGAAGTTCCCGAAGAGTTACATGATTATTTTAATGATTACCCTCTTGCTCCTGAAAATGTTCAGGTAAATAAAGTTTATAAATTAATTCCAAATTTAAATAATAAATCAAAGTATGTTGTTCATTATGAAAACTTAAAACAATATTTATTTTTTGGTTTAAAACTTACAAAGATTCATCGAGGAATTAAATTTACAGAAAGTAAATGGCTTAAACCTTATATTGATTTAAACACAAAACTTAGAGTCCAAGCAACAAATGAATTTGAAAAAGATTTTTTTTAAGTTAATGAACAACTCAGTTTTTGGAAAAACAATGGAAAACATAAGAAACCGTGTAAATGTTAATCTTGTGACAAACGAAAAGTCAGCAAAAAAGTTAGTTAGTAAACCAAACTTTAAACATTGTAAGATTTTTAGTGAAAATTTAATTTCTGTTCATATGGGAAAAACAAAGTTAGTATTTAATAAACCTATTTACTTGGGGATGTGCATTCTTGACCTAAGTAAAATCATAATGTATTTTTTTTATTATAAGTATATTAAACCAAAATATGGAGAAAAAGCCAAACTTTTGTTTACTGACACTGATAGTTTAATGTATGAAATTGAAACAGAAGATTTTTATAAAGATATATCTGGTGATGTTGAAGAGAAATTTGATACAAGCAATTATCCATCTGGTGGGCATCCTTCTGGTATACCTGTTGGAAAAAATAAAAAGGTGATAGGTAAGTTTAAGGATGAATGTGGAGGAGAAATTATAGAAGAGTTTGTAGGGTTAAGAGCAAAGTTGTATAGTTATAAAATGTTAAGATAGTGAAGAGAGAAAAAAATGTAAGGGGGTGAAAAAAAATGTGATTAAAAAAAGTATTACTCATGAGGATTATAAAGAATGTTTGTTTACAAAGCAGGACAAACATAGAAAGATGAATGTTATTAGAAGTTACGAACAAAATATTTTTACGGAAGAAGTTAATAAAGTTGCATTAAGTGCTAATGATGATAAAAGGTTTATATTGGAGGATGGAATACATACATTAGCCTGGGGACATCATAAGATTAAAAAATTAGATTCATAAAAAAATATTTAACCTGGTAAAAAGGTTAAATATTCATATTTTTACAAGTTACGAATTTAACAAAATTAATTTAAATAAAATTTTATTATATTAAAATAGAAGAAAGAAAAGAAATAGAACTAAAAAATCTTTTAAGAACAGAATATGATGCTTCAAAAAGAGTGCTAGATAAGTTAGAATTTAGTTGCCTTGAACTTATACAATACAAAAGTTTTTTTACAAGTGACATTAACTCTAAATATTATGAAGAAAATGTTAAAAATATATATAGTATTTTAAAAACAGAACTTAAAGATTTTTTTTAGGAAATATTATGAAAATAAGATTGATGAGTTTAATTCTGATATAGATAAACTTTTAAATAAGACAGAGGGGGAGTCTTAAACAAAAAAAATTATAGTTTTTAAAAAAGTTATAAATTTATATTTTTCTTTACAAGGATAAAGGTTAAAAATTTTTTTAAATTTTTTCTAAAATGTTAAGAATTGACTGATTAAAAAGTCTTACCATAACAATAGGCAATAGATGGTAGAGGTATGGGTGAAGAAGGGGTAAAAGTTGGTGGAGGGGGTTGTTGTTATCATACTCAACCCTTTTAAACCTTATCATATTTATAATTATACCTGTAACCCCTGCTTTAATTATATCAAATTGGTTATCTTCATCATATAAAACTCTATGACTCCCGTCATGATATTTAATAAAAGAATTATAAATAGGTAAACCATTTAATTTATCTTTACTAAGTTGATAATAAATATATGGTTTTAGTTTTTCAAACATGCAATCTATTGTATCTAAATCATCATAACTAATGCCAGAAATATTTTTTTTATTTTTTACATTTTCTAACTTTTCTTTAACGTCTTTTGAAATTTTATTAATTACACTCATTTTCCACAATATGGTTTAAATTAAAGAAAGAAAAATTCAATTTTTAATTTTTTTAATTTTTTAAATTTTTTTTAAAAAAAGCATAGGCTAAGCAAATGACAAACTGGTTAGCCCACAAACTGATGCACTCGCGCGGGGGCGTGGGTGAGTTGAGATAGTGATTGGCTGAGATAGTTGAGTTACTGATTAGTTGAGTTAGTTGAGTTACTCATTAGCCTGGTTAGCCTGGTAATCTTGTAAAAATTAAAAATTTTTAACAAATTGAATTTAAGTAAAAACGTTTAAGAAAGAGGTTATGATATTTTTGTTAGTGAGTTGTTATATGAGCAACATATGAGTGACGCATGAATTTTATAAGCAGTTGTGTTTATGAAATTGGTTAAGGAGGAAATGGGGTAAGGAGGAGGAAATGGTAAGCCTGATTTGTTGGTTAACAAATGACCATGGGCGATTGAAACCATGAATATGGAGGAAAAATCCTAGAACTGGTACTTATCTATCTACTGTCGAAAAGCAAAAAATTTCAAGTAAATCTAAATATCTACCTACGTATTTTTCAAGATTAGATGTTAATCCAAACCAGTCCTTGCAAACAGGCCAACAGAATAAAGAAGTCCACATTTTGAGAAATTGCAAATTACTATAATTTATCATTTGAGTTTATCAATACCACCACAACTTGAAACTGTGAAAAAACTCCGTTTAAAATACCACTATGAAATCTGCAAGGAAAAACAATCTGTCTTAAGTGAAAAAGTACTAAGCTCTGAGGGTGACTCCAAGAGATTGTATAAGTTGGTATCCGAACTCACTGGGACAAAGCCAGACAATCCCTTACCATCTGGGGAAAGTAACAGTTCATTGGCAGAGAAATTCGCGGATTTCTTCTTAAACAAAATCAACAAGATTTGCGACTCACTTAAAGACCATGTCAGTTACACACCCAAAAATAAAGATACTCCTTGTTTTGAAAATTTCAGAAATCTAACCTCTGACGAAGTTAAAAGCCTGATCAAAGAACTTCAAACAAAATCTTGTGAACTTGATAAACTTCCTACAAAACTGCTGAAAATGCATCTTGATGAATTATTACCTTCTATAATTAAGTTAGTAAATTTATCACTTAGTCAAGGAATTTTCCCACCAAATTGGAAACATGCAGTGGTAAAACCTCTACTGAAGAAGGTCGGACTAGAACTTGTGCTGGCTAATTACCGTCCTGTGAGCAACTTGCCGTTTCTTTCAAAAATCGTCGAGAAATCTGCACTGCTCAGGCTTAATGAGCATGTCAGTAAATACAAACTATTACCGAAGAACCAGTCTGCCTATGGACGTTTTCACTCTTGTGAGACTGCCCTTCTCCGATTAGTAAGTGATATTCTTGATGGAATGGAAAACAAGGAGGTCATTGCCCTTATTGCACTGAACCTAAGTGTCGCTTTTGATATGGTGGACCATGATATCCTCATTCAAGTGTTACGATCCCAATATGGACTGTGTGGCACAGCTATTAACTGGATTGACTCATATCTTAGACCACGCAGCTGTAGTGTTAATGTAGATTCAGCAGTCTCTTCACTACGCCCTTTACAGTGTAGTGTCCCTCAGGGCAGCTGTTTAGGTCCATGGTTATATCTTACATACACAGGAACCTTGTTCGATGTTATTCCGGAATCAATATCAGTTTACAGTTTTGCAGATGACCATGAGAAATTGGCCATCAAAGAATTAGAAAATTGTGCTTTAACCATTGATAACTGGATGAAACATAAAGTCAAAATGAACTCTGCGAAAACAGAATTAATCATTTTAGGTAGTAGACAACAACGTGAAATGTGTACAACCAAAGAAATAGACATTGCTGGTGATAAAGCTAAATCTGTCAAATGCATCAGGTACGTGGGCGCCTTCCTAGATGAGCAATTAAATTTTAACGACCATGTCAAAAGAAAATGTCAGACTGCAATGTTCAATTATCTAAGGATTAAAAACATCAGAAAATATATCTCTCTAATGATGCAGCCGAAACTCTGTTACTATCTCTCGTCATATCGCATCTAGATTATTGCAACGGGATTCTTTATGGTATTTCCCAAAGTGACATACGAAAAATGCAGAGAATACAAAATATGTGTGCCAAGCTCGTTCTGAGACAAAACAAGTATAGTAGTCCTAAACAAGCCCTCTTTCAACTGCACTGGCTTCCTATAAAAGCATGAATCGAATTCAAAATCTTGACTGTTATGTTCAGTTGTTCAAAGGGCCATGCACCGGCCTACCTGACTGAACTATTTACAGAACTGGTGCCAAAACGTAGGGTGAGGTCTTCTGACACAATGGCAGGTTGCTACAACATACCTTTCAATAAATGTAAGACTTTCGGCGACAGAGGTTTTAAGACAGTAGGCCCAAGGTTATGGAATAGATTACTGCTAGACCTAAGAAACTGTGACTCAGTAGAAGCATTCAAGAAAAGTCTTAAAACATTGTTTTTCAGAGACTTCCATTCATGGTTCTGATCAACCTTAGTGTAATTTATTTGTTGTATTTTATATCGTGTCATAAATATGCTTTAGACTTAAACGTTGTACAATGCCAGTGAATATGCTTTGCCAAAAATTAGGCTTTTAATCAAGTTAATCAGTTTCAGTCTCAGTTTCAATACCAAGAAGCAGGTCAAGGGCCAACACATTCAGCTGCGTCGAAAAAAGAAATAAAAAATAAGAGCTTGCTTATAAATATGCTCACCAGGTGATACCGAATAGTTCCTTTGAACATCTTCAACTCCCCCCACCAATTTAGTGGGTGGGGTCCGATATCTACAGTACTCCTTCCAGCGAGGGCAAGGACATATTCTCCACCAGCATTAGCCCCCCTCGCACCTCTGATTAATGCATGAATACGAGTGTACATTGCTTGTCTCTAGCTGTGCTCACCAATTGTATCATGTTTTTTTCTTGTCCAACTGGGATTTACTAAATCTAGTAAGCTACATATATTGATACTAAAACTTAACCTTCTCCATCTATCCATCTATATTTATACCCATCTATCTAAGTTTTTCATTAGCCTTGTGATCAATGGGTGAAAGAGCATAGGACGTGGATAAGGGTGTTGAGGTAACCAGAACGAACGTGAAATAAGGCGAACTGCATAAGGATGAATGGGATCAAGGCTGAATACCAGAAAATGACTTCAAAGCAAGCTTGTTGTAGTTCATTCAGCATACCTTGAGTGATTCGGTGACCTAGTCCCTCGGCTGTATCACATAGCTTGATACGCACCTACACAGTACATTTCTTTGCCGAAAGTACACTGTTTCACCGATATTCAAATTGTAAGGCTCCTCTTAAAAAAGAAAACATGAGTCACAATTTTCTATTGATATCTTTATAAGAATATTTCCATTGGCAAACTGTTTGTGCATTCAATTTTTAGTATGGTTTATCAATTCTATTGGGAGCTTTCATCGACAGACAGATAGATGTGAATAACTTTACCGCGTTTGTTCATGTTGTTGCTAGAGGATTTACTTGTGCGCCGCCATGTTTAAAATCATGTGATTGGTAGTTCAAAATGGAAACCTCCTTTATACAGACGAGGTTTGATGAGTGCTGCATAGTCCATACGTCATTGAAACTATCAATATCAGTATTTTTTTTTTTACCAAGTGTTCTTTTTATGATATGCAAACTGAGGCAGAATGGTGTACATTTTAAGAAACTTTAACAAAAATTAATCAGAATTTAATCTTGTGTATTTAGGCTAGACTGTGTTAAATTCTTCTTCTAATAAATGAATCTTCTGGTTGTTGTCAAGGAAGTTGAAGTATGGATAAAATCAAACTTTTTCTCCATGTGGAGAAATTCAAAATGGCCGAAAAATCGTCCTTTTGGGTTGAGAATGACTTACATGTGAAACTCATAGGTGTTCTTCAGACCGCTTATATTACTTGTCCAGTCAGTTGACAGGGCACTTGCAAACTTGCTCACGGCCATAGTGAATCATGTCATCCCAAGCCAAAGACGAGGTGGCGTAATGATTTGCCACAGCCATGAACAAGTTTCCAAGTGCCCTGCCACCTGAACATGTAACAATTTTATTATACTGCAAAGTTTTACCATTCCAATGTGTATTCAGGTGAAATTTCCCTGTTTTATGTTCTTACAAATCAAGTACACCTATGAAATCAAATTTCTCTTTTGAGTGCCCAAACATGCCAAAAACTGACGTCTCTGAAAACTGGCGTCACTGAAAACTGTGTAAAACATGCAGTTTGGTGCATAACAGACATTCAACATATTTTCATTTAAACATGGATTTAAACAACTTCAAGGCACTATTCTTTTTGTGATTTTTTTTTCAAAAGTAAACAACTATTAGTTGCTTCAAACAACCATTAAATCTAGTTAATTTATTTAACACTTCACAGTTTGTTTACATGACAAAGGGATGGCTTCTTTTAACCCTGCATATTTGTTTTAGAATCACAAACAATATACATGTAATACATTTAACCATTTTTGTTTATTTTCGAAAACAATCCATTCTTTCCACTTTAATGACAACCATCAAAGTAAACTCGTAATTTTATAAGGTGTACTTGTCTTGTGGGCAACTTGTATTGATCATTGCCACCATCTTGGATTTTGTGTTGAAGTATAGTCAAGTCTACGGGGCTCCCAACAGGTAAACTGCTTTTCCCTGGAGCTTGCCAGTGTACAACAATATATAATCAGAGCAAATTATCCAATCAGATAGTGAGAAATTTCTTTGCATTACATTAAGGAAGTCCTGTTACCATTTCTCAGCTCTTTCTTGGATAGATCAAATAGATCAGTTAGTTCTTCAACCCCACATCACACATTCCTAAGTTTGGACAATCCTAATACACAAAGTTTCTGAAAGTATTGTGGGGAAAAGAGAAAATGCTGCTAAGAAGCATTTTCTCCTATTTCCACAATGTTTTTCTATCTTTTCAACAAGGAATTCCATCATTTCAGCCACAGTTTATATGTCGTCTATGTACAAATACTTTCAATTTGACTCTAGTCCAAACTTTTGTTGTCTTTAAACGGGTTGAGATTTCTCCTAATTAAAAGCATGTTCCTGTAAATTTAAAAATGGTCAATCTTATGTTTACAGACCTGTGATAATCCGGAATACCAGTGTGAGATCATCGAATGTCTAATTAAAGATTTTGAAACGTCAGACAAACCAGAGATACAGGTCACGCTGGATGTATATGAAAAAACGCTTGCCAAGGAAAAGGTAGCCATTTTTAGCTCCACTGGCCAAAGGCCAGCGGGCTTATTATGTCATGGCCCGGTGTCCGTCGTGCGTGCGTGCATCCGTCCGTCCGTGCATTAACTTTTATTTCGAACATCTTCTTCTCTGAAACTACCCATCCAATTTTCATGAAACTTCACAGAAATGATCCTGCCATGGTCCTCTTCAGAATTTCTTGAAAGAATTTAATTCCTTCAAAAACTCTGGTTGCCATGGCAACAAAACTGAAAAATATTGGAAATCTTTAAAAATCTTCTTGTCTGAAACCATAAGGCGTAGGGCTACCAAATTTGGCATGTAGCTTTATGTAGTAGACCTCTATCATGTTTCTTCAAATTATAACCCTGGGGTCAAAATTGGCTCTGCCCCAGGGGTCACAAGTTTTACATAGGTTTATATAGAGAAAACTTTAAAAATCTTCCTGTACCTAGCCATAAGGCCTAGAGCTACCAAATTTTGCATGTAGCTGTATCTAGTGGGCCTCTACCAAGCAGGCCAAAATTTTAGTCCTGGGGTCAAAATTGGCCCTGCTGCAGGGGTCACAAGTTTTACATGGGCTTACATAGTGCCACTTAGGAAATCTTCCAGTACCTAGCCATAAGGCCTAGAGCTACCAAATTTTGCATTTAGCTTGATCTAGTGGGGGTCTACCAAAAGTGCCCAAATTACAGTCCTGGGGTCAATTTGGCCTCATGCTGGGGGGGGGGGGGGGGGGGGTGAGGTTCACAAGATTTACATGGGCTTATATAGGGAAAACTTTTAAATCTTGGTGTAGCTAGCCATAAGGCTTAGGGCTACCAAATTTTGCATAATTATAGTACTATCTAGTGGACAACTACAAAGAGGGCCCAAGTTACAACCCTAGGATCAAGTTTGGCCCTGCACCAGGGGTCACAAGTTTTACACGGGTTTATGGAGTGAAAACTTCAGAAACCGTCTTGTTACTAGCCATAAGGCCAAGAACTCCCAAATTTGGTCATAAACATGTGCTTATAGGGTGAAAATTCAAAAAATCCTTTTGCTCTTAACTGCAAACCCAAGGGGTACCAAATCTGGATCACTTTTGATTTTTTTTTTTTTAATTAGCTTTGCATCAGGGGTCTTATGTTTTACAGAGGCTTCATATAGACGAAACTTGAAAATCACCTTATTTATAACCATACAGCATAGACTTGTATTATTTTGGCGTGTGGCTTTATCTTGTGGACCTCTACCAGGGTTCAAGTAATTACAGCTGTGGGATCAAAAATGGCTTTGCCCTGAGGGTCTCGACTTTCACATGGGCTTTTACAGAGAAAACTTTGTAAGTCTTCATTTTGAAACCATTTGGCTCAGAATTGAAATGTTCAGTATTTATGTTTTATATTTATAAGCCAGTGGAGCGATACAGGGCCATCATGGCCCTCTTGTCTATTTTAGCCCTTAGAATGCTTTGCACTGCTTATGTTGCTATTATAGGCAAAGAATATCAAGATCAGACTGCATAGAACATACAGTCTGGTCTGAGATCCACACCGCGTGCATGTAGTGAAATATTACATCAAAAATAACTTTTAATTCTTTGCTATACAACAAATTTTTGGGTCACCCATATTGAAAGTATTTGCAGATGATAAACTAAATATCAAGTGATTGGATTTTTCTGTAAAAGTGAAGAAAACATTGTGGAAAAAATACGAAATGATATTCACTAGAATTTTCTCTCTTTTCCACAATGTTTTAAAAAGCCCTTTTGCTTGGGGGGTAGGGAGTTGTTAAAACTTGGGATTGTGTGGTAAAGGATTAATTGCAATATTGCAGTCATTTCCCAAAGAGAAAACTTCCTTTTTATTAACAGTTTACCAAACAATCCCATGTTTTCACCACCCAAGAAAGGAAGACTTTTGAAAACATTGTTAGAAATGGAGCAAATGCTGTTTACCTTTTTCTCCTTTTCCAAAAATATTTTCTACCTTTTCAAAGACTTATTCCATCACTTGAGCCATATCTGACTTGTTGCCTTCTAATGCATTCAATTTTGACTATACATATGAGCCATGCTCTGTGAAAGGGGGCTTAATGTATCTGCGAAAAGTATCTACCCAGGCCAGCCTGCGCAGTTTGCACAGGCTGGCCTGGGCCAAAACTTTTTGCTATCGGGCAGTTTTCTGTATGTCAAGGGACATTCTACCTAATGATACAGTCAGTTGTTCAACAAAATGGACTAAATATGGATCCATGATCATGTGATGACTTGCTTGCTATCATGCATCACGGAGATGCATTAAGCCCCCTTTTGCCAGAGCATGGATCATATTAGTTAAATATGCCCTTTGGTAAAGAGTTCTCTTACACTTTTCAACCAATTGAACTGGTTTTAAATGGAAGCATTTCTTTCACAGGAACTTGTACATCTGTAAATTTCATTATCATTGCTTGACTGTTACAGAAGTATAATGGTCTTGAATTTGAGCCATGCTCAGTGAAAAGAGGGCTTAATGCATCTGTGAAAAGTATTAACCCAGGTCAGCCTGTGAATTCTTTGCAGGCTGACCTGGGCCAAAACTTTTTTCTATTGGTCAGTTTTCCATGTGTCCAAGGACCATTCTTAGTAACCTCATGGTTTAGTTGGTTGTTAAAGAACAGTCGATGTTATATATGGATCCCTAATTATGTGTTGGCTTACTTGATATCATGCATCACGGAGATGCATTAAGCCTTCTTTTGCCAGAGCATGGATCATTTATTTCTTGATCCAATGGCAAGGTAATCTGTTTGATGTATTCATTTGCCAGGGACAGTTCTAGTTTACATTAGGGTAGAGTGGAAGACAAAGTGAATTTATAGCTTGGCAAGAAACTGATGTTTGATTTTTTACCAAAGAGTCCCATGTTTTAACAACTCTAAGAAATAAAGAAAATCTTGTGTACTCACTAGAGGCCAAATTTTCTGTCCAGTACTCATAAGAGTTGGTTAGAATGTTTGTTTTTACAATATGTTGGACAAATTTGAAAATGGGTTACTTCGGATTAAAAACTAGGTCACCATGTCAAACTGAAAAAAAAAAAAAAAAATTGTTTACACTTTAGAGGGCACATTTATTTTGTCTAATACTCATAAAAGTTAGTAAGAATATTTGTTTTGATGATATCTCACCAGAGTATAAAAATGAGTTATGTAGGGTAAAAAACTAGGTCACCAGGTCAAATCTTTGCAAAACCTTGTGTACACTGTATATATATGGAGGCCACATTTTATGTCCGAAACTCATGAAAGCTGATCAGAATGATTTCTTGATAATATCTGAGATGAATTAGAAAGTGGGCCATGTTGGATCAACTAGAGGCGCTTGAGCGCCTGTATCGCTCCACAGGCCTGATATTTCTATAATGGCGAAAAGAAGTTTTTAACAATTACCATTCAATCCTGCATTTTAGCTCACTGAAGAAAAAAGGTATGGAAAAAACTTGTGAGAAAAGAAGAAAAAAATGGTAACCAGCATTTTCTTAGTTTCCCACAATAATTTCTATCCTTTTTTATATATGTCTTACTAATTTGAAGATATGTTGTCTGCAACAGGTCCTTTCACAAACCATTTTGGGTGGGGAAACATCAAAATATAGAAAATATGTCTTTCTCAGGGTCGTTAAAAGTTGTGATTGTGTGGTAAAGGGGTAATCTAAAAGAACAGCTAGGAGGGCAAATGAATGAATGTTATAGCAATATAGATCAACTTACATCAATACACCAGATAGAATGAAATATGCTGGCATACAATGAACACCTAATCCCTAATAATCAACTTTTCACAGTCACAGTTAGAATGTCTTCTGTGGCAAACAACACAAAATAGTCTACAAATGCATTTACATAAATCAAATATCCTGCTCCAGGGCACAGATTAATTCTGGTGTACTGAAGTTGCGGGATCAGTTTGACTGGATAACATTGATGCCTTATCACAAATGTAAAGCCCTGTCCCACTTTGTACCAGGTCACCAGGATTTACACCCCTTCTGTCCACTCTGCATTTACTCATTAGTAGGTCAACAAACCTTTACCAGAACTAATAAAAGTGCAGAGGTTCTCTTGTTCTATATCAAAAGGACTATAAAGTACCTACAACATGGGGGTTTTGTTATTAAAATACTTTTTCTTTTTTATCTTGGCATGGTTACTCAGGCTTAGTAATAAGGCAAAATTGAAAAGCTCAAGTTGTGAAAGGTGCTCAAGCTTTTATCTTATTTATGGCCAGTGATATTTTATTACTAGTACTAACTAATAGCATATCATTGGAGTAAATTGTGATCTTAATACCAAGGAAAATGTGTGGGCTTAAATAGGACAGCCCTGACTAGGTCAAGTCAATCCAATTTTCTTCCTTTTTCTTTGTTAGTCAATAAAACTAACACAATAAATAGTTTTGGAGAAGAACATTTTTTTGAAATATAAGCCTTGTCTATAAAAAAATGTGTTTTTAGGTGTATCATTTTTTTAAAAGGAATTTGGTATACAACCACCATAGAAACAATTTGGCAGACAACCACCATAGGAACTTACCTGCAAAACAACAATGAAATCCAATGAATAGTTTTCGAGAAGAAATTTTTCAAAGATTTTACTTTATACCATAAAAGGAAAATGAGTCTCCCATAAAAGCCATGTTTTTTGACAGATCATTTTTTTTTAAAGGAATTCTGTAAACCTGTATCTAAGGAACATTCCTGCAAAATAATAATGCTATCCAAATAGCGGTTTGGGAGGAGAAGAATTTTAAAGGTTTTTTACTTTGGTTGCCATGGCAACCAGAATTCTTCATGGAACACAATTATTTGAAGGAATTTGAAAGAGGACCACCAAAGGAACATTCCTGTGAAATTTGGTAAAAATCCAGTCAATAGTTTCTGAGAAGTTTTTTAAAGAAAAAGTTTACGGACACACGCACGGACGAACGAACGGACGGACGCATGACGGACACAACGCCATGACAATAGCTCGCTGGCCTTCGGCCAGTGGAGCTAAAAACTAGGTCACCATGTCAAATCTTGGAAGAAAACCTTGTGTACACTCTGGAGTCCAAAACTCATGATATCTTCGAGTTTGAAATGGGTCATGTTTGGTCAACAAGTAGGTCACCAGGACAAATCCTAGAAAAACTTGTGTGCACTTCAGAGGCCACATTTTTCAGTCCATTACTCATGAATCTTTGTCTTGATATCATGGAAGAGATTGGAAATGGCTTTAGATCAAAATAAGTATTGCTATCCATACTTGTCTAGGGTATTCTAGAAGTTCATTACACAACTGAGGCCAAGGTCACAGATCCAGCCATATGGTTCGTTGGAAAAGTAGTTCCCTGGAACATTGAGGTGTCTGCAATGGTGAGACCTATATTTTAATTCAAAATTTTACCAGACGACAAAGTTTTGGACTTGTCTGTATTGGAATAATAGCAGAAGACAAACTGTATTGGGGTTAGAAAGCATCACAAGGAAAAAGAGAAAAAGCAGGTTACCAGCATTTTCTCCTTTTCATCACAATATCTTAAGAGTTGTCTACGTGAGGGTCGTAATGTTAACCATGAGATCATTTAGTAAAGGGTTTATTGGAAAAGTATGTGGATCATGGGTTTGTGGATGATTGATAGACAGCTGGAATGAAGAAACAGATAGGATATGATAGGATAGAATTACTGTATGTAGATGGAAGGATGGATCATTGTAATCGTTTATATGAGCCATGCTCTGTTAAAAGGGGGCTTAATGCATCTGTGAAAAGTATTGACCCAGGTCAGCCTGCACAGGCTGACATGGGCCGGAACTTTTCACTATTGGTCAATTTTCTGTTTGCCAATGGACCAGTGTACCTCATGAATCAGTTGGTTGTTATACAAAATGGAATTTATGGATCCACAATTATGCAATGACTTGCTTGGTATCATTGAGCACGGAGATGCATTAAGCCCCCTTTTGCCAGAACATGGCTCATATATTTGTGCATACTGAATATTATGATGGAGAAACTTTACTGGGCTTGTAAATGAATTGGCACATGATCTAGCGGTTGATTGAAATAATTATGTCATCATGTTAGTTTGTTAGAAAAATTGCATGTAAGAAAGGTATTTAGAGGATGGGATTAAGTGGGGTAAGCAAGAGATTATTTCCTTTTCACTTCCTGAATAATTTTTTCCATTCAATCTGTGTTTTGAAAATCACTATAGGCATGATGAAGTGTGATTTCTGATCTTGTATTTAAACACTGAAACAGCAGCTAGACAAAATGCTAGATGGTAAGGATGTTTGTTATAGTGGGAAAAAAAAAAAACCAAATACAGCAAAATGTAATGCAAAAATACATTACAGGACTAAACTTAAATTTTGATTTTCAGAAAACAACATTATTTGTGGTTGAACAGTCCACTTTAGTCGATGAAATAGATCTATGGATAATTATTGTCAGTATCGTCGGTGCTATTTTATTATTGATCGTCGTGATCCTTATACTTTGGAAGGTAGGTAGATCAAAACCAGGATATGTGTCTCTGTTTGTTTATATATTTGAGCCATGCTCTGTCAAAAGGGGGCTTAATGCATCTGCAAAAGGTATTGACCCATGTCAGTCTGCACAGTCCAGCTAGGCTGAACCTGAGCCAAAACTTCTTGCTGTTGGAAAGTTTTTTGCCTGTCAAAGGACCAGTGTAGCTCATGATTCTGTAGGTTGTTATACAAAACAGATTTTATGGATCTGTAATACTGTGATAGCTTGCTTTGTAGATCATGCATTACAGAGATGCAGTAAGCCCCCTTTTCAAAGAAAAGAAATTATTTCACTTCGTCTTTTACTAACTTTTCACAAGATGACAAGATTTTAGATTTACCCAGATTTGAAAGCATTTTGTAGATGACAAATGATGGAATATGACTTTGAAATGGTAGAAAACATTTTTTTTTTCACAATTTTTTCAAAAGCCTTTGCCTGAAGGTTGTCAAAACATTGGCTTTTCTGGTAAAGGGCTAACTCAAGGTAAAAGGATTTTGAAAAAAATTGTGGGAAAAGGAGGAAATGCAAGTAAGCAACATCTTTTTGCACAATGTTCTGCATACTTTTTAAGATGAATTTCATAATTTGAGGAACTTTTACTATGTTGTCTTCATGGGCTTTCAAATTAGATGGGTCTAAAATCTGTCATCTGGTAAAGAGTTATCTCTTTCACTGCCAGTGTTGCCTTGGATAGCTTTTGCACAAAATGTGTAGTCTGATCTTTGATCCACACTGTCCGCTACCTGGTGTTAATCTGTAACCAAAGCCAGCTCCAAGCGCAATGTAAATGTACATGTACTTTTAGACATCGAGAAAAGTCAAAGCCATTTAGTTGGCAGCGAAAGAGTTCATGTGTCGTTCTACATAATTAGCACTTGCACTTGTTGTACATGTATGTCTGTATTGAACTCTGTCTTTTCACAACTGCAATTTTAATGGCATTCGTAGACAGAATGGATCAAGATCAGACTGCATAAAATATGCAGTGTGTTTATGGATCTACACAGCTACATGATATACAAACTTTTGGAAATAAAACTTTGTCACTTGCTGCAGAAATATATGTTTAGATCTCCATCAAGATTAAATATATTTGAACCATGCTCTGACAAAAGGGGGCTTAATGCATCTCTGTGATGCATGATACCAATCAAGCCATCACATAATTATGAATCCACACACAATCCCAACTTTGAACGACCCTGAGAAAGAAAGCTTTTGAAAACATTTTTGGAAAAGGAGAAAATGTAGGTAGTCAGCAATTTTCTCCTTTTCCCACTATGTTTTCTGCCATTCCAAAAACCAATTTCAATTTTTGAGTCACATTTATTTTGTTGTTTAGAAATGCTTTCAATTTGGACAAGGGTAAAATTTTTTCATTTGATAAAGAGTTAAAAAGTTGGATCTGATAACAAGATTCTGTTTGCTTGTAAAGTGTTAAGCACCATTTTCAAAATTATATTACTTACACTAGGATCGAATGCACCTACCTATGCTTTCCTGGAGTTACTTTTACCTGTACTTTGCACAACATTCTTGCCAGGCCACTGGCTGCCTTCCTACGTAAACATTGTTGAAACAATGTTAAGGGTAAAGAGAGAATGAATGCTGTTGCAATGACAATCATCAGCCATAAGAAAGAATTTGGCTGAGCTTGGATGTACACGTAACTGGGCTTGGAGTGAAGTCTGAATAAAGTTAGCACCATATATACAGACTGGTTGTGCTACTTTGAAATTTAGAAAAACATATATTTATGAATTGCATGTGCAATGATAGAACCTGTACCAAATGTTCGTATGTTTTAAATTATGCTGAAAAAGAGGCCTTTGAAAACTTTGTTGGATGTTGGAAAAGGAAAAAATGCTTTAACTCTTTACCACACAATCCCGAGTTTTAATGACCATGAAATAGGAGGCTTTCAATTTGGTCCAGTCCAAAATTTTGTCGTTTTGTAAAGAGTTAAATCATCCCTTTCAGAGACAGGTCTACCATTTGAGCTTCATATATTTTTCCAACAGCAAATATGCTCTGCTAAAGAGGTAACCAACATAGTAATTCATCCTTAAACAAATTACAGTCTGGTGTCGGATCTACAGTATCTCTTTGTTAGATATTTTCTTGTATTTGGATATTTTCTCTACCTGAAAGTGAGCATATTCATTTTCTTCTGATGGTTAACCCTTTACCACCACACAATCCTAACTTTGAATGACCCTGATGAAGAAGGCTTTCAAAAACATTGTGGAAAAAGGAGAAAATGCTGGTGACCAGCATTTTCTCCTTTTTCCACAATATTTTCTACCCTTTGAATAGAAATTTCATGTTTTTAATGACAATTGATTTGTTGTATACAAATGCTTCCAGTTTAGACATGGCTAAAATTTTGTCATTTGGTAAAGAGTTAATGAGATAAATTCCAATAATTTTCATATCATTGTCGTCTCTTTTTTCAATAGTGTGGTTTCTTCAAGAGAAAGAAGCACAAGGAGGTCCAAAGATGGAAGCAGGACAGTTTGTACAAGAGAAGAAGTCAGATGCCATCCTCCATATCTCCTAACAGTGATCAGCCATACAGCCCTATTGAAGCCAAGCAAGAACCAGATGACAACTAATTTTAGAGCCCATTGAAGCCAAGCAACTAATTTTACTGCCCTATTGGACTAAAGCAAGAAACAGATGAAAATTTATCTTACAGCCCTCTTGAATCTAAGCACGAACAAGATTATGACAAGTCTTTCATCCCAAATGATGCCAAGCAAATAATTCTATAGCCCCATTGAAGCAAAAGAAAAATAAACTGGCAACTAATCTTACAGCTTAATTGAAACCAAACAGGAACAAGTTGATGACAAATCTTACAGCCCATTGCAGCTAAACATGTACAAAATGATAACTACCTTTATACATGTAGTCCCTCTGAAGTCAATACGGACCTAGGTGACAACTATTCTGTCAGCCTTATTGCAGCCAAGCAAGTAATCTAACAGCCCCAATGAAGCCAAACATCTTATCTTACAGCACAATAGAAATCAATCATTAACCAGTTGACAATTATTCTTACAGCCCTGTCGAAGCCAAGCAAGAACCAGATTATAGATGATACCAAATCTTACAGCACAATTGAAACCAAATGAAAACCAACTGAAATCAAGCTAGAACCACACTGCAATTAATCATACAGCCCAGTTGAAGACAGACAGCTTATCTTAATGCCCAGTTGAAGCCAAGCAAGAACTAGATGGCACTAATACTGTAGTCCCGTTTAAGCTAAGCAAGGAACAGATGACAACTTATCTTACAGCTTGATTGAAGTCAAGCAACTAGTCATACAGCCCCATTGAAGTTAAGCAAGAACCAGACAACAACTAATCGAAAAGTTCCCTTGAAGCCAAGCAACAAATCTTATAGCCACATTGAAAGGCAAGAGAGAACCAGATGACAAACTAAGCTTACAGTGCCTTTGAAGCCAAACAAGAACCAGTCCACTAATCATGCAGCCCTATAGAATCCAAACAATTATTATCCCACGCCAAAGGCTAGGGGATATAATTTTTGTGTTGTCTGTCCATCCCTTCATCCGTCCGTCCAGACAGATATCTTCTAAAGTCCTGGATGAAATTTGATGAAACTTCATACATGTGTTCCTTATGTTAGTCTGCCGAGATAATTTTTTTTCATTTTTCTTTTATATAATGCTGTGTCATGGAAAAAGGGGGCTTAATGTATATTTCCATCATGGACCAATATCTCTTAACTACTGGACAAAATTTATATCTTCTAAGGTCCTTGATGAAATTTGATGAAACTTCATACATTTGTTCCTACTGGACAAAATTTAAGAAACTTGATATAAAAATTGTTTATCATAAGCCACAGACAATCATCATTTGTTTCTGTTTTTTTTTTTTAAATGAAATTTCATAGAAAAAGGGGGCTTAATGTATATTTTCATTCTGGACCAATAACAGTCTGTTAGTCTGTCTGTCCGGACAGATTTCTTCTAAAATCCTCGACGAAAATTGATGAAACTTTATACATGTGTTCCTTGTGATAGCCCGCCAATATGATTTTCTTGATTTTTTTATTTAATGCTGTGTCATGGAAAAAGGGGGCTTGATGCGTATTTCCATAATGTACCAATATCCCTTTAACTACTCGACAAAATTTTATGAAACTTGATATTCATATTGTTTATCACAAGCACACACAATCATTATTCGTTTTTATATAATAAAATATCATGTCATGGAAAAAGAGGGCTTACTGTATAATTTCATTATGGACCAATAGCAAAAAAGTCATGTGTACATGCAAAACACAATACCTCTTATATATTTCTGTCAAAAAAAGGTCTTTTTCGGTGAGGAATATGATTTCAAAGAAATAACTTGTTTTACTTCTCATTGAAGCCAAGCAAGACACAGGTGACAATTGTTGATTGTCATTCTTCTACTGTAGTATTTAAAGTTTGTTTTCAAGGGGTTTAATGGAGTGACCCAATTGGTCTGTCTTGTCTGTTGAACTACTTTTAGCATACATCTGTTTACTCTTTACCGAATGACAAAGTTCTCTATCTGACTTACTGTCACACATTATTATGTCAAGATATTGTTTTGCTTCAGTAAAGAATTACTGAAATCGCAGAACCAAACATTGTACTTTTGTTCAGAATATGTCACAACTTACTGGATGGTGTGGATTGTAGATTAGAGTGAGCAGAACATGTCCTGATCTTGGATCAACATTGTCCCAAAAGCAGTGTTAATGCGCTTGATGTTCGATGAGGAAACCTTCTACAATATATCAAAGACTTTGTTTTGCAATGAAGAATTTCAAAAGAATTGTGCCACTTTGTTTTTGGCCTGGGCTTGGCTTGCCAAGCCGAAGGCCATAGTAATTTATGTATATCAATATTTCAAGCCCCATCCAAGCACTTATGGAAAAAAACCGAGTAAAAGTGCAAAGTACCACTTGCAATACATCTCACAACGCCTAAAAAATACAACCCGTGAAAATGGAAAAAATATTTGGGTTTTTGAACATCATAGTTTGGTTACAATTAACAAAAAACTTTGGTAGAATTGTGATGTTAATTACACGAGAGTGTTTGACTAAGAATTTGGAGCTGTAATGAGCTGATTTATCACTGCAAATTAGTGCGCTGTAATACTGAAAGAAACTCTCGGCAAACCTCGGGTGATCCGTTGATCAAATCATTAGTTGTAGTTGTGGAGTCGGCCGAGTTGTGACGAGCGATGTTGCCGTCTATTCCAATTTACACCATGTGAATGACAAAATGCAGACGATGTGTTCATTCCCCAAAATACCTGTTTAAAAAAACCTCAGTAAGATTTATTTTCATAAAATGACTGTGCTGCTCGTATCTAAAGGTATAAATACCGTATGTACAATATTTGGTTGACCCAGCATGTACGATGTCTTATTTCGTCTTGTTAGAGTTGTCCCGATATCGTGTGACATCTCGGACCATTACAGTTTCGACCCATAACAAATTCGGAACACAAAATCGAATATGTGAAGTTACACAAGGTATAAAAGGTGCTATCTGATCTTGATTCTTGATCTCCTTAGGTATTTAAGTGCCAACAAAATTTATTTTGACCCGAGTTTTGTATCAACGCTGTATCAAGTATCAACGTTTTGTATCAAGCAGAATAAGCGTTACGTCCCGAGTTCTTATTTTCCTGAGGAATAAGACTTTTGAAAACCTTCTAGAAAAAAAAAAGAGAAAATGCCGGTAACCAGCATTTTCTCTTTTTCCCAAATCGATTTTTACATTTCCAAATACAATTTCAAACTGTTGAGCCACAGATCATTTTGTCGTCTGCAAATGCTATCAATTTGGCCAAGTTGTACTCTGTCAGTCATATTTTTTTTAACCCTATCCCAAACAAGCCCTGGTTTTCACATGTCTGAAGCACAAGTCTTTTGAAAACACTGTGGGAAAAGGAGAAATTGCTCGTAATGAGCAATTTCTTCTTTTCCCACAGTGTTTTCTACCCTTTTTGATAACTTTCTGCCATTTTCATCAAATTTGAAATTGTCGTCTGCAAACTTGTTCAATTTGGACCAGTCCAAAATTTGTCGTTTGGGAAAGGGTTAACACGGCAGTTTGATGCCCAAAGAACAAAAAAAGAAAATCCTTTGAAAATTATCTCCATTAAATCCATAAAGACCACGAGGCCAAGACTTCACAAAAAATACTCATTATATAAGCCTGTACAAATTCACGTTTTTCCATTCTGTTGTCAACTCATTAGACTGTCAGTGTGAGACTTTGTAGATATTTTTATTAGTCTGTGCAAATGTGATAGCAGTTTCAAGCTAAATATTTTAGCAGTTTTGAGCTTGAACTCTGGTGGGCCTATTCTTCCTACTTCTTCACCCCTTCTGATGCCCAGGCCTTCAGCGCCTTCACTGCTTTGATTTCACATGATCTCATGTTTTAATGCTTAGAGCACCAAGTAAACCCAACAGATATTTTCATTCAACATATAAGATCAAATGAGAGTAATTTCAAGGTTTCTACACAACTGTCTAAGCAAAGTAGACAGTGTATGTCAAAGACCATGTTTTTGTGCAGTCGGATCTTGTTTCACGCTGATCACAAAGGCTACCAAAGCAATGAAAGGTTTTTAGCTCCACTGGCTGAAGGCTAGCGGGCTTCTGTTATGGCCTTGTGTCCATCGTGCATCCATGCGTGTGTCCTTGCGTTAACTTTTATTTCATACATCTTCTTCTCTGGAACTACCCATCGGATTTTAACGAAACTTCACAGAAATGATCCTGGCATGGCCCTCTTCAGAAAGTCTTCAAAGAATTTGATTTCTATCAAAACTGTGGTTGCCATGGCAACAAAACTGAAAAATATTGGAAATCTTTAAAAATCTTCTTGTCCAAAACCATAAGGCCTAGGGTTACCAAATTTGGCATGTACCTTCATCTAATGGACCTCTACAAAAACTCTTCCAATTATAGCCCCGGGGTCAAAATTGGCCCCGCCCCAGGGGTCACAAGATTTACATAGGTTTATATAGTGAAAACTTTAAATATCTTCTTGTCCTTAACCATATGGCCTAGGGCTACCAAATTTGGCATGTAGCTTCATCAAATAGACCTTTACTTAGATTCTTCAAATTTTAGGCGTCGGGCCAAAATTGGCCCCGTCCTGGGGGTCACAAGTTTTACATGGGCTTATACACGGAAAACGTTGAAAATATTCTGGTTCTAAATCACTATGGCCTAGGGCTACCAAAAGTGGCATGTAGCTCCATCTAATAGACCTCTACTTAGATTCGTCAAATTATAGCCCTGGGGCCAAAATCGGCCCCACCCTGGGGGTCACAAGTTTTACATGGGCTTATACAGGGAAAACTTCGAAAATATTCTTGTTCTAAACCATATGGCCCAGGGCTACTAAATTTGGTATGAAGCTTCGCCTAATTGACCTCTAATAAGATTCTACAAATTATAGCACTTGGGTCAAAATTGGCCCTTTCCCAGGGGGTCACAAGATTTACAAGGACTTTTATAGTGAAAACCTTAAAAATCTTCTTGTTCATAGCTGTAAGGCCTAGGGCTACCAAATTTGGCATAAAGCTTCATCTAGAGGATCTCTTCTGAATTTGTTCAAAATTTAGCGATTGTTCAAATTGAATTAAACCCCCTCATGGTTTATTAAAGAAACTGAAAATCCTGTTTATAACCATACAGCCCAGTCCTATATTACTTGGTATGTGGTTATATCTTGTTGAACTCAATCAGGATTCAGTTAATTATAGCTCATAATTATAGCTTGAAATCGTAAATCATAGGTAAAAAATGGACTCGCCCTGGGGTCACAATTTATCAGTCTTCTTGTTAGAAGCCTTTAGGCCTAGAGTTATAATGTTTGGTGTGTATGGTTTGTACATATTAGCCAGTGGAGCGATACAGGGCCATAATGGCCCTCTTGTTTAAGGGTTAAAACTGCATTAACTAAATAATTTTTCAGCAAGCACTTTGTAAAACTATCCTTATATATAGAATGGACCATCAAGTTACTTAAAGTATACTGTGAGAATGTATTCTCTGTAGTTATTAGGTTTGAAGCATGATTTTCAGTTTCTGCCACAAATTTTTATCTTGAATTAATGACTTTGGTGTAACTTACAAGTATGATGAATAACTTAAAAAGCAATGGGGTGAACAGTTCACAAAATTCTTGTAGCATGGAAAGGAATGCTTCTTAGCTCCACTGGCCAAAGGCCAGAGAACTTATGTCATGGCCCTGTGTCCGTTGTGCATCAGTGTGTGTGTATGTGCATCTGTGTGTGCATTAACATTTATTTCAAACATCTTCTTCTTATCCAATTTTGACCAAATTTCACAGAAGTAATCCTGCCATGGTCCTATTCAGAATGTCTCGAAAGATTTTGAGTCCTGTAAAAACTCTGGTTGCCATGGCAACAAAAATATTGGAAATCTTTGAAAATCTTCTTGTTTAAAACCGTAAGGCCTAAGGCTACCAAATTTGGCATGTATCTTTATCTAATAGACGTCTACTAATTTCTTAAAATTATAGCCCTGGGCCAAAATTGGCTCCACCCAGGGGTCACGAGTTTTGCATGGGCTTATTTACGGGAAACTTTAAAAATCTTCTGATACTAAGCCTTTTGGCCTAGGGCTACCATAATTAGCATGTAGCTCCATGTGATGGACGTCTACTAATATTCTTCAAATTGTAGCCCTGGGGCCAAAATTGGCCCCGCCCCAGGGGTCACATGGGCTTATATTCGGAAAACTTTAGAAATCTTCTGGTTCTAAACCATATGGCCTAGGGCTACCAAATTTGGTATGTAGCTTAACATAATGAACCTCTACTAAGGTTCTACAAACTATAGCCCTTGGGTCAAAATTGGCCCAGTCCTGTGGGTCAGATGTTTTATAGTGAAAACTTTAAAAATCTTCTTGTTCATAACTGTCGAGCCTAGGGCTACCAAATTTGGTATATAGCTTCATTGAGTGGATCTCTTCTGAATTAGTTCAATTCTTATTAATCAAAATAAACCCGCCTCTCATGCTTTATTAAGTAAACTTTGAAAATCTTCTTGTTTATAACCATACAGCCTAGACCTATATTATTTGGTATATGGCTGTATCTTGTTGAATTTTACCTGGATTAAAGTAATTATAGCTCATAGTTATATCTTGAAATCGTAATTATAAGTAAAAAATGGAGTCGCCCTTGGGTCACAATTTTCACATGGGGATTTATAGAGAGACGGTATCGGTCTTCACAGAAACCTTTCAGCGTGGAATTGTAATACTTGGTATACATGTATGCTTTGTATGTATTAGCCAGTTAAGCAATACAGGGCCATCATGGCCCTCGTTTTTTTATGTGAACTCTTGAGTGATATATAAGCTCTGACATATATGTTTTTTGGCGTTTGGGATATAATTCTATAACATGACCCACTTTGCCGCAGTGATGCAAACCTATCAAATTTGCAGTTTAGAAAAAAAATATCATTTACCCAGCCTTGTAAAATGGTTCAAACAAGCCTTTTTGGAGATAAATAAGATATTTTCTTGACAAGTTTACCTCAAAAGCCAACAAGTGTGCAATTCTTTTTGCCACATATTTTCTTGACAAGTTTAATAAATTATATATAGAAAGTAAAGCGTATACGATTGGCTCTAGTTGCTGATCTCAAACATGTATAGGCAAAGACAGTTCGTAATATAAATAGCTATACTGCAATAGAAAGAAATTTATTTAATCATTTGATAAGAATTTCGGCGCATGGACTGTTGAAATGAAGATTTTTTTTTGTCTGTCTATGAGATTCCCTTTGTATGATTGTACATGTAGCTATTTTTATGAATATGTGTATTTTTTCATGTCTATAATATTTAGTGTAAATAGTGTTTATTATTTTGAGCTGGATCAATTGTTCACTTCTCGCCTCATTTTGTAATACACTGTTTGTTCTTTCTAGAAAACTTGTTTCACTTTCAATTATTCATTCCACAGTATGGCAAATATAATATATGAGCTTTGGCATTAGATAATACTGACACTCTCTTTGTGAAGGTAACACCAGGTGAAAATGTGAAAAAAGGAAAAAAAATGATGACCAGTGAAAAACCTCGTATTAGTTTACAGAGTGGACAAAAACCTCCCATAGTTTCAGGTAAACTACCCGGTCTATTTTAATACACGATTTTACCCATTTATGTAATTACTGCACATCCAAACCGGGAATCGTAGATATTCGTGTATAGATCTAAACAAACAACCCCTGTCCAAACCCCTAACTGTTAAAAAAAAAAACGGGAGAAAATCATCTGAAAGAAAAACGTCCTTATTTTCAGCTCGGCTGTTTTTGAAGAAAACATGGAGTTATTGTCGTAGCCCTAGCATCGTCGTCTGCATCTGTGTTGTCGTGCAAACACTTTGACATTTTGTAATATCTCATACCACTAAAGATATTCATTTCAAACTTGGACATCTATCGAAAGGGGAACCTATACACCAAGGGCAGGTAACCATCAAAGTATTTTGACAGTTATGTCCCTTTCCAAGTTAGAAATTTCACTGAAAATCAAGCAATCGAAGCCGAGCGGTGACACTTGCATGTGGTGTTCTTGTTTAAAAAACGCGCCCGCCCACCCCAAGCTCCAAATATTGAGAGAGAGTGGCAGTTTTATCAGAAAAATAGACAAGCCTACATGTACTTTGGTCAAATTTTTAAACAAAAGCTATTGGGGTCTTTTCTTAAATTCAAAATCAGCTTTTAAAGATTTCTTGTTTAAATAGCTTTGAATTGTTTTTAGCTCACCTGAGCACAAAGTGCTCAAGGTGAGCTTTTGTGATCTTGCTGTGTCCAGTGTCCGTCGTCTGTCATGCGTCGTCCGTCGTGCGTCGTCAGCATTTACCTTGTGTGCACTCTAGAGGCCACATTTTGAGCCAGATCCTCATGAAACTTGGTCAGAATCTTTGTCAGGATAAAATCTTACACAAGTTAGCAATTGGGTCACGTGGGGTCAAAAAGTAGGTCACAGGGCCAGATCTTAGAAAAACCTTGTGTGCATTCTGGAGGCTACATTTTCAGCCTGATCGTAATGAAACTTTGTCAAAATATTTGTCAGGATAAAATCTTGGACAAGTTTGAAATTGGGTCACATGGGATCAAAAAGTAGGTCACGGAGCCAAATCTTAAAAAAAGATTGTGTGCACTCTAAAGGCCACATTTTCAGCCTGATATGCCTGAAGCTTGGTTAGAATGTATGTCTGGATAATATCTCGGATAAGTTCGAAATTCACGTGGGATCAAAAAGTATGTCAAGGGGCCAAATCTTTAAAAAAGCTTGTGTGCACTCTAGAGGCCACTTTTTCAGTCTGATATGCATGAAACTTGATTGGAATGTTTGTCTGGATTATATCTCAGACAAGTTCGAAATTGGATCATGTCGGATCAAAAAGTAGGTCAAGGGGCCAAATCTTGGAAAAAGCTTATGTGCACTCTAGAGGCCACATTTTCAGCCTGATATTCATGAAAATTGGTCAGAATTTTTGTCTGGATAAAATCTTGGACAGGTAAGAAATCAGTTTATGCTGGGTCAAAAGAAGGTCACAGGGCCAAATCTTAGAAAAAGCTTGTGTGCACTGTAGAGGCCACATTTCCAGCCTGATACTCATCAAACTTGGTCAGAATGTTTTTCTGAATAAAATCTCAGATTAGTTCGAAATTGGATCATGTCGGGTCAAAAAGTAGGTCACTGTGCCAAATCTCAGAAAAACCTTGTGTGCACTCTAGAGGACACATTTTCAGCCTGATACTCATGAAACTTGGTCAAAATGATTGTCTGGATGAAATCTCGGACAAATCTGAAATTGGATGACATCGGGTCAAAAAGTAGGTCACTGGGCCAAATCTAAGAAAAACCTTTTGTACACCTAGAGGCCACATTTCAGTCTGATACGCATGAAACTTGGTTAGAATGTTTGATTTGATAAAATCTTGGACACATAGAAAATTGGGTCATGTCAAGTCAAAAAGTAGGCCATTTGGGCCAAATCATAGAATGACCTTGTGTGTACTGTAGAGGCCACATTTTCAGCTTGATACTCATGAAACTTGGTCAGAATGTTTGTCTGGATAAAATCTTAGACAAGTTCGAAATTGGGTCCCGTCGGGTCAAAAAGTAGGTCACTGGGCCAAATCTTAGAAAAACCATGTGTTCACTCTAGGGGCTACATTTTCAGCCTGATACTCATGAAACTTGGTCAGAATGTTTGTCTGGATGAAATCTCAGAAAAGAATGATATCAAGTCACGCAAGGTCAAAAAGTAGGTCATGGGGCCAAATCTTAGAAAAACCTTGTGTGACTCTAGAGGCCACATTTTGAGCCAGATTAGAAATTCAAAAATAGGCTAACGCAGTCAAAAAGTAGATCACTTACACTCATGCGTTTTACATCATCACGACCAGGATCTTTTCAGCCTTATCAATCCTAGATGACCTTACTCAGGTGAGCGCTTTAGGGCCAATGGCCCTCTTATAATTTCAAACGACTTCCTAAAATTCAAAACTTTAGATACATAGTGTGATTATGGAAGCCCTGACCAAGACTAGTTCCTGCCACTGTTTGATGTAGTACAGGTAACAATGGACTTCTAGAAGCATGCGTAAGAATCTGAATGGAACGGGTTATAGAAAGGTAAGATACACGTATGGCAGACTAAGAGCCAGCTGGGTGTCCCCCCTCTCCCCGAATTTTCGGCACTATTTCTGTCTTACGCCCCAATGTCCCCTGAGCTTATTTCCAAAGTTTGCCATCTGGCAAGTGGGGCTTTTGCAAGGTTTAGAGGTCAAAGGTCATCAAGTGCACTTCTGACTACACCTTATCAGTTGATCAGCAATTAATATTTTTTTTTTGATAATTTTAGTCCTTCTGTAAGTCCCAAATGGTCTCAGGTAATGAAATAAGCTTATGTTGAAATATTTCTCTCTTGAACACCAGGGACGGACGGGGACCTATTGTGAACAAATCAAATAATTTAAAAAAAAAAGGAGGATTAGAAATGTGCTTTTTCCTTTTGAAAATAGGATAAATCGAATATATGGTAAGTGCCGAGATGGATATTTAAAGTTTATCCGGCTCGGCCCGAAAACTAACGAGGGCTCGCTAAAAAGCTCGCCCTCTCAGATTTGTGAGCCTCACTGGATAAACTTTATCCATCTCGGCACCAACCATATATTCTCTATAAAGAGAGATAACATGTCACAGTCGTTTTATTTAAACATATTTTTTTCTGCAAAAGTCAATAGATCTACAGACACAATGCAATACAATCACTAAGCAAATATAATCCTGCAGAAATGGATTGGGACGGAAGCAAAGCTTATAGAGGTCCTCTGCAATGTCCGCTTATTGCATTTATAAAGTACGTTATAGAGAACAAGTGGAGAACATGAAAAAGATGGAGGGAAAAAAGAGGGGACAGATCATGGGTGTTGATGTGTTAGGCCTACTGGTGAAGATGTCACCAAACCATAAACAATAGCCTATAGAGTCAATGTATAACCATGGTTATAAAAACCTGCAACCAGGTGACCGTCACTGTTTACTAGTGAAGTTTATAAAGATGGAAATACTCTTGAGTGCTTGGTAGGAATGACAGGATATGTAATATATGTATGAACCATGCCCTGTGAAAAGGGGCTTAATGCATCTGCGAAAAGCATCGACTCAGGTCAGCCTGGGCAGTCCGTGCAGGCTAACCTGAGCCGAAACTTTTCGCTATGGGTCAATTTTCTGTGTGTCAAAGGACCTTATGATGCTTACAGTCTACCTTATGACGTGTAGTCAGTTATTAGACAAAATGTAATAGATCTATACCACATATTATACACACAAGAGGTCACTAAGAATGTCTTCAACTAGTTTCTACAGGAGGATATTGTATTGTCACTGAGAAAACAAACAAATCAGTTACACTAAAGAGCAAATTTTCCACATGCACGGATGTAAGTATGTAATGTGCAGCAAATATTCTGTCATTATCATGCAGGCTAAGACTTTCGGATGGTTCGAAGAGAGAATCTTGCTATATCATTTATGCTTTAAAAGATTCATGTAAAAGATTTCTAAAGTCATAAATTGAACATTGTAGAAAGAAATGTTCAGCTGATTCAGCCGAGCCACATCTACAGTGGCAAATGCACCAAATTTTTGAAGTACAGATGATGATTAACAGAGCCACAACTGTTGCGCAACCGAGCATGGATTATCTGCATTTTTCTTTCATCGAAGAAACATAGTTGTCTTGGAGTGGGTTTGTCAACGTTCAAATGATACTTGAAAGATGTCAGTGATTCTGCGTTTTTAAACTCATCCGTTATGGAATTCCAACCATTAAAATGCATTATTGTACCTACCTAGTTCTGCCTGCCATGGTTCGCAAAATATGACAAGGATTGATTTAACTACCTGTGAGACTAGTGGCAGCATTCAGCAACCATTGTAAATTGCATTGTCAGTCTTATTCCAGATTTAGAATGCAAAACGGGGCCTATTCTCATTGACCTTTTGCAGACAGTGTTGATCAAGATCAAGATCAGACTGCAAAGAACGTGCAGTCTGATCTTGGATCTACACTGGGAGATTTTTTTTCTCCAAAGATAAGTTTGAAATAACATTAATCTGGTTTTTACTATCGGCTAGAAAGTTTAACTTATCTAGCAGGATAAGGGTTAAAGGCATTTCGACGTAGCAACCTATCGTGAAATGAGGTGCCGTCCGTCCTCTGACTGATCTCACACGTCCACTTCTTGACCTGTCGATAGCGCAAACGAGTCTTCAAAACCCCGATCTAAATTTGATTACAACCGACTGCGTACACAGTATGTCAAATGAAGAAAAAAGGAATCTATGAATCGAATGGTTTTTTTTTGACTGAAAAAGATACTTAGATTTTTCCCAAAGGTTGAATACCAATATAGCAAAATCTTATTCCTTTTTGTGCATTTACGACATGTATGTTAACGCTGCTGGTTGCAGGTTCGATACCCGGTTGCGGCAAACTTTCTTTCCTGCGATTTTTCGCCTGTCACCTTCGATGCATGGGAAAAAAGTAGCATGTCAGTGGCTCGGGTTGTACCCCCAGTAAGTTGCACATAACGTATGTCATTACGTACTGACATCGAGTACTGCTTAGAGAGGAGTCATGTTCTGTGAACAGGGGACTTAATGCATCTCTGTGATGCATTATACCAATCAAGTCATCACATGACCATGGACCCAGAAGGTCCAGTTTGTATAATAACCGACTGAAACATGAGGTAAACTGGTCCTTTGACATAAAGAAAATGGACCAGTAGCGAAAGGTTTCGGTCCTGTCAATACTTTTCGCAGATACATTTAGCACCCTTTTCACAGAGAATAGCTCAAATATTTTGCTTTAGCTTATAATTACAGATCAAAATCTAACTAGAATATAGGAAAAAAAGAAATTTCTCTTTGACAACAACATGTCTGTAACCCTTTTCCAAAAATCCAGAGCTTAAACTTCCAAGAGAAAGAAGGCTTTTGAAAACATTGTGGGAAAGGGAGAAAATGCTGGTAGCCAGCATTCTTCTTTTCCCACATTGTTTTCTACACTTTGAAAGACAAATAATTTCATTTAAGACATATATAATTTGATGTCTGCCAATGCTTTCAAATTCGACATGTCCAAAACTTTGTCTCTATTAAAGTGTGGTGCCCATGGTCGTGCGGTAGAGCGTCAGCCTCGTAACTAAAAGGCCACGAGATCGATACCCGGGACCGGGTGTCAACTTTTGGACTGTTTATTGGTCCACACATTCGGGGCGAGTACTGGTGTAGTTCCCGCGAAACAAAGTCGGGAGGGATTATTATAAGTTGCAAGAACTTGTTTCTCAATCGATGTGAAGTAAACAGCATTCGACATGTATAAATTGAATTTTCGCCAAATTAATGATATATGATGTTCATCCTAGTCATGCTAGTTATAATAACGTTTTTAGACTAGCGAAGCTAGTCTATAGGCATCAAGATTGACCTAAAGTCAAAGTAAACAAAAACCTCACAGTTGCCAAATACTGCCTCACAGAAAAACACTTCTTTCTGTTATAAATCTTAATTCTGTTATATATGACAATTTTGACAAAACCCACTAAATCTCTACCACTCCAATTTGAACATGTTGTCTTACAAAGTAATAAACTGAACAAGATGTCATTTACAAGGTACAAGATATTTGCTTATATGTAAATTAAGCGACCTATGCAAAGCAGAGAATCACTTTTTCCTACACCAATATAATATTATGAATGAATCTATTAATAGACACGCCTAGGTAACTTGTAGCAAATCCCAGTTACATTAACCCTCACTGGACAGGGAACCCATGTCATTCCTTCAGTCATTCATTGTGTACAGTTATACTGTTATGTTAAACTGTTGTTCTACTCTTGAATGTTAACCCTTTACCAAACAATCCCAAGTTTTAACGATACTGGGGAAAATCCCTTTGAAAACATTGCGGGAAAAGGAGAAATGCTGGTTACCATCATTTTCTCCTTTTCCCACCTTGTTTTCTACCCTTTTGAAATCAGGTTTCATCAGTTGAGCCACTTTTAATTTATGGTCTGCAACAGCTTTGAATTTGGACTGGCGTAAAATTTTTCGTTTTGTAAAGAGAGTTAAATAGTTAACTACATCTTGTGCTATTGGATGTTGACTAATTGATTGCATGGTGTTTAAAGCCTTTTCAACATTATTTCAGTGATATTGCGGTGGCCAGAGCACCTATCCATGCTTTCCCGGAGTTTCTTTTACCAGCACTACCGCGGCTCAATGACGTTTTGCAGACAGTGTGGATTAAGATCAGACTGCGCAGAGCATACAGTCTGATCTTGGATGTACACTGTCCGATAAGAGGATATATTATTTCCTCCAAAACGTAAGTTTGAAATAGCAATATTCAGGTGTTTACCATCGGCTTGAAAGTTTCGTTTCCAATTCTTAGCAGGTTAAGGGTTAAACTTAAACTGGATTACAGTTAACCAATAGCACGCATAGCCCCAGCAGCTCATTCGGTAGTGTACAGGACTTGGAAACAGGAGGTCGCTGGTTCGATCCCCGACTCGGCAAACTTCTTTCTGAGGATTGATGATAGTCATTGTGACAGGATTCATTTCTCTCTCACGTTTCAACGATGGTTATAGGCCTAATATGAATGTGGAAAAGCAGCCAGTGGCTTGGAAAGAATATTGTGCAGAGTACTGGTAAAAGAAACTCCAGGAAAGCATGGATATGTGCACTGTCCACTGCTACATAACTGGAATAGTGTTGAAAACAGGGTTAAATACCATACAAACAATCAATCAATCAAATTCGCTAGTCTGTCAGTACTTTCAGTACTTTGATTGAAAAGAAAAAGTGCCTCTGATAGTTTTCAGCCTAAGAAAAAGACGCCCTATAAAAACACAGTGGGAAAGGAGAAATTGCTGGTAATCAGCATTTTTTCCCTTTGTCGCAATTTTTTCGACTCAGTCAAAGGCAAATAACATCGTTTGTCGTCTGCAAAATGCCTTCAATTTGGGCAAGTCTACATTTTTGTCGTCTGGTAATGCGTTAACTGAGGTTATTTCCTTTACTTCTGACGTCGAAATAACTGCCAGAGGCCCAATATTCATGTGTGCACGTGCGTATACATGTATTCCGGTACGTCTAAAATACGAAAAGGACTCCTTTTCGCGAAAAGGACTTTAGATTTTACGAAAAGGAGTCAGTCCTCTCAGTCCTTTTCGCGAAAAGGACTTTACAATCCACACACACAAAAAAAAACCTTCTTAAATTAGGACTTCTTTTCATGAAAAGATTTGTTTGTTTGGTGTTTCGAACATTATTTCAGTTATATCGCGGCGGCCAGTGCACCTATCTATGTTTTCTTGGTTGATTGATTATATGGTGTTTAACGCAGTTTTCACCATTATTTCAGTTATATCGCGGCGGCCAGTGCACATATCCATGCTTTCCTGGAGTTTCTTTCCAAGCCACTGGCTACTTCCCCACATAACCATCGCCGAAACAATGGTCAGTGGTGAGAGAGGAATGAACCTGTCGAAATGACTATCATCAATCCTCGGAGAGAAATTGGCCAAGCCGGGGATCGAACCACCGACCTCCTATTCTTAAGTTCTGTGCGCTACTGACTGAGCTATGGGGGATCAGCTATGCTTTCCTGGAGTTCCTTTCTAACAGTATTTCGCACAACATTTTTCCCAAGACACTGGCTGCTTTTCCAGACAACCGTTATCGACATAATAATCAGCGGTAGGAGAGGAATGATTCTTGTTGCAATAATTAATCATCAATTCTTGGAGAGAAATTCGCCAAACTGGGTAACCAAACCAGCAACCCCTGGTCTAAAGTCATGTACGCTGAAACGCCACCAAGTTTATTTATAAGTATCAGATTTTAACAGAGAGGTGGGGCTTACATCACATCCGTCTGCACATATGTGAATACCGACTGTGATCTACAGATCTCCCGCGATATACATGTACATAAAAGGTCAGGCTTGACAGGATAATGATTAAATTACCAACATTTTCGCTTTCAGCCCGCCTCTATCAATAATTTTATATAATATTTAGTTATTAGGTTCTCTCCATAGAAATGTACCGTTCGGCCTATGAAATCATTGTGGAAAAAGAAGTAAGTCGTAACGAGCTGTGACCTTTGTATGCATGCAATGTCTTCTTTTTGGAAATGTCCGCCCGGGTAGCTCAGTGGTTTGTGTATCTGACTCGTGACCTGGTGGTTGCGAGTTCGATACCCGGCAGAGGCAAACTTTCTTTCCGGCGATTTTTCGCCTCTCATCTCTGATGCACGTGAGAAAAGTAGTCAGTGGCTTTGGAAAGAAACTTGTGTCAGTTCTTGTGTGAGAAAGACAGGAAACACACGGGTGCGTCACTGACCGCCATGATTATGACCTGACCTATTAAAATGGCGTTAAACTCCAAAACAAATCAAACCAATATTTTTGGAAATACAATTCAGTCTTTCGCAGGTAGATCCCTTTCCAATCTATGTGTCAGATTTCTGGTGTTCTTTAACTGTACCTATCGACAACATACTAAATTTAAACTTTACTCTCAAATAGAAATAGCTCAATGATTTAACGACCAAAAATTATCCTGGCCATGTAGATATTTAACTCTTTACCAAAAATCTCGATTATTAACAAATCGAAAGAAAAAGAATTTTGAAGACATTGTGGGAAAAGGTGAAACCGCTAGTGAAACAAATTTCAATTTTTGAGTCACAGTTACCTTTTTCTCCTTCAAATCCTATCAATTTGGACAAGTCTAAAATTTTGTCGTTTGGTAAAGAGTTAAATCACATTGTGCTGGGTGTAAGATACCAGAGTACTTTGATCCTGTAATGTAACTCTTCACTGTCGAGGTAAACTTTATACACCCATTGATAAATAACAATTTTGAGTAAACCATCGAAGGCCTAATTTCCCAGATAGGATTATTTATACAAAAAATGTGAGTGTTTTGGACTATGCATTACATTCTTTTCAAGTTGCTTTTTTTCAATTTTATAAAGAAATTGGACTTGAATCAAGATACGATCGGCTAAGATACAAGAAATGTATTTTGGGAATGATGCAACTCCGATAGACCGTAATGTCTGCGAGGCGTATTTCCTGCTGAATACTCAGAATTTTAGCATTCTTATGATCAGTGTGAAGTCTACCTGCGTCTTACTGGAGGTCATCAATGAAATCCCCGATTTTGAATCATGAAGTTGGGGGAGCGTCTTATAAGCGAAGGCGTCTTATAGTCGAGCGTATACGGTAAATCTTATGAACCTCCCCCCCACAAGCATGAGGCCAAATTTGACCCCAGGACTATACTTTGGGCACTTTTGGTAGACCCCAACTAGATCAAGCTAAATGCAAAATTTGGTAGCTCTAGGCCTTATGGCTAGGTACGGGAAGATTTTTAAAGTTTTCTCTATATAAGCCTATGTAAAACTCGTGACCCCTGGGGCAGAGCCAATTTTGACCCCAGGACTATAATTTCAAGAAACATGATGGGGGTCTACTACATAAAGCTACATGCCAAATTTGGTAGCCCTATGCCTTATGGTTTCAGACAAGAAGATTTTTAAAGTTTTCTCTATATAAGCCTATGTAAAACTTGTGACCCCTGGGGCGGAGCCAATTTTGACCCCAGGGCTATAATTTCAAGAAACACGATAGAGGTCTACTACATAAAGCTACATGCCAAATTTGGTAGCCCTATGCCTTATGGTTTCAGACAAGAAGATTTTTAAAGATTTCCAATATTTTTCAGTTTTGTTGCCATGGCAACCAGAGTTTTTGAAGGAATCAAATTCTTTCAAAAAATTCTGAAGAGGACCATGGCAGGATCATTTCTGTGAAGTTTCATGAAAATTGGATGGGTAGTTTCAGAGAAGAAGATGTTTGAAATAAAAGTTAACGCACGGATGGACGGACGGACGCACGGACTGACAGACGGACGGACGCACGACGGACACCGGGCCATGACATAAGCCCGCTGGCCTTTGGCCAGTGGAGCTAAAAAAATAGAAATTTGTGACAGGTCAAAAATGTAGACATGTTTATTGTGAGGGCCCCTGCCTATTTGCAGGCGAATTTACACCGTCTGTCTTTTTTAGCTCACCTGAGCACGAAGTGCTAAGGTGAGGTATAGTGATGGGTCATTGTCCGGCGTCCATCTGTCCGTCTGTCTGCAATTCCTTTAAACATCTTCTCCTCCTAAACCGCTGTTCAAGAGATTGAATTCCACCCAAAACTCTGGTTGCCATGGCAACAGAAAGGCAAAAAATAGGAAGATCTTTGAAAATCTTCTTCTCTGATTCTATAAGGCATAGAGCTTTGGTATTTGGTATGTAGCATCTCCTAGTGGACCTATACCAAGTTTGTTAATATGATGCCCCTGGGGTCAAAACTTGCCCCGCCCCGGGGGTCACAAGTTCGAACATAGGAACAAAGAATGAAAACTTTAAAATTCTTCTTCTCTGAAACTGGAAGGCTTGGAGCTTTGATATTTGGCATCTAGCATCTCCTAGTGGACCTCTACCAATTTTGTTCATATGATGCCCCTGGGGTCAAAACTGGCCCCGCCCCGGGGGTCACAAGTTTTGAACATAGGAACAAAGAAGGAAAACTTTAAAAATCTTCTTCTCTGATTTTAGAAGGCGTAGAGCTTTGATATTTGGTATGTAGCGTCTCCTAGTGGACCTCTACCAAGTTTGTTCATATGATGCCCCTGGGGTCAAAACTTGCCCTGCCCCGGGGGTCACAAGTTCGAATATAGGAACAAAGAATGAAAACTTTAAAATTCTTCTTCTCTGAAACTGGAAGGCTTGGAGCTTTGATGTTTGGCATCTAGCATCTCCTAGTGGACCTCTACCAATTTTGTTCCTATGATGCTCCTGGGGTCCAAACTGGCCCCGCCCCGGGGGTCGCAAGTTTTGAACATAGGAACAAAGAAGGAAAACTTTAAAAATCTTCTCTGATTCTAGAAGGCGTAGAGCTTTGATATTTGGTATGTAGCATCTCCTAGTAGACCTCTACCAAGTTTGTTTATATGATGCCCCTGGGGTCAAAGCTAGCCCCGCCCCGGGGATCACAAGTTCGAACATAGGAACAAAGAATGAAAACTTTAAAATTCTTCTTCTCTGAAACTGGTCGGCATGGAGCTTTGATATTTGGCATCTAGCATCTCCTAGTGGACCTCTACCAAGTTTGTTCATATGATGCCCCTGGGGTCAAAACTGGCCCTGCCCCGGGGGTCACAAGTTCTAACATAGGAACAAAGAAGGAAAACTTTAAAATTCTTCTTCTCTGAAACTGGAAGGTGTAGAGCTTTGATATTTGGTATGTAGCATCTCCTAGTGGACCTCAACATACTTTGTTCATACGATGCCCCTGAGGTCAAAACTGGCCCTGCCCGGGGGATCACAAATTTCTAACATAGGAACAAAGAAGGAAAACTTTAAAATTCTTCTTCTCTGAAACTGGAAGGCGTGGAGCTTTGATATTTGGCATCTAGCATCTCCTAGTGGACCTCTACCAATTTTGTTCATATGATGCCCCTGGGGTCAAAACTGGCCCCGCCCTGGGGGTCACAAGTTCTAACATAGGAACAAAGAAGGAAAACTTTAAAATTCTTCTTCTCTGAAACTGGAAGGCATAGGGCTTTGATATTTGGTATGTACATGTAGCATCTCCTAGTGGACCTCTACCAAGTTTGTTCATACGTTGCCCCTGGTGTCAAAACTGGCCCTGCCACGGGGGTCACAAGTTCTAACATAGGAACAAAGAAGGAAAACTTTAAAATTCTTCTTTTCTAAACCTTGAAGGCATAGAGCTTTGTTATTTGGTATGTAGTGAACCTGTTCTAAGTTTGTTAGCCCACCTGAGCACAACATGTTCAGTCAGTTCGAAATTGGGTCACCTGGGGTCATAAACTAGGTCACCAGGTCAAATTAAAGAAATACCTTGTGGGCACTCTAGAGGCCACATTCATTGTTCAAATGACCTGAAATTTGGTCAGAATGTTTGTCGTGATAAAATCTTATATGAGTTTGGATTTGGGTCACCTGGGATCATAAACTAGGTCACTAGCTCAAATTAAAGTAATACCTTGTGGGCATTCTAGACGCCACATTTTTGGCTCAATTGACTTGAAAATTGATCAGAATGCTTGTCTTGATAAAATCTCACATGAGTCCGAATTTGGGTCATGTGGGGTCTTAAATTAGGTCACTAGGTCAAATTAAAGAAATACCTTGTGTGCACTCTAGAGGCCACATTTATTGTTCAATTGATTTGAAAATTGGTCAAAATGTTTGTCTTGATGAAATCTTAGATGAGTTTGGATTTGGGTCACCTGGGCTCATAATCTAGGTCACTAGGTCTAATTAAAGAAATACCTTTTGGGCACTCTAGAGGTCACATTTCTCGCTCAATTGACTTGAAAGTTGGTCAGAATGTTTGTCTTGATAAAATATTGGGTGAGTTTGAAATTGGGTCAGCTGGGGTCATAAACTAGGTTACTGGGTCAAATTTAAGAAACACTTTGTGGGCACTCTAGAGGCCACATTTATTGCTCAATTAACTTGAAAACTGCTCAGAATGTTTGTCTTGATAAATTTTTTGATGAGTTCTAAATTGGGTCACGTGGGGTGATAAATTAGGTCACTAGGTCAACTTACGGAAATTCCTTGTGGATGCTCTAGAGGCCACATTTTAAGCTCAATTGACCTGACAATTGGTCAGGAATTGAATTATGCACGTTGAGTGAATTTCACCTATTGACTCAGTTGAGCATCCAGGGCCATCATGGCCCTCTTGTTTTAAAGATATTTCTTGTTTATAGAAGTTCTTATAAATCATTAACAGCAACATTTGCAATTATTTTTGTCTAAAGTCTGTTTATTTTCAAATCAAGCATGTACAGTCTTTCATGTCAAGTTAAGAAACCATTTTACCTACATAAAATGTTTCTAAATAGGTAAGACTGAATGAACTGACTGCAGGAATTTCAATTATCTTCATTTTTGGTTGCCAGGGACAGGATTTATAGCAAAAATCATCAAAACACTTAGAACTAGTTGTAAATGGATCAAATCTGCATTGAATATCAAGTTTACTTACATAATTATGTTTTTAAAATTTACTGACTTAAAATTCAGGTTGCTGGCAATAGCATTTTTTAAATCTATTTTATCCTTTAGGTCAATGACGTAGAGGGCAAAATGACAAGTTTGGTTCCCTATAAAGGTCACCTTAATTGCTTTCAGGTTGATAGCAAACCAGTCTTTATAATAATAAACATGTGAACTTGTAGGTCAAATATAAATCAAATTATCAGGTTAAAAGTTCACTTACAAAACATTAAAACAATTCAACCACATGAAATCCTTACAGACAGGTTAAGCTCAGCAAACTGATGGTTGGAGTTCCCATTATCTACAGTCTTGCCAGGGACAGGGGTCGTATACCACAAATGGAAGTTTTAACTATCAGGTTGCTGGCAATGCCTTTAAGAAAGTGATATTCATGTACTAAAATAAATTCAGTATCAAGTGAAAAGTTTTTCTGTGTTGATATATTGGCACTTGGTATAAACATTATATTTTGATGAATAGGCAACAGTCAGGCAACCCTTTACCAAACAAGCATATGTCTTAACAACCCGAGATAGAAGGCTTTGGAAGCAATGTTGGAGCTACTAGCATTTTCTCCTTACAATAATGTTTTCTACCTTTTCACAGACAAATAATGTTTTCTACCTTTTCACAGACAAGTGTCATTTTTTAGACATCTATCTTTTCAAATTCTTTTCCAAATTAAATTGGTATAAAAAAGGTTAGGTTCAGTAAAGTGACAGTAGGCATTTCCATGGTCTGCATTGTCACCAGGGACAGGGGTTTAATAGTACAAATGGAAGTGTCAACTGTCGGGTTGCTGGCAGTACCATTTTTCTGCTAGTTGTAAATACATCAAGTACACATAAAATATCCAGAAAAAGTTCTAATAGGTATGCTTTTAAAACTTAAGCAACTTTCTATTCAGCCTTCAATTCAGGTTGCTTGCAATACCATGTTTCTACTATATGTAAACTGATGAGTTTAATCCTTTACCGCACAATCCCAAGTGTTAACGGCCCTGAGGAAAAATCTTTTTGATAACCAGCATTTTCTCCTTTTCCCAAAATGTTTTCTATTTACGATAATATTATATCAGTCAATGTATAAAACTTAATTTCTCTACAAGCAATTCAACATTATACATTTAATGCCAACACTGTGAATGTCTTGGATCTCAGTCCATATTTCATCAGGATTGTTGTGTCTTCATGACTTATGTCAAAATGATGAAATAATAAATAACCAGAAAATCTTTGTGCAATGAACTCTTATTCTTTTCAAAATTCAAAATTGTTTTTGTTTTTTCTTTTTTTTTTACACAATCTTACTTCAAATTGCTGCAGAGGTTTTGTCCGTAGTGCTATCACCACATTGATAACTTAGGTACCGGTCTGTAAAAATGTACCAGATATGGCCAATGTACGGAAAAGGATATAGGGCCTTACGTCTTTTCTATTGCAAAGTATTTTGTAGGTTAAGATGGTACTGCCATGGAGTGTGTTTGCAACCCAGGTCCAGGGATAATATATGATTATATAGGATCCCAAAACCTCGTCCCAAATTACTATTATTTATTATGCACCAGTTTCTTTCATAAAAGACTGTTAGGCAAGGTATGTCTGAAAACATTGTAATGGAGGCCCCAAAGTGACATCAAGATGGCCATTTACGTGCTGACACCCATATTGTATTGAGCAGGTAAAAGATGGCCATCGACATGCCTAGGGACACTGCTGCTTTGAATGTTGGCCACACCATGCTAGGTGGACAGTCTTGTCTGATGTCTGGAGTGTGAAAAAATATATTGGATATTGTGTCAGCATATAAATTGGTAATGGGTTCCAGTTGCTACCATACAGGCTCTTTTTTGATCTATGACACAAAGGGACACAGTGGAGAAATGTTTGTAGAAAGGAGAGCTGTTTTGTGTGTAATAAATGGAGAAAGGGAGCAATTGTTTGTAAATGGCATATACTACTTTTCTCCAATACAAGTTGTATCAGTATGGTAGTGAGTTAGTATTTTTGAAAGACTGTTAGGCCAGGGCATGTTTGAAAACATGTGATTGTGACCCAAAAATGACAGCAGAATGGTCATTACAAAGCTGACACCACAATGAGCAATTGTATTAAAAAAAAAAAACATCAACATGCCTGTGATACATTCCATATTATATTGGCCACACCATGCTAGGTGAACAGTCTTGTCTGGTTGAATGTTTGATGTAGAATGCAAAATCTTGTCAGCTAATAAGGAAAGGAATTATTTATAGTTTTTAGTTAATTGAACATGATGTTCAAAGTTTGTAATTCTGTAAGAACAATAAAATGAATCTGGTGATTACTTTGGCCTACTTGGGGATGTGGAATTTTTTCCTTACCTCCATTTGTTTTATTTATAGGTCAAGTAAAGGGATAGAGCAACATAGACAGAATATGGTAAAGCCAAGATGAATCATCAGTATTGAAAATAAAACCAGTGCATGATGTACTCTATACTAGCATAAACAGTACAGTTCTTTTAAAAGTGCATAATCACAGCCAGAGAGAAAAAACGCTGTTATAAGTTGAAAGTGTGTAGAATGGATCAGAATCTGGTCAGCTGTGTAAACATAGATAAATTATCAATGTATATTGTGCAAGGGATAGAGAAACTGAAGGAATTTTTCTTCGAAGGCTACCCAAAAAAAAAAATGAAATGCATTTTCTATCCGTCATAATTTGTGCAACCTTGCACCTGAATTACAGTACACTGTTCAGAGTCCTCTAGCTGACAGTTTTTGAACATGAGAAAAAGAAGTGTTTCCTATCAATAGATTAATTACGTGCATCACAGGAATGATATTGGTGGTTTTACTGCAACTAGATTTTTCATGGGTATCATATGAACGCATTTAGGTCGTCCAGTTGATATTTCTTGATTTTTTTCTCCACAAAACTATTGGTTGACATGTATATAGGACATATTATGTATTTTTTGTCAACCCAGTTTTTTCAGTAAAGTTTCATCATCTTTTGAACTGACTTCTTTTGTGTAAATACTACCACATTTCCCAACAGCCCCAAGTTTTAACCACCATGATTTAGCACAAGTCTTTAAAAAATTGTAAGAAAAGGACAAAATACTGGAAACCAGCATTTTGTCCATTTCCCACAATATTTTCTGTCCCTTTAATGACTAGTTGAGCCAGGTTTATCATCTGCAAATGCTTTCAATCACAGGTGAACGGTGAGCGACAGTATAAATCATATATTACACACTAGTATACTGAAAGGTAAACAACTCGTAAAGTATTTCCGATACACTAGTCACGGATTTCATGCCATTTACAAGTCATTTTACTACCAATATTAACATCGACAGTACCAAACGATAGTGGAAACATTATTCTACAAGAAAATCATGTCACAAGTTGAGACATTTCAAGTTGCTAAGAAATATCTAGCTTGAAACTGTCAAACAAACCAACTCGAGTGATAAAATGCAGTAAAAAATGGAAGTAATTTACTGGTGAACTAAAGCAAAACAACTGGTGTTTCTACAATATTTATTTATTTGGTGGAACTGGTTGGGATTTGCATCAGTGATCCCTTGGTTCAAGTCTAGTATGCTACCAACAAGCCCTGGGTGCTCAGTCAGTAGCATACAGGAACTGAGAACAGAGGGCCACTGGTTTGAATGTCCAGCTTGGCCAATTTCTTACTGAGGATTGACGATAGTCATTGCTACAGGATTCACTCATCTCTCATTACTGACCATTGCTTTGACGATGTTTATGTGGAAAGCAGCCAGTGGCTTGGAAAGAATATTGTGCATAGTACCAGTGAAAGAAACTCCAGGAAAGCATTGATAGGGGCACTTCAATATAACTGGAATAATGTTGAAAATGGTATTAAACACCATACAATTAATCAAGCAACCTGTATGCTACCAATTAAACTAGAAGGAACGACCTTAGCATAGGAGGACAGCATCATTGAATCATTTTCTCCTCAAACTTATCCCATTTGCAATTCAATTCTTTACCAAACAATCCCATATTGTAACAAACCTGGGGAAGCAGGCTTTTGAAAAAATTGAAGAGAAAATGCTGGTCACCAGCACAATGTTTTCCACCCTGTTACATATCCCATTATTTGTGCCATTTTTAATATGTTGTTAGCAAGTGCTTACAATTTGGACCAGTCTGAAATTTTGTTTTCTGGTAAAGAGTTAGCCCTTTACCACACAATCCAGAGTTGAAACGACCTTGACAGAGAAGGCCTTTAAAAAGATTGTAAAGAAAGCTTTTGAAAACATTGTAGAAGATGAAGAAAATGCTGGTAACCAACATTTACCAACATTTACTCCTTTCCTGACAATGTCTACTAAGCTTTTTTTTTTTTTAGAAAAATCCAATCCCTTTAGCCACATTCAATTCGCTGTTTGCAAATGCTTTCCATTTATACAAAACTTAAAATTGTATTGTCTGGTAAACACTTAGCCATGCAGGATCAAGGAAACAGATTTGAGCCATGCACTGACAAAAGGGGGCTTAATGCATCTCCACGATGCATGATACCAAGTAATTATCGCATTATTATGGATCCATAAAATCTATTTTGTATAACAAAGGACTTAATCTTGAGGTACACAGGTCCTTTGACATACAGAAAATGTACCAAAAGCAAAAAGTTTCAGCCCAGGTCAGCCTGTGCAGGCTAACCTGGGTCGATACTTTTTGCAGAGTCATTAAGCCTCCTTTTCACAGAGCATGACTCATTTTTTTGTGCTGGATTTTAATGCCATTTTTACAGCTTAGGTCATATCACAGTGGTCAAGGCACCTATGCATGTGTTTTCTGGCTCTCTCATACCACCAGTACTGACACAACTTTCCTTGGAATCCAAGCCACTGGCAACTTTTCCCACATGCATCAGAGATAAGTGGCAAAAATCCCCAGAAACAAAGTTTGCCTCAACTGGGTATCGAAGGAAAAGAAATAAAAGTTTGATGTCACAGTTTGTTGGTATGGCTCTTTACCCTTTACCAAACAACACAATTTGGGATGCAACCTCATTGAAAGCATTTGTAGACCACAAAGTAATTGTAGCTCAAGTGATGATTTCTGTCTTTACTAATTTAAGAAAACATTGCGGGAAAAGGAGAAAATGCTGGTTACCAGCATTTTCTTATTTTCCCAGAATGATTTCAAAAACCTTCTTTGCCAAGGTCATCAAAACCAGGGAATGCGTGGTAAAGAGATAAACGTCATTTTCAATCTAATATCAGTCATATAGTGGTGACCAGTGCACCTATCCATACTTTCCTAGAGTGTCTTTTACCAGTATTTCGTACAATATTCTTCAGAATCCACTGGCTGCTTCTCTACATAACCATCCTCAGATCAACAATCAGTAGTGAGATAAAGATGAATCCTGTCACGATGACTATCATCAATCCTTGGAAATAAATTGGCAGAACTGGGGAGTATGACCAGTGACCCTCTAGAAGTCCAGTGTGCTACCAATTGACCAACCAAACATGATGTTACAGAACAGCATCATTTTGGTATTTTCTCCTTACATTTTTCTGATTTGCACTTTTAATCTGCACAAAAAATTATGTTTTAACAAACCCTTAGGCAGTATGCTCTTGAAAACATTGTGGAAAAAGGAGAAAATGCTGGTTGTTGGCAGAAAAAATGAGTTTCCAAAGTTGCCAGTTCACTCTATCTTTTGTCTACCCATTAACTGGTTTTGAAATTCATTTTTCTGCCAGCGATTAACAACTGGACCTCCTGTACATCATCAGATTGTCATCATCACAATAATTACACCCCCCTCCTACAAAGTACAAAGGGGGGTATACTTGTTTCACCATGTCTGTCTGTCCATCTGTTTGTCTGTCCATCTGTTTGTCTGTCCATCCATCCTTTCAGTTCCGTTCCAACTCAAAAGCCATTTGACCTAGGACACTGAAACTTTATACAAGTGTTGTTCAAGACCCAAGGAGGTGCCCTATTGTTTTTGGGTCACATAGGTCAAAGGTCAAGGTCACAGATAAACTTCCTTTGAAAATCTTTTCTGTTCTTTGATTGTGCCGATTCAGTGACAAGGTGCTGGTGGGTGGTATTTGTCTGTTTTGCGACTGTTCTAGTTTCCATTCACAATTGGAGCACAACTGATTGCAACAGTTTGGTGGACATGTATGTACATGTAGTAATGAATGGCAAAATCCTTGCATAAATGTAACTGGCCATACAGCAACAGTGACTGTTGAATCATTATGTTGCATATACTTGTGAGAGCTACCTTCCAAACACATGCACTTGTTTGAAGAGTTTTGCGACTCATATAAGGTCAACCATAAAACCAAGTTGCAACCTATTGTGGGGTCCTATGATCTGAATTAAGACCATGCATTTTGATGGTATGTTTAGATGAGACAGATTGTTTGTTAGAATTTGGACCTGTCTGAAATTTTGTTGTTTGGTGAAGGGTTAATTGGTTACCTCAAGCAGGTAAACATTCTGGTAAAATGCCAATGATTCAAATGAATCAAGGTCTGACACATGTTTCCAAGTGAAAGCAAAGTTACAAGGGGTGACATTGCTAGTTTATGAGCATTTTCTCCTTGTGTCATGATGTTCCCCAAGGTGGCCTATTGTAGGGCTTATGAAGTTATCTGCAGATGCCAATGTATTTACCCTTTCTCATACAGTCCTAACGTTTAACCCTTTACCACACAATCCTGACTTTTACATCCCTGAGAAAGAAAGTTTGTTAAAACACGGGAAGCATTTTCCCCTTTTCCCACAGTCTTCCATCCTATTACAGACAAGTCTTACCATTTGATCAATTTTTCAATTTGTCATTAGCAATTGCTTTCAATTTGGAAAAGTCTGAAAATTTTTCTTTTTGTACAGTTAAGGGCTCTGATGAAAGAGGCTTTAGGAAACATTGTGAGAAAAGGAGAAAATGCTGGTGTCTTCTACTACAATTATTTAAATCTTAGCACTGGGGTCAAAATTGGCTCCCATCTAGGGGTCTTCAATCTTTTACCACTGTTAAGTGAGTTTTTACAACCCTTAGAAAGAACTTTGGAACCGTGTGGGAAAAGAAGAAAATGCAGGTAACTAGCATGATGAATCCGTACCATTTAAAGACTACTCGTTTGAGCCACTTCTACCTAATTGTCTCCTGGGTTCAAGCCCCACCTGATCCGTTGGGTTTTTTATGGGAGTGTCCTTGGGCAAGTAGTAGTACAGTACTGGTGAAACCCAGGAAATACATGAATTTGTAAGATGTCCTCGTGGTATGACTGAAACTAGAGGCGCTTGAGCGCCTGTATCGCTCCACAGGCCTGATATTTCTGTAATGGCGAAAAGAAGTTTTTAACAATTACCATTCAATCCTGCATTTTAGCTCACTGAAGAAAAAAGGTATGGAAAAAACTTGTGAGAAAAGAAGAAAAAAATGGTAACCAGCATTTTCTTAGTTTCCCACAATAATTTCTATCCTTTTTTATATATGTCTTACTAATTTGAAGATATGTTGTCTGCAACAGGTCCTTTCACAAACCATTTTGGGTGGGAAAACATCAAAATATAGAAAATATGTCTTTCTCAGGGTCGTTAAAAGTTGTGATTGTGTGGTAAAGGGGTAATCTAAAAGAACAGCTAGGAGGGCAAATGAATGAATGTTATAGCAATATAGATCAACTTACATCAATACACCAGATAGAATGAAATATGCTGGCATACAATGAACACCTAATCCCTAATAATCAACTTTTCAGTCACAGTTAGAATGTCTTCTGTGGCAAACAACACAAAATGGTCTACAAATGCATTTACATAAATCAAATATCCTGCTCCAGGGCACAGATTAATTCTGGTGTACTGAAGTTGTGGGATCAGTTTGACTGGATAGCATTAATGCCTTATCACAAATGTAAAGCCCTGTCCCACTTTGTACGAGGTCACCAGGATTTACACCCCTTCTGTCCACTCTGCATTTACTCATTAGTAGGTCAACAAACCTTTACCAGAACTAATAAAAGTGCAGAGGTTCTCTTGTTCTATATCAAAAGGACTATAAAGTACCTACAACATGGGGGTTTTGTTATTAAAATACTTTTTCTTTTTTATCTTGGCATGGTTACTCAGGCTTAGTAATAAGGCAAAATTTAAAAGCTCAAGTTGTGAAAGGTGCTCAAGCTTTTATCTTATTTATGGCCAGTGATATTTTATTACTAGTACTAACTAATAGCATATCATTGGAGTAAATTGTGATCTTAATACCAAGGAAAATGTGTGGGCTTAAATAGGAAAGCCCTGACTAGGTCAAGTCAATCCAATTTTCTTCCTTTTTCTTTGTTAGTCGATAAAACTAACACAATAAATAGTTTTGGAGAAGAACATTTTTTTGAAATATAAGCCTTGTCTATAAAAAAATGTGTTTTTAGGTGTATCATTTTTTTAAAAGGAAATTGGTATACAACCACCATAGAAACAATTTGGCAGACAACCACCATAGGAACTTACCTGCAAAACAACAATGAAATCCAATGAATAGTTTTAGAGAAGAAATTTTTCAAAGATTTTACTTTATACCATAAAAGGAAAATGAGTCTCCCATAAAAGCCATGTTTTTTGACAGATCATTTTTTTTTAAAGGAATTCTGTAAACCTGTATCTAAGAAACATTCCTGCAAAATAATAATGCTATCCAAATAGCGGTTTGGGAGGAGAAGAATTTTAAAGGTTTTTTACTTTGGTTGCCATGGCAACCAGAATTCTTCATGGAACACAATTATTTGAAGGAATTTGAAAGAGGACCACCAAAGGAACATTCCTGTGAAATTTGGTAAAAATCCAGTCAATAGTTTCCGAGGAGAAGTTTTTTAAAGAAAAAGTTTACGGACGCACGCACGGACGAACGGACGGATGGACGCACGACGGACACAACGCCATGACAATAGCTCGCTGGCCTTCGGCCAGTGGAGCTAACAATGTTGAAAGTGGCATAAAACACCATTCAATCAATCAATCTATCTACCTATTTGTCTGCAGATGCTTTTATTTTGGACAGGTGTAAAATTTTGCCTTGCAAAGAGTAATCAAAGTACTGAAAGTACTGACAGACTAGCAAATTTGATTGATTGATTGTTTGTATGGTGTTTCACCCTGTTTTCAATATTATTTCAGTTATGTAGCAATGGCCAGTGCACAAATCCATGCTTTCCTGGAGTTTCTTTTACCAGTACCCAGCACAATATTCTTTCCAAGCCACTGGCTGCTTTCCCACAGAACCATCATCAAAACGTGAGAGAGAAATGAATCCTGTCGCAATGACTATCATCAATCCTCAGAAAGAAATTTGCCGAGTCGGGAATTAAACCAGCGACCTCCTGTTCTCCAGTCCTGTATGCTACCGACTGAGCTGACGGGGCTATCTTTGTGTGCTATTGGTTAACTATAATCCAGTTTATGTTTAACGCTTAACCTGCTAAAAATGTTAAATGAAACATTCAAGCTGATGGTAAACACCCGAATATTGCTATTTCAAGGTTACATTTTGGAGAAAATACTATCCTCTAATCGGACATTGTAGATCCAAGATCAGACTGCACGCTCTGAGCAGTCTGATTTTATCCCCACACTGTCCGCAAAAGGTCATTGAGTCGTGGTAGTGCTGGTAAAAGAAACTCCAGGAAAGCCTGGATAGGTGCTCTGACTGCTGCATTATCACTGAAATAATGTTGAAAACGGCGTTAGACACAATGCAATCAATAAGTCAATATCCAAAAGCACAAGATGTAGTTAACTATTGTAATCTCTTTACAAAACAAAAAATTTTACACTCCTCCAAATTCAAAGCTGTTGCAGACCATAAATTAAATGAGGCTGAACTGATGAAACCCGATTCCAAAAGGGCAGAAAACAATGTGGGAAAAGGAGAAAATGATGGTTATCAGCATTTTCTCCTTTCCCGCAATGTTTTCCAAGGGATTCTTCCCAAGTGTCGTTAAAACTTGGGATTGTTTGGTAAAGGGTTAATATTCAAGACATAGAATTACAGTTTAGCAAAAACGTTTAACTGTACACAATGATCTAAATAATGAATAAGTGAAGGAATGACAAGGGTTCCCTGTCCAGAGAGGGTTTATATAGCTGGGATTTGCTACAAGTTACCTATGTGTATCTGTATTTAGCTTCATTCATAATGTTACAGTGGTGTAGGAATAAATGATTCTCTGCTTTGCATAGGTCACTTAATTTACATATAAGCAAAGATCTTGTACCTTATAAATGACATCTTGATCAATTTATTACTTTGTAAGATGACATGTTCAAATTGTGAGTGGTAGAGATTTAGTGTTTTTTGTCAAAATTGTCATATATAAGAGAATTAAGAGTACTAACAGAAAGAAGTATTTTCTGTGAGGCAGTATTTGGCAACTGTGGGGTTTTTTGTTTACTTCGACTTTAGGTCAGTCTTGATGCCTATAGACTAGCTTTGCTAGTCAAAAAGGAAACATTCTGGAAAAAAGCAAACATTCTGGAAAAAGGGAGAAAAGGCTGACAAGTATTTTCTCTTTGTCCTTCAGCGTTTTTAGAAGCCTCTTGTCTCAGCATTGGTAAAACAACACAAAATTTGTGATAAAGGGTTAAAGTTTAGTAGCATTTGCTTGTTACAAGCTGTCTGGCATCTAATGGGCCGGCTTTCCATTGTTTTCAAAAATGTTTCATAATAGGGACATAATATATTTCTGTGGATATGGGCTTTAAACAAGAGGGTCATGATAGCGCTGTATTGCTCCACTTCCTTTTAAACAAATGTATCATGCGCTTAATTGGCAATGACAGAGACATATATCACAAAAAGTCTGTATTGCAAACTTTCGTAGAAAAAAAGCCCCCCCCCCCATCACAAAATCCTACAAACAATTTTGGTTATTTTTAATCTTGAGCAGCAGACAACTTCTATGCATAAAGTTTAGCCTATACAAGTTTTCTGTATATGATTCTCTTATCTAAATTTAGAATATTCAACTCTTTACAAGATGACAAAGTTATAAACTGGTCTATATTGAAAGCACTTGCAGACTAAACGTTGATCAGAGAAGGCAAAAAGAACTCAGCTGATCAAATTGTAAGCATTGTACAATTTAAGTGTCTGTACTGTACATCAAATTTTCCAAGTCATTCAAATTGTAAGCATTTGAAGGCGACAATTTAAGAGTGGCTGGATTTATAAAATTCAGCTTTAAAAGAGTAGAAGACATTTCAGGAAGAAGAGAAAATGCTGGTTACCAGCATTTTTCTCTTTTTCCCACAATGTTTTCTAAAGCTTTCTTTCTTAGGTTTGTTAAAACTAGGGATTGTATGGTAAAGGATAAAAAGGTAGGGAGGCCCTCCTTTTCATTTAAGCTCTTTACCAGAGGGAAAAAATTGTAGATTTTTTTCCAAATTGCAAGCAACTGCAGAAAATAATAAAAAGATGATTCGCCCACCCTGGTAGCTCAGTGGTTAGTGTATCTGACTCGTGATCTGGTGGTTGTGAGTTTGAAACCCGGTTGATGCAAACTATCTTTCCGGCGATTTTTCACCTCTCACCTCTGATGCATGTGAGAAAAGTAGTCAGTGTCTTTGCAAAGAAAGTTGTGCTAGCGTTGGTGTGAGAAAACGGATTAGTGCATCACTGACCGCCATGATATGACCCGAGCTGTTAAAATGGCGTTAAACTCCAATACAAACAAAAAGATGACTCAAATAATGGTATTTGTCTTTGAAAGGATACAAAACATTATGGTTAATGGAGAAAATGCTGGTCAAATTGTGCATATTGATTATCATTGTATCCAGGACAGTGGTATAAGGGTAAACCCAGTTACTCATTACTGAGTGACTTGTTCCTGAAGTGTTTTCAGTTACAAGAATTAGTGGGAAATTGATACCAGGGTTTCTTTATTTGTGAGTTTTGGAAGAAGGACATATGAATATGGACTGCCAACTTATTAATGCTGCCTGGTACAATTCTGAATTAACCTGTAACCGTACAAGTAAGACTTATACCTACTTGCACTAAAAACTAGCACAGTACATCAAAAGACAAAAATTGGAAGGAAAGGATAATTTTCTACAGTATGTAAAACGTTGTGGGAAAAGAGCAATAAATGCTTTGTTACAAGCAATCACTTATTTCACCATAATGTTTTCTTAATCTTAAGCTGTCAACTTCATAGGTAAAAACCACTATATGTATTTGTACAGCAGATCTGATTGCTTAACTTTAACCGTACAATGCCGACTTTTAATGAACCTGGGAAAGAAGCCTTTTGAAAGCAATGTGGGAGAAGGAGAAAATGCTGGTAACCAGCATTTTCTACCCTACTAAAGAAAAATTGCACCATTTGAGCCACACTGAAATTTTCGTCTGCAAATGCTTTCAATTTGGACAAGGCTAAAATTTTGTCGTCTGGTAAAGGGTTAAAACAAGGAATTCAAACAGAAGGTTCCAAGCCCTTATAAAAAGCAGAGGAAAATTTTAGCAGAAAATGGATGTTCTCGAAGTAAAACTTGTAAACTTCTATGTTGTAAGTGGTAAACATGTTCACTCAAGCAGTGAAAGATCCAGGTTCAAATCCTGGTGGAAGTAAAAGTTGGAAAAGATTGCAGTGATTTCAGTGTAGAATAAGAATAAAAGAGATAAAAGTAATTACGAGTTTAAGCTTATTAAACAAGGATTATGTATTTTTTTTCCCCTTAATTCTAAAGTATTTTCAGCTTAAATAGGGCACAAAAACTACTATTTTTATTGATTAAACAACAGCATTTTTGGGCTTTCTTTTATTCATGGGGGGACTTTATGCATTTTAGCTTTTTAAACATGGATTATTTTACCAAGCAAGTTTCCTTTTCTTAATCCTACAGCCTTTTTGGTTTAAATTGGGCACAAAAACTACAGTCTTCATTAATAAAACAGGGCAATATTTTGGTTTCCATTTTTGGTAGCACAACAGAGTGTAACAGGTGATATCCTTAAGCCAGGTATACACCTTTAAAGCTTTCATTTTCATACAGTATGGAATTTACAGACACTGATTTTATGTGTTTTTTTTTTCTTCTGTCGAATAAAAACATAATAAGGCATTAATTAACAAATGACATAAAAAACTGCTCACACAAACAATTTGATTTCCATTGGAAGGTACATGTAAATAGAGGATCCTACATTAGTGTTTTATCATTTTCAACAAAAGGGTTAATTAAAAATTATATGACATGAGCCTTGGTGAAACATCATACACATTTTAGTCAACAAGTTTGATAAAAATGATACGACATAAACACTAATGTATGATTCTATTTATCACAGGAAACAAATGACAGATAAATAAGTATCCTGCATCGAACATTACCTTCAGCCTATATGTATCATTGACGGGTCCATGTTTACAGATGTAGTTCAGTTTGAAATGTGTACATACACAAGAAGATAGCACCTCGACATTGATATCGAAAGTAGAATGAAACAGTTTATGGGGGGCGTAAAGTGACACAATTCGTCAATTAAGTTGATTTTGGATAACTTTTGCTTCCTTTCTTGTTATTAAACATGAAAATCATTAAATTTTCCACACATAATTATACGCCTTAACAACAATGATGTCATTTTCCTGCAAAATGGCGAAGTAGTACAAATTCCAGCACATGCTCACAAAAGATGGAGAGACTTGGCAACTGTAAGCTAGTTGTAAACTTCACTTTTCTGCTTGCAACTTGGACCGATTGTATAGTTTATCGTCGATAGTGTCACCTGGTTAAAGTTAAACCATTAGAACTTTAGGCAAAGGAGGCTCAAACCATGCTTTGATAGCACAATGACGCAGTTGGTTTACCCTTTACCACACAGTCCCAAAGTTTAACTAACCTGAAGAAGAATACTGTTTAAAACATATTTGGCAAAAGGAGATAATGCTGGTAACCCAGCACTTTCTCATTTTCCCACAATGTTTTCTACCCTTTCTGAGACGAACTTTGTCATTTGAGACACACTTGATTTATTGTCTGCAAATGCTTTAAATTGGACCAGTCAAAAATATTTTTGTTGGTAAAGAGTTAAGCGGTTACACGTGATGAAATAAATATACCCGAGTTACCCATTCTGTGTTTTTTGTTTTGTTTTTGACTTGTTTGTAAACAAGTGACACGGGACCGCCGTTTAAGTATACAGTAACAGATTGTAATCTTCACAATTATTTCCATACTTTTAAACAGAATGATTTAAAAATGAATGCATTTTATCACCTGTATTATTTACTTTTGCCCACCACTGGGCCTTGAACCCTTTACCAGATAATGAAATTTTGTACTTGTCTGAATTCAATGCACATTCCACAGACAAATTGGATTTTGCTCAAGGAAAGGGCTCCGTCTATAAAACAGTAGAACACATTGTGCAAAAAGGAGTAATTTCTGGTAACCAGCATTTTCTCCTTATCCCACAACGTTTTCAAAAGCCCTCATGTTTTAATGATCCCAAGAAAAGGACTTTTGAAAACAATGTGGGAAAAGGAAAAAATACTGGTAACCAGCATTTTCTCCTTTTCCACAATGTTTTTGACCCTTTCAAGGACAAATTCTAAGATTTGTGTTGCATTTAATTTCTTGTCTGCAATTGCTTTCAATTTGAATTGGTGTAAAATTTTGTCGTCTAATAAAGAATTAAGTTCATGTGTTTATGTACCTCTAAAATGTATGTCCAAGGATACTGGTCCCTCTTTGTGTCCATACATATAATCTTTCCTTGCAAAAGATCAATGTACATGTATAGAGCACAAAGTATTATCTGCATAAATATTGCAGGGGTGTCATTGGATACCATCCAACTCATTGTGGCCAGCTTTAGGACAGGGTGTGTACTTATGATAGTTTGCATCATTATATGTAGCAAGAAGGTCTTTGCAGATAATATTGATGTGAATTGTGGATCCTAAAATCATGTATTTAAAATTATAGACATAGACAATTATATACATGACAAAATAGGGATAATCTGAGGTCTCTGAAGAACAACCCAAATCCTTGGATTATGGATGCTCAGACTATCAACAAGGTGCATAAAAAACAAACTTGTGTTCTGTATAAAATTGAGGATTTCATACTGTGCCCAACAGTCTAGAATCAATACTGAACCCCTTTATTCATCCATAATTTTCAAGGGGATATCATATTGTGAGAATGATTTAATCTGGATACAAGTTGTGTAGTGATACACTCTGTTTTTGTTTATATCTGAATAAAATTATTTTGACACCTCTTTTTTCTTTTTAAAGTAGCAAAAGCTGTCAAAAGTAAACAAAGCACGAGTACAAATGTATTTAAATTTGAGTTGTATCATTCAAAAAAATGGAAATTATTGTGAAGACGACCATCCGTTATTGTATGGTTGGTCAAAGTTTTTGTCGCTGGCAGAGAAATTAATTTCAAAAGTAACTTACCAGGTCACTCTATCTTCTGTTAACTTTTTGCCTGATTTTAGAATTAATTTTTCTGCCAGTGATTAACACTTGGACTGACTATACAATAAGAAATTGTCATCGTCACAGTACTTTGCATACTTCTGAATGGTATGATTTAAATTCAAATGCATTTTTACACCTTCATTGTCTTTTTGGCCGCTATTGGACCTTGAACATATTGATCTTTTAAACACTAGTGTCAGAAGAACCAATAGAATGTTCCCTAAGCCTTTTTCCTTAAGCATGTTGAGTTTTCTGTCAGGAACGTGACCCTAAACTCTGTATTGTGACTTAACCTTGCAACTTGTTCGTGAAACTGATATGTGAAACCTCTGCTTTGCATGTGTCTAATCAAGGGAGACATATGTGACATTTTTTTTGTTATTCAAGGGTTCAAGAGATGTAAAATGGACACAAAAAGTTAAGCCCTCATAAAAGCTTTTTGCAACAATTTAGGTTTGTTGCTTGATGAAAGTTTGTTTTTTCTATTTAAAACATAAATATCAACACCAACATCTCATGGGGTCACAATACTTCTTTTATCTAAATGAAAACTGCTGATCACTAGCATAAGATGATAAAAGATACATGTTTTTTTATTAGATTTCTGAAGCAAAAGACAGAATAAATTTGTCGAAGAAAAATTCTGTAAAAGGGTTTAAATAAAGTGAACAAACAAATTCTGGCAAAAAAGCCTTTTTAGTTCACCTAAGCACGAATTGCTCAAGGTGAACTTTTGTGATTGTGCTGTGTCCGTTGTCTGTCATCTGGGTCATCAACATTACCTTGTGTGCATTCTAGAGGCCACATTTTCAGTCAGATAGTCATGAAACTTGGTCAGACTAATTGTGTTGAAAAAATCTTGGATAAGTCAGGTTGGGTCAAAAAGCAGGTCTAAATCTTAGAAAAACCTTGTGGACTCTAGAGTCTGATACTCTTGAAACATGGTCAGAATGTTCATCTTAATATCTCGGACAAGTTTGAAATTGGGTCATGTTGGGTCAAACAGTAAGTCACTGGGCCAAATCTTAAAAAAACCTTGTGTGCACTCTTGATGCCACATTTTCTGCCTGACTACTTCATGTCAGGTCCAAAAGTAGATCACTCACATTCATACACTCATGTGTTTTACATCATTAAAAGCCACGATCTCTTCAGCTTTATCAACTGTAGATGACTTTACTCAGGTGAGCACTTTAGGGCCTATGGCCCTCTGGTTAAAATAAACAGTACTTAATAAACAAAAATATTTCAAAGCTTCATTGCTCAGAAAGGTTGACCTGGCTGAATGGATAATTTCAGGGCACAGGTTAGTGTCCAAACAGTATAAAGTAGATAGTGAGAGAAAGTACCGAGTTGTTACTGGTACTACTCGTAGGTTATGGAAAGAACATTGGTAGGGAGGAATATTATACATACTGTGAACAAAATGCTGGTTTGTTGAACAGTGCTTCTTGTAACATGTACATGGTAGTGCTTACAATTCTACTAATACAAATATTAGGCTATAACTAGGGCTAATGTTAGCTAGCCTGATACTAGTCATGGGACAGGTTTTATATATAAATTTTGGAGACTGGTAAGATTCCCACCAGATTAAGTGATAGTGATAATAATTGTAGCCCAGCTATTTTATACAAGCTTATTACTGATTTTGGTCCAGGAAATATACTCCATATAATATGTACTTTGGTAAAACACACCTTCCAACAAAAATTAGGTTACAAACAAGGCAAATACCACAACCTCAGTACTAGATTTTGAATATTTGTGCAGTCTGATCTTGACCTATAATGTCACCTATTTTGCCTTCTGTGGTGACAGGTATAGATAGTGATGGGTTAAAAATAAATTCACTGATGTAATTTTTGAAAATCTGACATATAATAACCCCATTGTAGACACATAGCTGCCCCTGAATAGACCGACAACTTTTCTAGCTTGCCTTGATCCATCATTGGTGACAGCATCTGCATCCTCTTTGTGGACAGTTGCCAACAATTAATTAACCTGGACTTCAGCCAGCACTAGGCAAGCTTGTATGAGATAGCTTGTCTACAATTGTTTTAACTATCAACTGTACTCGTGCCAATCTTACTGTCTCCACAAACCCTGAGGGGATGAGTTTTTGATAATTAATCTGCCCTTTCCAATTTGCCTCAAAATGCCGTCTCTGTTTCTGTCTTCAGTATCTTAAACTTGTCAAATTATTACATGCATATGACTTCCATCTTTCCTAGATCCTACCAATAATCAACTTAACTATCTCTATGTAAATTATACTTCTTGTATACTAACAAGTGAAAGAAATCACCCATTGGTATGAAAAACCTTTCTGAGCAATCAAAGAGTCAATGGAAACCTTTATAAGAATATATATAATTCTTGTTCTATTATGGAAAGGTCATCAGACCTCTCCAACAGTGGTGAGTTTAAAAATCATACTGCCTTAGAGATTGCTGTCTAAATCCATTTCTTTCGTAAAATTGTTCTGATACACAGTCTGTTCTGTCATGATTTTATAAATAAACCAAAATCAAAACCTGAAATGGGAAAGTCATGTGGTTTGTTTTTATACGACAGATTTCAAAAAAGATTTGTTACATTGAGTTAATTGCAAATGACCTCTCCAAAGATTCTAATTTTTCATTATACAAATAAATCTTAGCAAACAGAAAACAAAAGAGAAAATGTTTCGTTAAGAAACAGAAAGAACACTATGGGGAAAGATCATGCGACTTGAAAATGTGGGTCATAAGACTGTCATTTAAGAGGTTTCTACACAGCAGCAATCATTTAATGCCTAACTTGTTTGTTTACATGTACCAAAATATATTGAAATTAAAAGCCAATAGACTGTTTAAACAAGAGGGCCATGATGGCCCTGTATCGCTCCACTGGCTTATAAATATAAACCATAAAGAGAAGTCTTCACTATATAAGCCCTTATAAAACTTTGACCCCAGGGCTACAGTCGAACTAAATGGGGAATATGTGTATTAGAAGAATAACATGCCAAATTTGGGAGTTCTTGGCCTTATGGCTAGTAACAAGACGGTTTCTGAACTTTTCACTCCATAAACCCATGTAAAACTTGTGACCCCTGGTGCAGGGCCAAACTTGATCCTAGGGCTGTAACTTGGGCCCTCTTTGTAGTTGTCCACTAGATAATGCTATAATTATGCAAAATTTGGTAGCCTAAGCCTTATGGCTATGTACACCAAGATTTAAAAGTTTTCCCTATGTAAGCCTATGTAAATCTTGTGAACCCCCCCCCCCAAAGCATGAGGCCAAATTGACCCCAGGACTATAATTTGGGCACTTTTGGTAGACCCTAACTAGATCAAGCTAAATGCAATATTTGGTAGCTCTAGGCCTTATGGCTAGGTACAGGAAGATTTTTAAAGTTTTCTCTATATAAGCCTATGTAAAACTTGTGACCCCTGGGGCAGAGCCAATTTTGACCCCAGGGCTATGATTTCAAGAAACATGATAGAGGTTTACTACATAAAGCTACATGCCAAATTTGGTAGCCCTATGCCTTACGGTTTCAGACAAGAAGATTTTTAAAGTTTTCTCTATATAAGCCTATGTAAAACTTGTGACCCCTGGGGCAGAGCCAATTTTGACCCCAGGGCTATAATTTCAAGAAACATGATAGAGGTCTACTACATAAAGCTACATGCCAAGTTTGGTAGCCCTATGCCTTATGGTTTCAGACAAGAAGATTTTTAAAGATTTCAAATATTTTTCAGTTTTGTTGCCATGGCAACCAGAGTTTTTGAAGGAATCAAATTCTTTCAAGAAATTCTGAAGAGGACCATGGCAGGATAATTTCTGTGAAGTTTCATGATAATTGGATGGGTAGTTTCAGAGAAGCAGATGTTTGAAATAAAAGTTAACGCACGGATGGACGGACGGACGCACGATGGACACCGGGCCATGACATAAGCCCGCTGGCCTTCGACCAGTGGAGCTAAAAACATTGATGCTGACCTCTCCTGGCTTCTTTTTTTAAAGAAGCCACTTGTTTAATGTAAGTTAAGCTTTACTTCCACTTTATATTTTAACATCTCATAAGGATTTTTATATGTAATTCTGGTTATGTTATATATGATAATTTAAAAGCATTACTTCAAATGTAAATGTCAACAACTTATGTAAAATGTGTAATTCTGGTTGGGTTATTTCACATTAGTTAAGCTTATATTCAACAATACATCTCACAAGGACATGGGCTTCTAAGGAGTTTAATAATAATGCATCATTCTGCTTCTATTATTTAGTATAGGCTTAGCTTATATTCCAACTACATATGTATCAAAAATCTCACAAGGACAAAGGCCTTTGAGAACTGTCTTATGTCAATAACAAGGGGCCCACCTGGGTAGCTCAGTAGTTAGCATATTTGACTTGTGACCTGGTGGTTGTGAGTTTGATACCTGGTTGTGGCAAACTTTCTTTCCGACGACTTTTTGCCCCTTACCTCTGATGCATGTGAGAAAAGTAGTCATTGGATTTTGAAAGAAACCTGTGTCGGTACTGGTGTGAGAAAGCCAGGAAACATGTGGGTGCATCACTGACTGCCATGATGTGACCTGAGCTGTTAAAAAGGCGTTAAACTCAATACAAACAAACAAACGAAGACTTGGGTCTGTAGAAACTTTTGTAATGACACAATATCCATTTTCCATTATTTAATATAATTTTATCCAACTATATACCAATATGTCCACAACTCGCAAAGACAAGGGCCTCTGAGGACAATAATTTATATATCTTTTTTGTTATTTAAGATACTTTTAGCTAATATTCAACTTTTAATGTGTCAACATCCAACAAAGACATGGAGCACCGAGAATTTGATTGTAATACAAGATTATGTTTCTGTTATTAAATAATAAGTTTAGCTAATATTAAACTAATATGTCAACATCCCACAATGATAAGGGCCCCTTGGAACATTAATAATAATATAAAATTATGCTCATGTTATTTAGTTTATCTTAGTTTTGGAGAAATTTTATAACGACACAATGCTTTCATAATATGCTAAATATGGACACAAAATCTCTACAAATGGATAGAAGAATGGACAGAGGTGGTCCTACAGAAAGATGGACAAACAACACAAAACTGGACAGATGGACAGAAGAATGAGACTTGGGGCTGCCCAGAAGCTTTGTATGCAATACTGGTTCTGAATAGCTCATATTAAAATATATATATTTCAACATCTCACAAGCTTTGCAGAACTTTTATAACTAGAACTGTAACAATGTGAACAAATACCCCCACCATCACCTTGTCACTGAAGCAGCACAATCAGAGAATGGAAATGATTTTCAAAAGAAAGATAACTAGTGACCTTGACCTTTGACCCATTAGACCTCAAAACAATAGGGCACCACCTTGGCTCATGAGCAACACTTGTATAAAGTTTCAGGGTCCTAAATCAAACAGTTGAGTTACAGCATGAAAACGATTTCCAAAGTTCACCTGTGACCTTGACCTTTGACCCATGTGACCCAAAAACAATAGGGCACCTTCTTGGGTCATGAGCAATACTTGAATAAAGTTACAGGATCCTATGTCAAATGGCTTTTGAGTTACAGCATAGAAACGAAAACAAGATGGACAGATTGACAGACGGACAGCCATGGTGAAACCAGAATACCCCCCTCTACTTCGTAGGTGGGGGGTATAATAACAAATGATTCTGCTTCTGTTATGCAGTGTAAGTTTAGTTTACATTCAAATATATGTGTCAACATCTCCAAAGGAGAAGGGCTACTACTGCAAACTTTTACATGTAATTCTATTTCTGCTATTTTATATAACTTTATCTTTTATTTAAAGTAAAGTTAAGATACTTTTAGCTAAGATTCAACTTTAAATGTGTCAACATCCAACAAAGACAAGGACCACCGAGAATTTGATAGTAATAGAAGATTATCTTTCTGTTATTAAATAATAAGTTTATATTCAACTATATATGTGTCAACATCCCACAATGATAAGGGCCCCTTTGAACATTAATAATAATATAAGATTATGCTCCTGTTATTTAATATAAGTTTATCTTATAGTCATTAGTTAATGTCAACATCTCAGAACTTTTATCATCATACAAGATTATGCTTCCATTACTCAATGTAAGTTTAGCTTATTTTCAGCTATATATGTCAACATCTCACAAGCATAACAGCACCTGAGAACTGATATAATATACGTATCTCAGCATCTCACAGGTACAAGGGCTTCTGAGACCCACAGTAACATGGAAAACTTACAATTTAATTGAAATGATATCACCCGTAGAAAAAAAAAACATTTTTCATTCACATGGCATTCAATAAAATGAACAGAAAATACATTGGCAGACTATCATAAGGTACACAAGTATAAAGTTTCATCAAATTGCATAAAGAATTTTCAAAGATATCTGTCTGGCCGGACAGACATACGAGGCAAAAACTATATCCCCCCACCTTTGCCTTTGGCAGGGGGATAAAAAATCTGGACAGATGGGCAGAAGAATAAACAGAGGTAGACTGAGGTGGACTGACAGAAAGACAAACAACTTTAATACAAAACTGTCTACCCCCCTCCCCCTGCCAAAATAAATTGGAGGAGGGGGTGGAGAGATTCATTTTCAATTATTTAATATATTTATAGCTTACATCCAACTATACACCAGTATGGCAACAACTCACAATGACAATGGCCTCTGAGAACAATAATTTATTATTTTTTTTCATGTTATTCAAGATACTTTTAGCTAACATTCAACTTTAAATGTGTGACCATCCAACAAAGACAAGGACCACTGAGAATTTGACTGTAATACAAGATTATGTTTCTGTTATCAAATAATATGTTTATATTAAACTATATATATGTCAACATCCCACAATGATAAGGGCCCCTTGAGCATTAATAATACTATAAGATTATGCTCCTGTTATTTATTTAACTTTAGTACAAAACTGTATCTCCCCCCCCCCCCCCCCAAAAAAAAAACCCAAGAGGGCCATGATGGCCCTGTATCGCTCCACTGGCTTATAAATATAAACCATAAATACTAAACATTTCAATTCTGAGCCAAATGGTTTCAAAATGAAGACTTACAAAGTTTTCTCTGTAAAAGCCCATGTGAAAGTTGAGACCCGCAGGGCAAAGCCATTTTTGATCCCAGAGCTATTATTACTTGAACCCTGGTAGAGGTCCACAAGATAAAGCCACATGCCAGAATAATACAAGTCTATGCTGTATGGTTATAAATAAGGTGATTTTCAAGTTTCGTTCATATGAAGCCTCTGTAAAACATAAGACCCCTGATGCAAGGCTAATTTAAAAAAAAAAATCAAAAGTGATCCAGATTTGGTAGCCCTTGGGTTTGCGATTAGGAGCAAAAAGATTTTTTGAATTTTCACGCCATAAGCACATGTTTATGACCCATGAGATAGGACTAATTTGGACATAACTTGAATAACTTTGGAAGAGGTTATTTAGATTACACTCATACAATATTACAGCTGTAACTCAAGGTAAGGAACAAGAAGACCTTTTAAGTTCTCACTATATTAGCCTGTGTAAAGCTTGTGACTTATTGGGTGAAGCAGTTTCAGAGATGATAAGCTTGATGGCCTTGGGCCTGTGGAGCTAAAAAGCAGTATCTTTTTTTATGAGCTACAATGACGTTAGTAAATACAAGCTTTTGGAAAAGATTATTAAAGGTTTTTCAATACTTTTCAGTTTTGTAGCCATAGCAACCATAGCTTTTAACAGAACTTAATTCTTTGAAGACATTCTGAAGAACATCATGGCAAGATGATATCTGTAAAGTTTGGTCAAAATTGGAAGAGTGGTTTCAATGAAAAAGATGGAACAATCTTGGTAGAAGTCTACAATATGAATCGGCATGCCAAATTTTTATAGCCCTAGGCCTTACTGTAAGGATAAAAAAAGATATCTTAAGTTTTCACTATGTAAGCCTATCTAAAATTTGTGAACCCTGGAGTGGGACAAATTTTGATCCCAAGGCTCAAAACATGCCAAATTTGTTAGTCCTATGCTTTATGGTTAGAAACAAGAAGACTGTCGAGAAGTCTTCACTATATAAGCCCTTATAAAACTTTGACCCCAGGGCTACAGTCGGACTACATGGGGAATATGTGTATTAGAAGAATAACATGCCAAATTTGGGAGTTCTTAGCCTTATGGATAGTAACAAGACGGTTTCTGAAGTTTTCACTCCATAAACCCATGTAAAACTTGTGACCCCTGGTGCAGGGCCAAACTTGATCCTAGGGCTGTAACTTGGGCCCTCTTTGTAGTTGTCCACTAGATGATGCTATAATTATGCAAAATTTGGTAGCCCTAAGCCTGATGGATATGTATACCAAGATTTAAAAGTTTTCCCTATATAAGCCCATGTAAATCTTGTGAACCCCCCCCCCCCACCCCAGTATGAGGCCAAATTGACCCCAGGACTGTAATTTGGGCACTTTTGGTAGACCCCCACTAGATCAAGCTAAATGCAAAATTTGGTAGCTCTAGGCCTTATGGCTAGGTACAGGAAGATTTCTTAAGTTGTCACTATGTAAGCCCATGTAAAACTTGTGACCCCTGCGGCGGGGCCAATTTTGACCCCAGGGCTAAAATTTTGGCCCATATGGTAGAAGCCCACTAGATAAAGCTACATGCAAAATTTGGTAGCTCTAGGCCTTATGGCTAGGTACAGGAAGGTTTTTAAAGTTTTCTCTATATAAGCCTATGTAAAACTTGTGACCCCTGGGGCAGAGCCAATTTTGACCCCAGGGCTATAATTTCAAGAAACATGATAGAGGTCTATTACATAAAGCTACATGCCAAATTTGGTAGCCCTATGCCTTATGGTTTCAGACAAGAAGATTTTTAAAGATTTCCAATATTTTTCAGTTTTGTTGCCATGGCAGCCAGAGTTTTTGAAGGAATCAAATTCTTTCAAGAAATTCTGAAGAGGACCATGGCAGGATCATTTCTGTGAAGTTTCATGAAAATTGGATGGGTAGTTTCAGAGAAGAAGATGTTTGAAATAAAAGTTAACACACGGACACCAGGCCATGACATAAGCCCGCTGGCCTTTGGCCAGTGGAACTAAAAAGAATGAATTCAAGGAGGGGGGAAGACATAACTATGGATGTCAACAACATCTCCTGGGAACTTGGGGGCATTGAGAAGTTTTATATCCAATACTGGTTCTAAATAGAATATATTCTGAAATATATTTTTCAACAAGAGTTTTGGAAACTTTTGTAAGGACACAATGCTTTCATAATATGCCAAAAATGAACACAAAATCTGGGCAGATGGACAGAAGAATGTACAGAGGTGGACATACAGAAAGACAGACAAACAAATATAGGGCAAACACTGTCTCCCCAAAATGAGTTGGAGGAGGGGGGATATATAATATGCACATTCTTGCTTGGCACCAAGTCTCTCTAAAGTTTGAATGAAATCTGTCCTGTAGTTGTTGAGAACTAGCTCTGACAAGAAAATGCTACAGAAAGACTGATGGATGGATGGATGGACCGACAAGCTGACTCCTATATACCTCCAGAACAGAGTTTTGAGGGAATAATAACAAAGCCCTAGGCCTTTTGGTGTGTGGCAAAAAGTTGCCTGATTTGAAAAAACTTAGTAGAGAATGTTTGCCGATTCAAGACTTTCTATACAAGTTAGTATTATAATGCTGTTAAATACACTAACAACTACAGTGGTTGTCCAGGGACATGTTCATGGGTAATTGCTATTGTAAACACATAAACAATGTATTTACACTTGCAATAGTCTTGCACCAACTTTTCAGTGCGTCCAGCTTACAAAAATTTGACCTTCAAGTGTGACATTGACCTTGGCCCTACCTGAACAGATCTTTCAAATGGTACTTCAATTCATGATGGAGTATATGCCCAAAATCTAGGGGGGGGGGGGGGGGGGGGGGGGCATAAACTTATTTATAAATTAAGACAAACACCACAAAGTGAAGAACAAAAATTATAATGCCTTCTAAGATTTACAAGATAAAATCTGTTCTACAGAGTTAAATGAATGAACAAAAATGAACTCGAAATACAATGAACACAATGTTCAAAGATACATCCTAACAGCCAGAGAGAAAAATGCTGTCAAAGCCTTTAACCCTTAACCACACGGCAAAATTTTAGATCTGTCCAAATTGAAAGCATTTGCAGACAACATTTTCATGTTGGCTCAAATGACACAATATTTCTTTGATAGGGTAGAAAACTTTGTGGGAAAAAGGAGAAAATGCTGGTTACCAGCATTTTCTCCTTTTCCCACAATGTTTTCAGAAGTTTTCACAGAATGTTTCTCATCATGTGACCTAGCGCATATTGTCAAGGTTCTGCAATTTATAGCTGCATCATGGAAAAAGGGGTCTTCATGTTATATTTCATTTTTCACCATTATCTCTTTAATTACTGGACATATCTCAGCAGATTTGGATGAAATTTTCACACATCAAGTGACCTAGCGTATACTGTCAGGGTTTTGGAATTTATTGCTGTGTCATGGAAAAAGGGGGCTTCATGTCAAATTTAAACTGCATCCGTCCGTCCTGAATAGATAAAAGGAAAAAATGATCAGGTGGGAACCAAGGCTAGGGGTACGCAAGACAGGATGTTTTATCAGACAGTGTAGATAAAGATCAGACTGCAGTTGGATCTTGGATATATATGCCTTATATTCTGCAAGATAGTATTGCCTACAACACAGTCTTGAAATGTATATTACTTGGTCTATCTTTATCTCTGTACCAAACAAAAATTTTAGACTGGTCTATAATTCAAAGCATTTGCAGACAACAAAATAAATTTGTCTCAAAAAATGAACTTAGATTTGGGATGGGTAGAGAACATTGTGGAAAAGTTAAAAAAAAATCCTGGTTACCTGAGTGCTTGGCCCAACTGAGATTTAAACTTGAAATCCCTGCATAGCTAGCCCTGTAGGTAATGAGCTAACAGGCTTGGCTCAAATCATTAACAAACAACAAAATTTAATCCTTAAACCCAAAGGCCATTTTCATTCCAGAATGAGTCCATGATGATAACAACTGCGTGGATGCCTTTTGTCTGCAGTGTTTTAACAAAGCAGACAGTATAGATCAATGATCGGACTGCACATTTCGTGCAGTCTGATCTTGATCTACACTAGACACAAAGGCAACTATAGTAGTGAAAGGCGCTTAAAGGGTTAAGTCTTGTCCAAATTCAAACCATTTGCTGACAATGAAATAAATGTGACTAAAAAATTTAAATTTGATTTTGGTTGGGTGGAAAACATTGTGGATAAAGGAAAACATGCTGGTTACAAGTATTTCCTCTTTTTCCCACAATATTTTCAAGAGCCTTATTTCTCACAGGCATTGAAACTTGGGATTGTGTGGTAAAGGGTTAAACAGAACAAGACTTTTAAAGTTCATTCTGTATACCTTTATGTCCTGTTTTGACCCAGGGGCATCATTTGAACAAAATTGATAGAAGTCCACAAGGAAATACCACATACCAAATATCAAAGCTCTAGGCCTTCTAGTTTTTAAAGTTTGCTCTATGTACAATTTTGCCCAAAATTGTGACCCCTGGAATTAAAGGGTTAATTGAATTCTTTTAACAACTTTGGTAGAACTTCACCCAAGGAATATGCCTGTCAAGTTTCAACATGATTGGTTTAGGAGGAGAAGATGTTTAAAGGAATTGTGGAAAGACGGGCGCTGGACAACGACGAATCACAATACCTCACCCAGCCCTTCGTGCTCAGGTGAGCTAACAAATAGGCCTAACCATTGTCTGTGGCTTGTGATAAACAACAAAGATGAAGGTTCATAACAATTTGTCCTGTAGTTAAAGAGATATTAATCCATAATGAAAATATATGTGAAGCCCCCTTTTTCCATGACACGACATTTAATCAAACAAGAGGGCCATGATGGCCCTGGATCGCTCACCTGAGTCATTAGGCGAAATTTCACTCCAGGGTCATAATGACCCAATTTAAAACCCATCTGAGATATTATCAAGGACATTCTGACCAATTGTCAGGTCAATTGAGCTGAAAATGTAGCCTCCGGAGTGTCCAAAATGGCTTTCTTCAATCTGACCTAGTGACCTAGTTTATGATCCTATGTGACCATATTTCAAACTCATCCGAGACATCAAAACAAACTTGACCAAGGTTCAGGTGAATTGGGCAAGAACTGTCACCTCCAGAGTGCCCTCAAGGTATTTCTGTAATTTGACCTAGTGACCTAGATTATGACCCTATGTGACCCAATTTCAAATCCATTTAAGATATCATCAAGTCAAACATGCTGACAAATTTTCAGGTGAGTTGAGCAAAAACTGTGGCCTCTACAGTGCCCACAATACATTTCTTTAATTTGACCCAGTGACCTAGTTTATGACCCTATGAGACCCGATTTCTAATAGATCCGAGATATTATCAAGTCAAATATGTAGACCAATTTTCAGGTCAATTTAGCTAGAATTGTGGCCTCTAGAGTGCCCACAAAGTGTTTCTTCAATGTGACCCAGTGACATTGTTTATGACCCTATGTGACCCAATTTTGAACTCCTCTGAGATACCATCAAGACAAAAAATGTGGCCTCTAGAGTGCCCACAAGGTATTTCTTTAATTTGACCTAGTGACCTAGTTTATGACCCCAGATGACCCAATTTCAATCTCATCCAAGATTTAATTAAGGCAAACATTCTGATAAATTTTCAAGTCAATTGAGCAAAAAATGTGGCCTCTAGAATGCCCACAAGGTATTGCTTTAATTTGACCCCAGTTACCAGAGCCATGTTTCTTGATGGATCAAAATTTCACGAACAGTTTTTGAAAAGGGTCACCCAAGGCACATCTCTGTGAAATTATTTTAAAATCTGACCAGCGGTTTCAGAGAAGAAGAATTTTTAAGAATTTCTTCATATCCGTATAGTGCAAGTAGCCCCCAGTCACCAGAGCCATGTTTCTTGACAGATCAAAATTTCGCAAACAGTTTTGAAAAGGGTCACCCAAGGAACATTCCTGTGAAATTATTTCAAAATCTGACCAGCCGTTTCAGAGAAGAAGAATTTTTAAGAATTTCTTCATATCCGTATAGTGCAAGTAGCCCCCATTCACCAGAGCCATGTTTCTTGATGGATCAAAATTTCGCGAACAGTTTTTGAAAAGGGTCACCCAAGGAACATTCCTGTGAAATTATCTCAAAATCTGACTGGCAGTTCCAGAGAAGAAGAATTTTTAAGAATTTCTTCATAGCAGTATAGTGCAAGTAGCCCCTATTCACCAGAGCCATGTTTCTTGACGGATCAAAATTTTGCGAACAATTTTTGAAAAGGGTCACCCAAGGAACATTCCTGTGAAATTATTTCAAAATCTGACAAGCAGTTTCAGAGAAGAAGAATTTTTAAGAATTTCTGCATTTCCGTATAGTGCAAGTAGCCCCCATTCACCAGAGCCATGTTTTTCAACCTATCAAAATTTCGCGAACAGTTTTTGAAAAGGGTCACCCAAGGAACATTCCTGTGAAATTATTTCAAAATCTGACCAGCGGTTTCTTAGAAAATTCCATTTCGTTGCCATGGCAACCAGAGTTTTTGATGGAATCAAATTTTGTGAACAAGTTTAAAGAGGACCTCCCAAGGAACATTCCTGCCAAGTTTGGTCCAAATTGGCCCAGTGGTTTAGGAGGAGATGATGTTTAAAGAATTGTTCACGACGAACGACGCACAGACGCACGACGAACGACGGTCACCGGGTGATCCTAAAAGCTCCCCTTGATCACGTTGTGCTCAGGTGAGCTAAACAAGAGGGCCATGATGGCCCTGTATCGCTCCACTGGCTTATAACTATAAACCATGAAGAGAAGTCTTCACTATATAAGCCCTTATAAAACTTTGACCCCAGGGCTACAGTCGGACTAAATGGGGAATATGTGTATTAGAAGAATAACGTGCCAAATTTGGGAGTTCTTGGCCTTATGGCTAGTAACAAGACGGTTTCTGAAGTTTTCACTCCATAAACCCATGTAAAACTTGTGACCCCTGGTGCAGGGCCAAACTTGATCCTAGGGCTGTAACTTGGGCCCTCTTTGTAGTTGTCCACTAGATAATGCTATAATTATGCAAAATTTGGTAGCCTAAGCCTTATGGCTATGTACAGCAAGATTTAAAAGTTTTCCCTATGTAAGCCTATGTAAATCTTGTGAAACACACCCCCTCCCCCAGCATGAGGCCAAATTGACCCCAGGACTATAATTTGGGCACTTTTGGTAGACCCCAACTAGATCAAGCTAAATGCAAAATTTGGTAGCTCTAGGCCTTATGGCTAGGTACAGAAAGATTTTTAAAGTTTTCTCTATATAAGCCTATGTAAAACTTGTGACCCCTGGGGCAGAGCCAATTTTGACCCCAGGGCTATAATTTCAAGAAACATGATAGAGGTCTACTACATAAAGCTACATGCCAAATTTGGTAGCCCTATGCCTTATGGTTTCAGACAAGAAGATTTTTAAAGTTTTCTCTATATAAGCCTATGTAAAACTTGTGACCCCTGGGGCAGAGCCAATTTTGACCCCAGGGCTATAATTTCAAGAAACATGATAGAGGTCTACTACATAAAGCTACATGCCAAATTTGGTAACCCTACGCCTTATGGTTTCAGACAAGAAGATTTTTAAAGTTTTCTCTATATAAGCCTATGTAAAACTTGTGACCCCTGGGGCAGAGCCAATTTTGACCCCAGGGCCATAATTTCATGAAACATGATAGAGGTCTACTACATAAAGCTACATGCCAAATTTGGTAGCCCTATGCCTTATGGTTTCAGACAAGAAGATTTTTAAAGATTTCCAATATTTTTCAGTTTTGTTGCCATGGTAACCAGAGTTTTTGAAGGAATCAAATTCTTTCAAGATATTCTGAAGAGGACGATGGCAGGATCATTTCTGTGAAGTTTCATGAAAATTGGATGGGTAGTTTCAGAGAAGAAGATGTTTGAAATAAAAGTTAACGCACGGACGGACGGACGGACGGACGCACGACGGACACCGGGCCATGACATAAGCCCACTGGCCTTTGGCCAGTGGAGCTAAAAACCAATAAATATCAGCAGACATCATTAGGAACACCTGTATGAATTTCTATTAGTTTTTGTCAAGGATTTTAGAAGATATCTGTCATGAAAGATAAAGAAACAGATGGTCATTGGTCCATAATGAAATTAAACATTTAGCCCCCTTTTTTCATGACATGGTGTTTCATGAAATAAAAACAAGTAACTATTGTCTGTGGCTTGCTATAAACAATAAAAGGATGAAGTTTCATTACATTTTGTCCTGTAGTTAAAGAGATATTGGTCCACAATGAAAATATATGTCAAGCCCCCTTTTTCCATGACACAGCAATAACTGGTCCTATTAGACCTACAATCAAACTCATTCAAGATCTTACGGTCATATATATTTTGACCTAGTTTGGTGCTGATTGGTTTAAATTTGTAGATGCTAGAGTGTAAACAAAGTCAAATGTAGCAATTTTTTTAATTCAAGGGCAAATAACTCCAGTTGTTCTGTTCGATTGGACACATAATGGAACTCATCCGAGATCTTATAGTCATATACATTTTGACCAAGTTTGGTGCTGATTGGTTAATATTTGTAGATGCTAGAGTGTAAACAAAGTCAAATATAGCAATTTTTCTAATTCAAGGGCAAATAACTCCAGTCATTCTGCTCCGATTACACCCATAATCGAACTCATCCGAGATCTTATGGTCTATACATTTTCACCAAGTTTGGTGCTGATTGGTTAATATTTGTAGATGCTAGAGTGTAAACAAAGTCAAATATAGCAATTTTTCTAATTCAACGGCAAATGACTCCAGTCGTTCTGGTCCGATTCAACCATAATCAAACTCATCCTAGATCTTATGGTCATATACATTTTGACCAAGTCTGGTGCTGATTGGTTAATATCTGTAGATGCTAGAGTGTAAACAAAGTCAAATATAGCAATTTTTCTAATTCAAGGGCAAATAACTCAAGTCGTTCTGGTCCGATTAGACACATAATCGAACTCATCCGAGATCTTATGGTCATATACATTTTGACCAAGTTTGGTGCTGATTGGTTATTATTTGTAGATGCTAGAGTGTAAACAAAAAAATGTGGACGGACAGACGCCGGACGGACAGACGACAACGGACGGTGAGTGATCACAATAGCTCATCCTGAGCACTTTGTGCTCGGGTGAGCTAAAAAGCTAAACTAATGATATTAGCGGATTATCATAAGGAACACATGTATGAAGTTTCACAAATTTTTGTCCAGGATTTTGAGTTGAAGATACTTGTATATTGATCCTTAACAGAAATATACATGAAGCCCCTTTTTCCTATGAGACAGTATTTGATATCAAAAAGGAAAAAAAACCAATAAATATCAGCAGACATCATTAGGAACACCTGTATGAATTTCTATTAGTTTTTGTCAAGGATTTTAGAAGATATCTGTCCTGAAAGATGGACAAACAGATGGTCATTGGTCTATCACGAAATTAAACATTTAGCCCCCTTTTTTCATGACATGGCATTTCATGAAATAAAAACAAATAACTATTGTCTGTGGCTTGCAATAAACAATTTATAGATGAAGTTTCATGACATTTTGACCTGTAGTTAGAGATATTGGTCCACAATGAAAATATACGTCAAGCCCCCTTTTTCCATGACACAGCAATAACTGGTCCTATTAGACCTACAATCAAACTTACTCGAGATCTTACGGTCATATACATTTTGACCAAGTTTGGTGCTGATTGGTTTAAATTTGTAGATGCTAGAGTGTAAACAAAGTCAAATGTAGCAATTTTTTTAATTCAAGGGCAAATAACTCCAGTTGTTCTGGTCCGATTAGACACATAATCGAACTCATCCGAGATCTTATGATCATATATACTTAGACCAAGTTTAGTGCTGATTGGTTAATATTTGTAGATGCTAGAGTGTAAACAAAGTCAAATATAGCAATTTTTCTAATTCAAGGACAAGTAACTCCAGTTGTTCTGGTCTGATTACACCCATAATCGAACTCATCCGAGATCTTATGGTCATATACATTTTGACCAAGTTTGGTGCTGATTGGTTAATATTTGTAGATGCTAGAGTGTAAACAAAGTCAAATATAGCAATTTTTCTAATTCAAGGGCAAATAACTCCAGTCATTCTGGTCCAATTAGACCCATTATCAAACTCATCCAAGATCTTATGGTTATATACATTTTCACCAAGTTTGGTGCTGATTGGTTAATATTTGTAGATGCTAGAGTGTAAACAAAAAAATGTGAACGGATGGACGACGGACGGACGGACGGACGACGGACGTTGACGGACGGTGAGTGATCACAATAGCTCATCCTGAGCACTTTGTGCAAATTTGGACAAAGTCTGAAATCTTGTTGTTTGGTAAAGAGGGACCATTTTGCTACATTACAAATATCAACACTGCAGGTCAGTTTAGGAGAAGAAAAAAATTTAAGTTTAATGGGGCCTTTTTGGATTTTTTTGCTGCTAATTAAATTTTTTTTTGTTTACCACTGATAAATACTACAAAATATATTACTTCCCTGATAGGTACAGAAACTGGTTAGTTACATACATCAAAAAGGTGCAAACTAGGTTTTAAAATGATCATTTGGTCACTTCGCAATGGGTAACAAGGTCAGTTTTTACGAGATCAAAACTGATGTGATTTTACTTATTTGAATATGATCCCACATAATGAAACCTTTATTGGTCATGTGACATTTCACTCAACCTTTGTGAAATTCTGGTGAATAAAAACACCTTACAAAGCTATAGACATAGCCCATTAAAAGAAATACCAAGGTAAAATAGTTTTTCTTACATTTGCCTAAAACTCCTGATGATGCTTTGCCAGCTTTTGCCTTACTTAATTCATTCAATGATCATATTTGAGGATTGGTGAAACAAAGATCTAAATAGCCCTTTGCTTTAACTGTATACCAAACATTCCTGTTTTTTTAAAGGACTCTAAGAAAGAAAGCTATAATTGAACACATTTTGGAAAAAGGAGAAAATGTAGGTAACAAGTATTTCCTCCTTTTCCCAGCGTTTTCTTCCGTAGCAAGGCCAAATATCTTCTTTTGGGTCACATTTTGATTGTTGTCTGCTAATGCTTTCAATTTTGATCTGGTTAAGGGTTAATTTATATGCCTCAATGTTTCACCTTTGAACCTGGGGCAGGGCCAGCTTTGACTAAAGGGGTACACTTTGTACAACTTTAGTTAAGGATCATCCTATTACCCTACATGTATTTACCAATTATCAGTGCTTTAGGCTCTATGGTTTGATAACTGATTTTAAAAAGAAAATTCAAGTAGAAAACTGTGGAAAAAACTGGATTCCCATGACAGGGCCATCTTTGAAACCAGGTGCACAATTTGAATGACTTTGGAATCAAAGAAACATTTGTCAGGCTCCCCCCCCACCCCCACCCCCTTCCCAAATATCAAGGCTCTAGCCTTCATGATTCCTGACAATTTTTTTTTTTTTTTTCCATAAAAAGAAATTCCCAGAAAACTCTGAAAAATATGTGTCCTCCACCATTAGAACCACTTTCATAGAGAACTGCCATACCATGCTACACAACAAATACCAGCACTTTACACCATATAGTCTCAGTCTCAATTTCCAAAAAAATTCATATGAAACTATGCAAAACACATGATTTCCACGAGGAGACATTATATGATCCCAGGGGCAAATTTCACATCTTCAGGATTGATTGAATGGTATGTTTTATGGTGCTTTCAACAATATTTTAGTCATATCACGGCAACAGCTCACATGGTCATGTATGTCCTTGGTTCCACCAGTACTAGGCTAGGGCTCTGAAGTGTCTTGCCCAAGACCAATCCCACGAAAAAGCACAATGGATCCAGTGACAAACATCTTCAGTAAAGGACCATCCTATGATGCTAAATATTAACACTTCTGGCCCTTTTATTTCAGGCAAAGAGATTTTATCATTCATTATTTTATCATTATTTTTCCCCCTGTATATTTCTCTTTGTTAAGATTTTTCTAAAAGAAAGTCTTACAGAACTTCCAATTAAACATAGACTTATGTACTTGACAACTCTACACAGTTGTATTGAAATTCATTGATAATTAAAAAAGTTGCAGGCTGGACACAAACATATATGTCCAAAATTTCTTTTTTAAAACATATTTGACATATCCATACTACCCCTCGAAAAATACATTTGACCTTGTTGTGACCTTGACCTTCAACCTACAGATATGACTCTTGCACATGACACATTGTCTTGATCTGGTTAACATACGTGGAAACTTATTTTGAAATCAAGTCATAAGAAAAAAAGTTATGGCCTGGACATGAAAACGGACACACACAGACAGACAGAACGGGCAAACAGACAGACTAAACAAAAACTATATGGCCCGAATTTTTCTCGGGAGCTTAAAATTATCAATCTCTTTCAAGGCCGAATAATCAAAACAGACGTCTTCTTATTATTTAAAGTTTAATCCAGGCCAGATGAATGTAATCTTAAGTCATGGTCTGGATAGAATAAAGCTACAGACAGCATAGATCAAAGATCAGACTGCACCTTTTACCTTTGCAGATCTGTGAAGACAATGTATGACAAACAGGAGTCAATTCTAATGATCAGGCTTTCAGTTTTCAATGTAAAATGAAACTTTTAGTGCAACTGAAAGTCACTGGGGGAGATATTTTTAACCCTTTACCAAACAATCCCAAGTTTTAATGTCCTTGCGAAAGAAGTCTCTTGTAAACATTATCGGGTAAGAAGAAAATGCTGGTAACATTTCTCCTTTTCTGACAAAGTTTTCCTCCCTTCAAGGACAAATCCCATCATCTGAACCACATTCATTTTCTTGTCTGCAAAATGGTTTTAACTTAGACAAGTCTAAAATTTTGTCTTCTGGTGAAGGGTTAACTCTTTACCAAATGACAACATTTTAGATGTTTCCAAATCGAGAGCATTTACAGATGACAAAATAAATGTGACTCAAAAACTGAAATTTGTTTTGGGAAAGGCAGAAAACATTGTGGGAAAAGGAGAAAATGGTTACCAGCATTTTCTCCTTTTCCCACAGTTTTCAAAGGCTTCTTCCCAAGGGTCATTAAAAGTCGGGGTTTTGTGGTAAAGGGTTAAGTGGCCCAATCTTTGATGTACACTGATACTTTGTGAGGTATCTGGATAAAGAGCAGCCTTGAAATTGCAATGTCTATTGGGGCCAAATTGTGATAAACCCTGGTGTTCTGGCACTAAATCAAATCATCCCCAGGAACACACTCTTTTTTGGTAACCTACAAATGCTAGCAGTCGCTCACATGTCAATGTCGCACAAAGGTAGTGAGACAGGATGATCCCGGCAATCTTCAGCACGTCAGTGGTGGCAAAACATAGGTACTCCATTCCAAACTGGGGCTTAATCTGGACAGCCTGTAGTCACAACACACAATCTGGCTTCATTACCAGGATAAAACCAGGGTAGCATCAGGTGTACGAGAGTGTAAACCCATTTTTTAGATTAAAACACCCCCTGTTTACCAGCTACACTTCATTGAGAGGATTTGTACACCGTGACTGTGAGAATAGTGCTTACTTAGAGACTGAGGCAGATCTTAATTTAAGCAGATTCTGCATGCGTGTTATCTGACCCATCTTGACTCCTAGAGAGCCAAGTACATCTTAATGTTCATTTTGCAGTCATTGTAGATCAAGATCAGACTGCAAAGAACACGCAGTATCATCTGTGATATACAATGTCTGATATTTATACCATAGCCCCATTCAAAACATTCTAATTTTAACTTGTATGCTGATAAAGAAATGAGGATCAAGTTTGTTTATATTAACCTTAAATGAAAAGACAATTACAAATAATGGTACTTTACAAACTAGAGGCGCTTGAGCGCCTGTATCGCTCCACAGGCCTGATATTTCTATAATGTCGAAAAGAAGTTTTTAACAATTACCATTAGTCTCTCTTGAAATCGCAAAAATGATGCGCTCAAATTACAAATGAATACGTCATTAATGATTTTGACTTTGGTCCATTTACTTATAACAGAGTCCTAGTGACCAAGTGCAAGTGGGTGGAGCTTATCAGATGCAAAGTGTGTCAATTAAAATCTTGCAAAATTAGACAGTCATTTTTTGACTGATTATCCAATAAATTGGATTCTGGGACTTTACTAAAACTTATTGAAATGCTGGCCAGCCAATCATGTTTCATGAAACCTTCCATAGCCCCGATTAGGCAGCAATAACAGGCTGTCAACAAAGTCTTCTTTGAAATATAAGAAAAATATGTATAATATTCTCTATTGAAAAATGAGATGTTTTTGCTAGCTTTAGGCCAAAATACCGTATCCATTTATCTGACAACAAAATTTTAGACTAGTTTAAGTTAAAAAAAATGTGCAGACATCATTTCAAAGAAACTGTTAATTCAAAAATAAATTCCATATTCAATAGAAAATATTGAGAAAAGGAGAAATCGCATATCACAAGCAATTTCTCCTTTTTTCTCTCCATTTTTCTTAATATTTAATGATGTTTCAGAAGTATCAAAAGAGGGGAATGTATGGTAGTGGTTTAATGCATGATTATGTATTAAAAATTCAGTTCTCAAAACATAGACGCAGCACAGCAATAGATCTGAAATACTGTTCTAAAACTGTTCTAGACATTTCTAGAACTCATATGTAGAACTGTCTCTAGAAATACAAAGAATCTTGCTCTATAACAGTACTAGAATGTTAAATGAGACAGTTTGGGAAAGGGTTAATATCTACAATAACACAGGGTTCAAAACTTACCCTATATTCAACCCTTTCCCAGACAACAAAACTTTTGACTGCTCCAAAATTAAATGCTGCTGAAGAAGACAAACATAAATTTCACTTAAACCAAAAGATTACTTTGTTATGCCATGGAAAACATTTAGGGAAAAGGCAATTTTTCAAATCCCTCAATGCTTTGCAAAGCTTTTTTTGTCAAACTCAGTATTGTATGGCAAAGGGGTTATATGTGGGGCTTGGCCTTGAACCTTGCAGTAAATAGTGCATTGTAACAAGAAAATGCATTAACTCTTTACCAAACGACAAAATTATAGATTGATCTAAACTGAAAGCATTTGCAGATGAAAAAATAAATGTGACTGAAAAATCAAAATTTGTGTTAGCAAGGGTAGAAAACATTGTGGGAAAAGGAGAAAATACTGGTTACCAGCATTTTCTCCTTTCCCGACAGTGTTTTCAAAAAGCTTCTTTCTCAGGGTCGTAAAAAGTTGTGATTGTGTGGTATAGGGGTAATCTAAAAGAACAGCTAGGAGGGCAAATGAATGAATGTTATAGCAATATAGATCAACTTACATCAATACACCAGATAGAATGAAATATGCTGGCATACAATGAACACCTAATCCCTAATAATCAACTTTTCACAGTCACAGTTAGAATGTCTTCTGTGGCAAACAACACAAAATGGTCTACAAATGCATTTACATAAATCAAATATCCTGCTCCAGGGCACAGATTAATTCTGGTGTACTGAAGTTGCGGGATCAGTTTGACTGGATAACATTAATGCCTTATCACAAATGTAAAGCCCTGTCCCACTTTGTACCAGGTCACCAGGATTTACACCCCTTCTGTCCACTCTGCATTTACTCATTAGTGGGTCAACAAACCTTTACCAGAACTAATAAAAGTGCAGAGGTTCTCTTGTTCCATATCAAAAGGACTATGGATTATGTAAAGCAACCTTCTTTAACCCTTTCCCCAATTACAAATTTTAGACTGTCCCAAACTCAAAGTGTTTGCAGATGACAATTTTGAATTGATGAAATGATTTCTCTCTTTGATAGAGTAGAAAACACTGAGGGAAAAGGAGAAAATGCTGATTACCAGTATTTTCTCCTTTTCCCACAGTGTTTTCTTCTTTAGGGTCATAGGGATTGTGTGGTAAATAATAATAAAGTGTGACTAAAATAGTAAAAGACATTGGCCTAGTTTAGTATTCACTGAGCCCTTTGTTAAAGGTACTCATTAGATCATACTTTTTAAAAAGTACCTACAACATGGGGGTTTTGTTATTAAAATACTTTTTCTTTTTTATCTTGGCATGGTTACTCAGGCTTAGTAATAAGGCAAAATTGAAAAGCTCAAGTTGTGAAAGGTGCTCAAGCTTTTATCTTATTTATGGCCAGTGATATTTTTAGCTCCACTGGCCGAAGGCCAGCGGGCTAATGTCATGGCCCGGTGTCCGTCGTGCGTGCGTGCGTGCGTCCGTCCGTTAACTTTTATTTCAAACATCTTCTTCTCTGAAACTACCCATCCAATTTTCATGAAACTTCACAGAAATGATCCTGCCATGGTCCTCTTCAGAATTTCTTGAAAGAATTTGATTCCTTCAAAAACTCTGGTTGCCATGGCAACAAAACTGAAAAATATTGGAAATCTTTAAAAATCTTCTTGTCAGAAACCATAAGGCATAGGACTACCAAATTTGGCATGTAGCTTTATGTAGTAGACCTCTATCAAGTTTCTTCAAATTATAGCCCTGGGGTCAAAATTGCCTCTGCCCCAGGGGTCACAAGTTTTACATAGGCTTATATAGAGAAAACTTTAAAAATCTTCCTGTACCTAGCCATAAGGCCTAGAGCTACTAAATTTTGCATGTAGCTATATCTAGTGGGCCTCTACCAAGTGGGCCAAAATTTTAGCCCTGGGGTCAAAATTGGCTCTGCCCCAGGGGTCACAAGTTTTACATAGGCTTATATAGAGAAAACTTTAAAAATCTTCCTGTACCTAGCCATAAGGCCTAGAGCTACCAAATTTTGCATGTAGCTATATCTAGTGGGCCTCTACCAAGTGGGCCAAAATTTTAGCCCTGGGGTCAAAATTGGCCCTGCTGCAGGGGTCACAAGTTTTACATGGGCTTACATAGTGACAACTTAAGAAATCTTCCTGTTTTGATTTTTTTTTTAAATTAGCCTTGCATCAGGGGTCTTATGTTTTACAGAGGCTTCATATGGACAAAACTTGAAAATCACCTTATTTTTATGGCTTTATCTTGTGGACCTCTACCAGGGTTCAAGTAATTAATGCTCTGGGATCAAAAATGGCTTTGCCCTGCGGGTCTCAACTTTCATATGGGCTTTTACAGAGAAAACGTTGTAAGTCATTTTGAAACCATTTGGCTCAGCATTGAAATGTTTATTATTTATGGTTTATATTTATAAGCCAGTGGAGCGATACAGGGCCATCATGGCCCTCTTGTATTACTAGTACTAACTAATAGCATATCATTGGAGTAAATTGTGATCTTAATACCAAGGAAAATGTGTGGGCTTAAATAGGACAGCCCTGACTAGGTCAAGTCAATCCAATTTTCTTCCTTTTTCTTTGTTAGTCGATAAAACTAACACAATAAATAGTTTTGGAGAAGAACATTTTTTTGAAATATAAGCCTTGTCTATAAAAAAATGTGTTTTTAGGTGTATCATTTTTTTAAAAGGAATTTGGTATACAACCACCATAGAAACAATTTGGCAGACAACCACCATAGGAACTTACCTGCAAAACAACAATGAAATCCAATGAATAGTTTTAGAGAAGAAATTTTTCAAAGATTTTACTTTATACCATAAAAGGAAAATGAGTCTCCCATAAAAGCCATGTTTTTTGACAGATCATTTTTTTTTTTAAAGGAATTCTGTAAACCTGTATCTAAGGAACATTCCTGCAAAATAATAATGCTATCCAAATAGCGGTTTGGGAGGAGAAGATTTTTAAAGGTTTTTTACTTTGGTTGCCATGGCAACCAGAATTCTTCATGGAACACAATTATTTGAAGGAATTTGAAAGAGGACCACCAAAGGAATATTCCTGTGAAATTTGGTAAAAATCCAGTCAATAGTTTCTGAGGAGAAGTTTTTTAAAGAAAAAGTTTACGGACGCACGCACGGACGAACGAACGGACGGACGGACGCACGACGGACACAACGCCATGACAATAGCTCGCAGGCCTTCGGCCAGTTGAGCTAAAAATGGAACAAAAGGCCCATGAGGACGTGAATCGCTGTACTGGCAGTTACTGTCTAGTATTTGTAAGAAAAAAGAAATATTTAGAATTAGTTGTAAATGTTTGTGCGTAACATCAGCTCTAAGCCATGAATTAAAATTCCTTTACAGTTAAAGCAAGTTTAAAAGAATTGCAACAAATAATTTGGACTTTGTTGCATGAACAAAAGTTTCATACAAATGGCTCCTTTTCCTACACCAATGATTGTTTTTTCTTTCTTTTTGAAAGGGTTCAACTCCTTGATAAGATAAATGATCTGTACAAGTTTGAAAAATGAAAATAAATGTAAATTTTGTTCTTCAAATGCCACTAAGCCCTCCTTGTCTGTTTTATTTTTTTTTCAAATTCAAAATAGTCCAAGCTATTAATGTTATAAATAAACTATGCAAATTTTAAGGAAGGCCTCATCACAAATGTGGAATTGTCTACATAACAAGAAAAAGTCTCATACACTGATGGACTGAGAGACAACAGAAATCATGCCATGAAAAAAGCTCCACTGGCCTTTGGCCAGTAGAGCTAAATATGCTCTCTTTATTTCATTTTCCTATAAATCTGTCAATATAGATTTTGAAGTTTCAGTAAGGTGGTATAAAAATTGAATTTTTGCCTACAAAACATGACAGTAATGAAATTTTCTAAATGTCAAATAAATACTTTTTTTTTAAATTCATTGTTCATAATTGCTTGCCCTATGAGAGATTCCTTTGCACTGGTTAGTGTCTAGGAAATTCCAATCAGAAAGGGGATGAAGCTGTTCCAGTATTCACTAACCATCTATATCGCATTCTCGTTCTTGTTCTCTAGAATTTTCTAAATTTCAAAGTAACGAATATCTGACTGACTAAACCAAATGGCTTACCCAATCAGAAATTGTTACTTTCAAATTAAGAAAATTCTTGAGAATTAGATTAAGAATGCTCTTACAAATGGTTAGTGAGTATAGGTCCTCATAACTCAGTGAAATTCTGGATACATGGATGTGTTTTGTATAAATAAACCTTTAGATTCTCACCACAAAAGTGGAGATATACGGTCACAATAATAGATCAATGCAAGCCAGAAAGGCTGCTGTTCAGATTATTGTAAGAAATTATTCCCTTTATAGTTTATTTTCTCTGTCAGAAACACCCAAGTTCCCTGTTAACATACTGTAATCTACAGCAAAAAAAAAATTTTGGAAGGTTAGATGCCAACAAGTACACTTCATGGACAGAACACTCTTAGGAAAGGATTTTATACATAATGAGAGCAGAATATTGGTCTGGGACCATGTTAAAATCTTCATAGCATTAACCATGAATTTGGTGAGATTTACAATAGTATCCTGACAAGTATTAGGTTATAAGTAGGGCCATTGTCAGCTAGTGTAATACCGGTTAGGGTTCAAGTTTTATCCATAAAATTTAGGAAGACTTAAAGATTCCCAACATTTCAAGTCGTGGCAAGTACAAATAAATGTAAGCAAGATATTTTATACAAGCTTACGCTTTTTATTTGGCTCCTTGGATAAAGTTCTTCAGACAACTTAATACTGGGGCCAATGTCAGGTAGCCTAATACGGGTTTTTACACATTTTGTTTGGTCTGACCTTGACCTATTCTATGCTTCTAAAATTGGCCTGTCCTCTAGGTGGTTTATTTGTCATTGCTTTTCAATTTCTTCACTTCTGAATGAAAAGCTCAGTATCAGTAATACTGACTTTACACTTAAACACAGCTGCCCCTGAATGGACCGACAACTTTTCTAGCTTGCCTTGATCCGTCATTGGTGACAGTGTAATCAACCCATTTATATACACAGCTGCCCCTGAATAGACCAACAACTTTTCTAGCTTGTCTTGATCCGTCATTGGTGACAGTGTCATCACCCCATTTATGGACAGTTGCCAACCTGCTATCAAGATGGACTTGAGCCAGTACTAGTATAGCTTGTATAAAATATCTTGCCTACAGTTGTTCTAACAATGACCAATTCTGGTGAAAATCTTACCCTCCCAAAATTTTATGGGTAGAGAAACATAATATCTATAGGTATTAATTTCCTAGAATTATCTGCCCTTGAATGGAGAGAAATAACTATTCTTGGATAAATTTCTTACAATTATTTATCCCTAGATCAACGTGCTTTCGGGTCTGCCTTGATCCTACATTGATGAAATTTTATTCCCACAATTTTTCTGTTTGTATAGATCTGGTTTAAACTAGAACTGTCACAAAGCGGGCAAATACCCCCCACCGGCACCCTGTCATTGAAGCAGCACAGAGAAAGAAAATTCTTTTCAACACAAAGATCACCTGTGACCTTGACCTTTCACCCCTGTGACCCCAAAACAATAGGGCACATCCTTGGATCATGAGCAACACATGTATAAAGGTTTAGGGTCCTAGGTCAAACTGCTTTTTTAGTTAGAGCACAGAAATGATTGTCGAACAAAGTTCACCTGCGACCTTGACATTTGACCCATGTGATCAATAAACAGTAAGGCTTCTCCTTGGGTCATGAGCAACATATGTACAAAGTTTCAGGGTCCTAGGTAAAATGGCTTTTGAGTTAGAGCATGGAAACAATTTTCAAAGTTTACCTGTGACCCTGACCTTTGACCCATGTGACTCAAAAACAATAAGGCACCTCCTTTGGTCATGAGCAACACTTGTATAATGTTTCAGAGTCAAACTCCTTTTGGGTTACAGCATGGAAACCATTTTCAAAGTTTACCTGGGACCTTGACCTTTGACCAGTGTGACCCAAAAACAATTGGGCACCTCCTTTGGTCATGAGCAACAATTGTATAAAGTTGCAGGGTCCTAGATCAAACGGCTTTTGAGTTACAGCATGGAAATGAAAACAAGACAGATGGATTGACAGATGGACAGACAGACAGAGAGACAGACAGACATGGTGAAACCAGTATACCTCTCTCTACTTCATAGGTGAGGGGTACAATAAATAATGGTGTTTTAAGTCTGGTTGAAACACAAACACTTAGTCTTTATTTCTTTAGCAGCAAGGAAGTTTTGAGCAGTCAAAACATTATTTTTCTATTACATGGGGTAATGGTACAAGTTTGACCCACTTACCCTTAACCTTTAACCAAACAAATGTGTGTGTAAACAACTTTCAGCAAGGTTAAGCAGCATTTTCTCTGTTATCCTAATGCTTTCTTTTATATTTAAGTGCCTGCCAAATGTGCAAAGGATATTTCAAATCATTAGCCAAGACAGATATTGCAATTTCAGAGCCGCTTTCACTGGAATACCTCACAAAATGTCAGTGTACATCAAAGATGAGACTGCATGTTCTGTACAGTCTGATCTTGATCTACAGTCTGCAAAAGAAGCTAAAAGTTGTACTTGGCTCTCACGAATTTGAAATCTGCTTTACTAAAGACCAGCCCAAGTCTCTTATTAAAACATTCTCACAGTGAAGTGTTGGCCTGTTTTCCTCATGGTGAAGAGTAGTCTGTATACTTTGGTGTTTTTCCCCTTAAAAGTGGGTTAACACTCTCATAAACCCAATGTTGCCTTGGCTTTGTCCTAGTTTATAAGCTGGATTGCATGTTATGACCAAAGACTATTCAGGTGAAGCCCTGATGTGGGACAGAGTACCTTAGATTTGCCACAAGTGATGTGCCAAAGATTGCCAGAATCATCCCGTCTCACCACGTTGGTGCGTCGGTGCCACACCGTTGAGTTGCTAACATTCACAGGTGATCAAAGCGGAGTATGCCCCTAGAGATGTTTCAATCTAGTTTCGGATCCCCAGGGTTTATCACTGTTCTGGCCCCAGTGGAAGGATTTAAATGCCTGCCATATAAATAAAGATGACAAATAAAGTAAGGGGACAATGATGGTCCTATATCGCTCACCAGAGTACTCAAGAGCTGGAACAGAAAGAGTTGCTTGGCACCAGCTGATATCTTAAATATTAATTTTTTTCTGAATTCATTAAAGGCCCACTAGCAGCCAAAAGTAAATAATTTGGAGGTCAGATTGTAGGCAAAATCAATTTGTTCCATTTAACTCTTTACCACACAACAAATTTTCAGGCTACCCCAAATTGAAAGCGTTTGCAGACCGTAGAAGTTATGGCTCAAATGATGTATTTTGTCTTTGAAAGGGTAGAAAACATTGTGGGAAAAGGAGAAAAAGGTTACCAGCATTTTCTCCTTTTCCAACAATAGTTTCAAAAGACTTACTTTTCAGTTTATTTAAAAATTTTTTGTGTAGTAAAGAGTTAAAGCATAGTATATGAGTCTGAAAATGTGTTGCAGGACAGTCTGTCAAAATTCCAGTTGATGGTAGAAAAAGAAACTTTTAAAACTAGAATCAATGTTTCCATCTTTAATTCTACATTTAGCATTCATTTTTTTGCCAGCAACTGAACTTTCACAGAATGTACTATAACAGGTTGTCAGACTCACAATAATATGTATACCTTAAGAAAGAAAGAATGCATTTGTCCAATTTGAATAGCGAGAAATATTCCCAAGTTTCATATTCATAGCATACTGCAGATAATTGCAGATTTCCCTAGTTCTATTTTCAGTTGGTAACCTTGACCTTTACCTCAAACAAACAAGGAAAGCATACACACAATCTACATCAAGATCTACCATAAAGTTGTGCGCATCATCCGCATATCAAAACCAACCAACAAAGAGAAACACAGCCCATAGATCCTACTGTAAATTTCAGATTTTTCTACAAATTTTAGAAACAGTTGCATTTACCTTCATTTATTAGTAGATAACAAAACGCCTGATCTGGGCCATTACCATTATGTTATCTATCTCGCTTAACAAAATTATCCGTGGTTAAGTGAGCCAGCCTAATTTAAGTAACAAAATTAATTATGCATTTATTATTGTTTATCAAAATCAACCACGCTTAAGCATGATGACTAAATTTATGCAATCCCACCACACTTATGTATAACAAACCCACTTAACCAAACTAACAAGGCTTATGGCTAACCAACAAGCTTAAGCATAACAAACAAGCTTATATTTTCCCCTCCCACTTAACACACATAATCATCATAATAGCAATTTTATGTAACATTAACATGCTCATAAAATTAAAAACAAAATGGGTTAACAAGTCAATCTGATTAAGGTTAGCAAACAAATTGCATAACCTTTTTTAGCAACATTTTTTACTTAAATCAATTTTTAAACAAGAGGGCCATGATGGCCCTGTATCGCTCCACTGGCTTATAAATATAAACCATAAATAATAAACATTTCAATGCCAAATGGTTTCAAAATGACTTACAAAGTTTTCTCTGTAAAAGCCCATATGAAAGTTGAGACCCGCAGGGCAAAGCCATTTTTGATCCCAGAGCTATAATTACTTGAACCCTGGTAGAGGTCCACAAGATAAAGCCATAAAAATAAGGTGATTTTCAAGTTTTGTCCATATGAAGCCTCTGTAAAACATAAGACCCCTGATGCAAGGCTAATTTAAAAAAAAAAATCAAAACAGGAAGATTTCTTAAGTTGTCACTATGTAAGCCCATGTAAAACTTGTGACCCCTGCAGCAGGGCCAATTTTGACCCCAGGGCTAAAATTTTGGCCCACTTGGTAGAGGCCCACTAGATATAGCTACATGCAAAATTTGGTAGCTCTAGGCCTTATGGCTAGGTACAGGAAGATTTTTTAAGTTTTCTCTATATAAGCCTATGTAAAACTTGTGACCCCTGGGGCAGAGTCAATTTTGACCCCAGGGCTAAAATTTTGGCCCACTTGGTAGAGGCCCACTAGATATAGCTACATGCAAAATTTAGTAGCTCTAGGCCTTATGGCTAGGTACAGGAAGATTTTTAAAGTTTTCTCTATATAAGCCTATGTAAAACTTGTGACCCCTGGGGCAGAGCCAGTTTTGACCCCAGGGCTATAATTTGAAGAAACTTGATAGAGGTCTACTACATAAAGCTACATGCCAAATTTGGTAGTCCTATGCCTTATGGTTTCTGACAAGAAGATTTTTAAAGATTTCCAATATTTTTCAGTTTTGTTGCCATGGCAACCAGAGTTTTTGAAGGAATCAAATTCTTTCAAGAAATTCTGAAGAGCACCATGGCAGGATCATTTCTGTGAAGTTTCATGAAAATTGGATGGGTAGTTTCAGAGAAGAAGATGTTTGAATTAAAAGTTAACGCACGGACGGACGGCCGGCCGGACGGACGGACGGACGCACGACGGACACCGGGCCATGACATTAGCCCGCTGGCCTTCGGCCAGTGGAGCTAAAAATTAAAAAAAATTTTGAAATATTAAGCTAACGAGCTCATCGGCTAACCACCACCCTTAACCCCCCAACAAACCCTTACATCAGTTTATTGCTTAACCTTTTATCCAACCATCAACCAACGCATGATGCACCAGTTAACCGGCTTATGAGTTAGTGGATGGCTTAAGATTTTTGTTAAAAAAAATTTTTTAAAAAAATTTTAAAAAATAAAAAAAATAAAAAAATAAAAATTTGAATTTTTAATGTTAAGTTACATTAAATGATATAGTAAGATGAGCGTGTTGAATAAACTTACTAAAGAATCAAGAAAAAAATTAAATAGGTGCTTAAAAGACAGAGCGGTTCGGTTTCTTTGGAGTCCATTTATAAATAATCGAAAAAGTGTTATATTTGAATTTAATAGTTTATGTGGTGAGTTTAGAAATTTTAAAAGAATATTAGCTGCTTTGTATTATTCAATTAGTAGAGAAAAAAGAAAAAAATACAGAAGAATTTGATGTTGTTATTGCTTGTATATATGATTTTATAAGTTTTAATAAAGATAATGAAAAAGTAAATAATGATATTAAAAACATGGATAATTTTATTAATTTTAAAGAAGAAACAAAATCAAATGAAATTTTTTCTTTTTTTACTTTAAATTCTTTACAAGAATTATCAAAAATTTTTAATCCTTTTTTTAATTTAGATTTAATTTTTTCTTTTGTTGGCGGTAATTTTAGAGAAGATGAATTGCAAAAAATTAATGAAGAAAAAATATTTAAATCAGAAAAATGTGTAATATGTATGGAAGTAGAACCAAATTTTCATTTTCTTGATTGTGGTCATTTATGCATTTGTAATGAATGTTTTGATGATATTAATAATTTAAGAAGCTTTGGTACAAAATGTCCCTTATGTAAAAAAACAAACAATAATTTCAAAAAATTATAAATATTTAATCTTTTTACTAGATTAAATATTTTAATATGTTTTTGGTCTTGCACCCTGTGCTTCATACATTTTTCTTTCTTCTTCAGTTAATTTTGGAATCCTATGATGCCCAATTGCTAGAGTATCATAACTTCCATCTAAAAGTATATACCTTTTATCATCTTCAAAACTTAATGCTCTTTTGTTCATATTCACAGTGTTTAATTCGTGATGATAACTTCTCATTCCACCCATATTTGTACAATAATCTTTTCCTGTATCTAAACAATCCTTAAAAATTTTAAATTTCATTTCATCATCAATAACAGACTTTTTTACCCCCTTACATTTTCTGATTTCTGCAGCAAGATCTTCATATATAAGTTTACCATTTTCATCTAAAATTGCATCTGGATTAGGATTTTCTTTTGTTACCTTTTCTCTTTTTAATGTTAGTTTTTTACAACAATACGTCTTGGCACCTACACTTACAAATTCAGTCATGATATCCCCTTTTAATTCATCCTTAAACATACCTAGCACATTTCTATTTTTTTCACTATATAATGGGTGGTTTGGTGGGTATTCACTAAAATCATACATTGTATCAGCCACTTCTTTTAAATCTTCATATAAATCTTCAGTTTCTATTTCAAGTATATAACTATCTGTATCAGTACATAACATTCGAACCTTAACACCATACTTTTTCTTAAAATATTCATAAAGATCTGATACCATCGTTGTTTTACTAATATCAAGTATGCTTACACCTAAATAAATTGGCTTATCATATTTTAACTTTGTTTTTTTCATATGAACAGCAACTAAATCTGGAGAAAATATAGTATGATCATGATAGTTATGCTTTGTGGTTAGCTTTTTAAAACGTTCACAATTTTCACTATTAACTAATTCTATATTTACTCTGTTTCTTATGTTTTCCATAGTTTTACCAAAAACAGCGTTCATCATCAACTTCCATAATTTATCTAAAAAATTATTTTTATCTTTTTTGCCTTTGTTCTTAAATCTACACACTTATCAATATATTTTTTAATATCAGTGCTTTCCTTAAATTTAATTCCTTCATGTATTTTTTTAATTTTTAATCCTAATCTTGAGTAAGTTTTTAAAGCTTCACTATGAAGTGTATATTTTTCCTTATCATTTAAGTTTGGAATTAATTTTTCTACTTTTCCTACTTTTAATCGTTCTGCTGCTAGAGGCATATCACTATGTTCATCATGTAATTCTTCTGGATACTCTAAATCAACCTCTAAAAAGCATGGATAATTTTCCCAATTATCTAATTCTTCTCTTGTCATCCATTCAAAATCACCTACTGGTAAAGGTTTAGACATGGCCCAGGGATAAAGGCTGTTTTTATCAATATAGATTAAATATTTTGTAGGTTTTGATGGATCATACATATCACCCATATATTTATTGTTAGCCTTTGCATATCTTTTACTACACATGCTTACACCACCTCTTTTAGATTTTTCAGTAAATAATAGCATATCTTGGTCGGTAAATAGTTTAAGTATTATCCCACTTTCCTTAAGCATTGCATCATATCCATATCTAGGTAAAGTATAATACCAAGCAGGATCCAAATCAAATTCTTCAAGAACTGATAATCTAAAGTTTTCTATAACATCAGCTAGAAGTAAAACATCTACTTCATTGTATAGCTCTAAATATTCCTTAAATGTTTTTATATTAAAAGCATCCCAAACTTTTAAGGCATGCTCATAATCTTTAGGATCAATATGTTCATTGTTTAAACTTGAATAAAATGCCTCTATAGGTGGTAATTGAATTTCTTCTAACTTATCAAAAGAATCTAACCATTCATATGGAAAGACACCCTTTCTTCTTAGTAACGATACTTGCTCTTTTGTATAGTTACGTTCTAATAATAAATGCTTAAAATCTTCATCTTTTAAATGTTTTGTAAGTTTATCTAAACTTTCTGGTAAAAGTTTAAAACTATCAAGAAACCTTAATTTAAGATATTTTTTCTTTTCAACCATATCAACCATAATATACTTAGTAAAACTTATGTATTTTTCTTCAGTGTTTGGAATACAATCAATTCTACCACTAGTTCTACCAAGATAGTTAATAAAAATATGAGCATCATAACCAGATAAATTATGAAAAAAAAACAGGGATAAAATCTGGAATTTTTGCTTTAAGATTACATTCATTATGTGCGGCACCACGATACTTACCAGTAAAATGACAATGATCTTTTACTTTATAATTTTTTTCAGTAAATTTACCATTACATATCCAACATTGTTCTTCATTTTCATATTTTTTTTCTTCATCTTCTGTTATTTTAATTTTTACTGGTTTTTTATAATATTCCTCATAAAGTTGTTTGGTATCCTTAGTTAAACTATCTATAAAATGTTTTTCTGCATCTTTACCTATATATCCTCTTAATTTTGGTTTTAAAACATTTCTATCAAAACTACAAATTAAATACTTATAACTAATTGGTATATGCTTTTGTGTTTTAATTGTATTGCTTTCTTCTTGACTTAGATTTTCTATAGGTTCCAACAAGCATTCAAAATCAGCAACTACAACAAAAGGCACCATAATTTTTTTGCGATGATTTTCAAATTTTTTTATGATATCTTCAGGCTTTTCTGGGTCAGGCATTATTAAATCAACTCCATCATGATCTACACAACGTTTCATATGCTTATCTAAAAGTTTTTTACTTCCAAAATGACAATTACAAAGCATACAATATTCAACATCATGGTCACCAGATACTTGTGCTCTCATTAATGCTTTAAAATTTTTTATTAAAACATAATGCGATTTTTCACCACCTTCAATATAAAGTAAATTTAGATGATTTTCTTTTATTAATTTTTATAACTCGAATTCGCCTGATTTTTTTCCTTCTTATTATATGTATAAACATTAACACTAATTTTTGGATTTTGTCTTTCAAACTTATCTATATCATGTAAAGAAACAGGATATTTAATTCCTTTCATATTTAAGCTATTTTTCTTAGATTTTAAATCATTATCAACTCTTTCAGGATGATTATCTGTTGGATTTAAATACCTTAAAATACAATCTGTAAAACATTCATCATTTTTACTTTTCATATTAATACATGCATTTTTGTTAGCAATCCAATCAGGTAATGGTATCCATCCACCAGCATTTAATGGTTCATAAATAACACTATGTAACTTTAAATGAACCACACTAACAAAATTCCATCCACTACCATTTGTAATAAAATCAACAAAATTTTCTAAAATTCTATCAATCATTTCATAGTATAAATTTGTTTCATTGGTTCCTTCTAAATTAATCTCATAGTCTTTAGAAGAAAAATTTGCCGTTACTCTTTCTTCATCTTTACCTTCTCCTCTTTTCATGATACATTGAAGATTCATTTTTACTTTAAACCCACGCATGCTTTTTAAAAGTTTTATAATTGATGGTTGTGTCAGTTCTAAAAACTCTTGTGGTGTAGCAACAGGTATTCCTTCTATTTTATGTTCATTTACAAAATTTTTTAAAGAAGATTTATTTAGTTTTACTTCTATCTTATCCACTTTACGATATATGCTTTTTATCTTCTTTTTTAAAGCATTAAGTTCTGGTGAAATATTTTTTGGAACATCTTTAACATTTTCTAAACTTCTTAACAAATCATCAACTGAAGATGACGGTGTAATAGGTCTTTGTCTTGATGTAGAGGGGGTGGGTGAAGCAATTGTTGGTATTAAAACCGGGTCACTCGTGGTTCCCAGGTCTCTATTTAATATGGAAGGTCCAGTATTAATTAAAAGGGTAATTAATTCATCACGTCTAAGTCTTGAGTATCTTCTTCATCCCCTTTTCCTTGCTAAGTTTCTTAAACCTCTTACTGTGTATCTATTAAATGCTCTATCCATATTTTTTTTAATATAAAAAATCTCCCCTTAAGTCAAAATTTTATTATTTTTTAAAAAATAATAAAATTAGAGAATATCAATTCTATATTTACCATTCCATACTCTACCATTCCAATTTTCAATCGTTTGTGGACATCTATCAATAAACTTACTTGCCTTGTAAATTGATGGAAATTCAATCACCTCTTCAGTTTCAACATCCTTTAAGGTAACCGTTTTAGGATTTTTAGCAATATCCTTTAATCTATCATAATTTGGAATTTTTTTTAAATATTTTTTTTCTTCCTCTTCAGGATACAATCCATGCTCCTTTAAAACATTAATAAACTTTTTCTTGTTCCAATAAGAGTAAAACTTAATATTGTTATCTGTTAATATCTTTTTAAAATCAGCAACCTTTTTCATTTTTTTATTTAAGTAAATTTTTACTTAATATACAACACTCATCTTGTTACCATCACTCTGAAAGTTAATCATTCTATCACTAAGTAAAACCGCAAATGCTTCAGTATTTGCAGGGGGGTTATTAGTAAATGTTGTTTTAATATGAATATCAGTTACAGAATACTTTAACCTTTTACTTTGCTTTGATACATCAAACACAAACAAAGGAAAAAGATTTTTATAATCTGAAGGAGTAATATTAGGGTTTGATACCAATTCATCCATGTTAAAAAACTTTCTTCTAAACAAAGCAGCTTCACTATATATTCTACTAATTTGATTAGCAGGAAAATTTATATCATAATCATATGCTGGATATTTTTTTGAACCTAACATTACATAAATATTTTTAACATTTAAGTTGTCAAATATAGCCGGGTTTTGTTCTTGGTCACCACTTTTACCAGTTTGAAAACCAACAATTAAAAAACGTGGCACCTCAGGAGATGATTTAGCTGATAGCCTCCAAGTAAAACCTGTTGCTGCCTGTGGAACCGCAATACTGTCGCTTTATATCATTCTATATCCAACTGGAAATTTTTCTTTTTTCTCGATAAATTTATAAAGTTCCAATTTGTTTCCATCTTCCAGCTCCACATGAGGCATAAACCAAGATACCTTCAGTAAATTAACTCTACCAGCATCGGTACCACCAGCTCTAAAAATTGCGTCATTATCATCATTTCTTGTTAAGGTTAAAGTTTGTTTCATACCATATAAAACTTTGTTGTAATCTTCACAAAAACCGAATATATGTTTCAAAGGTATCCTAAAACTAAATGTTCCAAATGGATTTGAACTAAAAATATACTGTCTTCTTACTGAAAAACCAGCATTAGTAGCACTAGCTGCATTAACTCCTGTATCCTTATACCACAGTTGGTTTAGCCCTTGTGATTTAGCAAAGTCATCTGGGTATTTTAAAAGTCCAAGCATTGTTGTAGCCTGACCAGGATAATTAATGCTTTCTATCTCTTGCCCACTTAGTTGATATCTGATATTTTTAAACAGATATAACAGACCATTATTTGTTAAGGTTGCCTCATTAGCTGCACCATAAACGATACCATCATTTTTTACTAATTCACCTATAATTTGTAAATAAGACTCAGAAGGATGATAAAAAATATCTTGAGTTTCGATATTAATCCTAATATCCCCTCCAGAGTTGTTAAGATTGGTTCCTGTAATAGGGTCATACTCATGGTATTCATATTCATCAATACTATCATCTTTTAAAATCGGTGCTTTAATGTTTAAAATATCCATTTTATTATATGCAATTATAATTTTTAAGTCAAATTATAATTGAGTTTTGTTTTAGTATTCTATCCATAGTTGAGGGAATGATTTGTTTTCATCATTTACAAAAACACCCTTAAGTTTAATATTTTTAAGTTTTTCTGCAGAAAGCTTTTTTCTCATTTTAGGATAAATTCTATTTCCGTAAAGAAGGGTTACCTTAGGTATATCATTTTCTTCTAAATATTGATTTACATCTTCTTCAAATTCCTTAATGATATCAGCTTTTTCAGGTGACAATTTTAAAACAACCTTTTTATAATCATAACTTGTATTAGTAACTTCAAGAATTTCACAATCTTCATTTATCTTAAAGTTAGCAAAAAGGATACCAACCCTTTTTGTATTATATTTTTCATATTCAGTTATTTTAAATTTAAGATTTGAAATTCTTTTTTATTTAATGTAAAAATTTGCTTAACTTAAATTTATTTTTTTCATAATACTTTAACTCCGGAACCCTTACTATTTAATTTCTTAACTAAATCTTGTATAGCAATGGCACTACCATCTATTAAGGTGTTAATATTTTGCGTTGCAGGTTGTGCTGTTGTAGTAGGCTTTTGAGTATATTTTTCTAAAATCTTTTTAGATTTTGGTGTTAAAGCCTTTTCAACTAACTTTTTACCTGCATCAACCGCAGCACTCTTTCCAACCTCTAACGCTTTCTTTGCTCCTTCCTTAGCAACACTCTTACCAACAGCAACTGCTGAAGATGCAATTTGTTTAGCTGCGCTGCTTGTAAAAAGTCTTGTGAGAAAATTAGCCAAAGTATCAAATATCCCTGCTCCTCCATAAGCATAATTTCTTTTAAATCCTCTCTTTTGTGATGTAATCATTTTTATAGTATAGACATTAATTTTTTATAACTCTTTGAATTTAATACATGTTGTCTTTTTAATTCATCACAAATACTTACAAGCTCATTTCTTACACCTGTATTACCAGCTTTTTTACTTGCCATCAAAAGGTCTAATCTTTCTAATAGTGAGTTAGGGTTAGATGGAATAATAGTAATTCCATCTCCATTTATTTTTTCTTCTGCTTCTGCTTTTGCTTTTCTTTCTTTTATAATATCATGATAAACATGTCTAATAAAATCTTTGTATTTTTTTCCACCACTGCTTTTAGGGCGGTTGTTTGGGTTATTATCAACAAAGATAACATTGGAATTCCTTAATATTTTTTCATAATTTTCAATGTCTTTAGGTAAAAAATTATATTTTTTACTTGGATTTTTTGCCATAATAAGTTCCCATAATGCATCTGTTGCTTCATATTTATCTGCACCAACCCAAATATAATCACCATCGTAATCAATCATTTTATTACCTATAAAATAATTAATACCTTTCTTTTTAATACCAAATGTTTTATCAATATTTTCTTCATATTCTTCTTTTAAGTTTCTATATTTTTCATCTAATAATGAATATCCTACCTCTTCCTCTTCCTTTTCCTCTTTCTCTTTAGGAATTAATTGTTGTTGTGGCAATTGTTCAATCCCCTCTTTAATAGGTTTAAGTTCTTCTGTAATTTTTGTTGCTGTTTCCTTTTGTGTTTCTGTAATAGGTTTAAAAAACTTTGAAAGGCCTGTTTGTAATTCAATTTCACCTGTTTTCTCTGCAAGTTGACTATCACGAATTCTTTTCTTTGTTGCAAGATATTCTTTTACCATTTGATCTCTTTTTACAGGGTCAGTTATCTTTAAAAACGACATATTTTTTTTAAGTAAAAAAATTTTTTATCTTATTTTTTTTAATTAGTATTACCTATCTCACATGCACAAGAACATTTAAACTTAGGTGGTTTTAGTTTTAGTCTTAATGGGTTCCATTGTTTCTTTCTACTAGTCTCCTGAATTCCTCCCGTGCTTCCTGTTTCCCCTTCTCGATTAAGCTCTCTTGTTCCTCTAGCTTGCTTTTTTTCCTTGACTTAACTCGTATCTCTTCCTTCATCACCTTATATTTTTCCAATTCATCCATAATTAAAGTAAATTCTAAATGTTCTACTTTGTTGTCACTGATAGCTTTAGATATATGTGTAAATAGTGTATTTAACTTTGCATCAGCTAACATTTTAATTTGAAGGTGTTTTTCAGATTTTGTTCTGGTTCTTCTAACAACAAACTTTCCTATCAATGCTGAAAGTCCAACAGCTAAGGCACAACCTTCTAAAGCTATCGTTGCTGGAATTGCTACCACAGTTGATAGTAAAGCGATACCACCTGCTCCGGCACCTAGTGCTAAGGTGGTTAGTCCTACTTCAACGTTATCCACACTCTTGCTTATCTTTAAATATTTTTTACTTAACTGCTCTCTAACCTTAACTTCATTTTCAAGAAATGTTTGAATTTCTGATATTTTTTGTAGCCTGAAGCTTTGCCCATTGTCTTCTGCTGATAGTATTGGTTCTAATGATGGTGCATTTGGCATATTTCGTGCTTCTGGTAATACTGGATAAATCTTTTCTTTTAGTTCCATTTTATTAATTAAAACTATTTTTTAAATATAATAGTAAATACGACACAAAAGTTCACCTTCATTAATTTTTATTAGGTCTCTAGAGTTGTTTGTAATTGTGGTAATCACATCTGGGGTTTCCTCCAACACTACCTCATTTGTTATACTTAACTGCTTAATTTTTAAGTTGAATGATAGAGAAATTAAAACGGCACCCTTACTCATCATAAAACCAAAACATAAAGCAATAGTTTTAGTTTCACCACCTTTTAATATTAGGGGTTGTTGATTAAAAACATCCCAACTAACAGGATTAACTTTTTTAGCTGGATATATAGCTTCTACAGGTTTCCAAAAAATAGTTTTTGGTTGAACCATTTTAGGTTTATTTCCAAATTTATACACATTCATTCTTTTTAATTTACAAAATTGCTCCTAATATAGGAATATTAGCAAATGGGCTATTAGGTCCTAAAAGAAGACCTTTACCATCATAAATTTTTCCACCTTGTTTTAAATACAATCCATTACCTTTTGAACCTAATCCTTTACCTTTGTATGGTTTAAGATATAAACCTTCACCATCTGTTTCAACTTGACAAATACAACCACCTTTCTTAAGATACAATCCATTACCCATTGCTTTTTGAACTCCTGTTGATCCTAAACCAGTTAGGGCACCCACACCTAAAGCAGGTAATACTGTTTTTGCTAATACAGGTAAAGCAGCTGATGCCAATCCAGCTATCAAAGGTAAAAATCCTCCTTCTACTTTCATGTTATGTTTAAGTTGTTTAGTTGACATTCTAAACGTGGTTCCCTTTCCACCTTTATAAGCTTTTGTAAGTTTATTTACTTGTGATTTGGTTAATGCTATTACATCATTACCATGTAAATCTTCATGTTTTAAACGAATACTTGCTGGGCTTTTGTTTTTAAAAGAATGTAAATTTTTTTCTTTTTGCCCTTCTGATATATTTATTTTGGCGTTAATATAGTTTGTCATTTTTTTTATATTTAACGTGATTCTCTTATATGAAATCTAATCGTTAATGTTTCTCCTCTTAAATTTAATATGTTTCCATCTTGGTCAGTTATCGTAACGTTTAAATCATGTATTTCATTCAACGTTAAAGGTAGGTATACCAGATTAACTGGATTTTCTAGTATTTTATAACCTGGAGCAAAATTTGGAAACAAGAGCGGCAAATTGTCGCAAGATACGCCCGTCTTACCCCAAGTTGTAAAGTTGGGGCATAATAATGATAAAGGGGAGGTATAGAAAAATAGTAGTGCAGAATATTTTTTTTTACTGTTGATTGAAGATAATGGCAGTGTATTTGTGTTGACGGAACTCTTGTTTATTATTGTATTACTATTAACTCTTTACCACACAGCAAAAGTTTGGACTAGTCCAAATTGAAATCATTTGCAGTTGACAAACTAAATGTAACTCAAAAATTGAAATTTGGTTTGGAAAGGGTAGAAAACATTGTGGGAAAAGGAGAAAATGCTGGTGCATAAAAAATAAGCAATTTATATTTCATGTGCACTGCACTACCCCTTGATGAGATGTATCCAGCCCTAAAATTTCATAACCCGAGGTAGTATAGTTTGAGAGATATGCATCATACAAAATTCAAGTTCGAAAAAAAAACAAGAAAGGGCAATAACTGAAAAATTAAGCAAGCAACAGTTGAAATTTATATGCACAGCACTTCCCGTTGATGGAATGTATCCACGCATGAAATTTCATATCCTTAGCTAGTATAGTTCTGAAGATATGCACTGGACAAAATTAAAGTTTCAAAATAAAGAAAGAGCAATAAGTCAAAAATTAAGCAAGAGTTATGGTTCATGTGCACTGCACTCCCAGTTGATGAGATCTATCTACGCATGAAATTTCATAGCCATAGGTAGTATAGTTTTGGAGATATGCTCGAGACAAAATTCAAGTATGAAAATAAGTCAAAAATTAAGGAAGGAAGAGTTATGATTCCTGTGCACTGCACTCCCCCTTAATGAGATGTATGCAGGCATGAAATTTCATAACCCTAGGTAGTATAGTTTTGGAGATATTCACCGGACAAAATTCAAGTATGAAAAACAAGAAAGGGCAATAACTGAAAAATTGAGGAAGCAAGAGTTATGATTCCTGTGCACTGCACTCCCCCTTAATAAGATGTATGCAGACATGAAATTTCATAACCGTAGGTAGTATAGTATTGGAGATATTCACCGGACAAAATTCAAGTATGAAAAACAAGAAAGGGCAATAACTCAAAAATTAAGGAAGCAAGAGTTATGATTCCTGTGCACTGCACTCCCCCTTGATGAGATCTATGCATGCATGAAATTTCATAACCGTAGGTAGTATAGTTTTGGAGATATGATCCGGACAAAATTCAAGTATGAAAAAAAAGAAAGGGCAATAACTCAAAAATTAAGGAAGCAAGAGTTATGATTCCTGTGCACTGCACTCCCCCTTGATGAGATCTATCCACTCATGAAATTTCATAACCCTAGGTAGTATAGTATTGGAGATATTCACCGGACAAAATTCAAGTATGAAAAACAAGAAAGGGCAATAACTCAAAAATTAAGGAAGCAAGACTTATGATTCCTGTGCACTGCACTCCCCCTTGATGAGATCTATCCACTCATGAAATTTCATAACCGTAGGTAGTATAGTTTTGGAGATATGCTCCGGACAAAGAACTGGACGCCGCCCGCCACGGGTGATCCCATAATACGTCCCGTCTTTGACGGGCGTATAAAAAGCTGTAAATTGTGTTTCTTTGAGAACCATTAACATAACTACCTGAGATTAAATCAATATTAACAAGTATGCTATTAATACTTAAGATATTAACTAAATTTTCACTTTCATGAAACCCTCGAACATATTTTGCTCTGCTAAATCCTAATACCTTTCCAATACTGTTTTCATGATTAAAATCTACCTGATATCCATTTTCAAGAATTAAAACTGATTTTAATGTATTAGTGTTTGCTGATAAACAAATATAATATTCTTCATTAAATTGGTCATAATGTCCTTTTTTCTTCATTTCTTGTTGTATATAATCATTGATATCAACTAAATCATAGCTACCTGTTGGTATCTTCATCTTTTCCCATGTTCTACCACTATCTTGTGAATAAATAAAAATGTTGTTGCTATCAGTAATATTAGGAAATGAATAGTAAGTTTCAAGATTGACTAAAGCTACTTCATATTTTTTATCAGCTTCAAGTTGAAGTGGTGGAGTAAATCTTGTTTTAAAATTTGATTTGTTATCACTTACAATAATTTGAAATGATGTTTTATGGTCAGTGTTTTTTACTATTTTTTCAAGTAATTCTGCTTCCATTTTTTATATTTAGTAAAAATATATTTTAAAACAAAAATATATTTTTAATAGTAATCTCTGTAATCTCGTGGTAAATAAAAGTTGTCAAAACCACATCTATATTTTCCATCATTACGGTTCTTAGTTAAATCAATCACAATAAAACCATGTGGTTTTTCCCAACAGTTTTTACAAAAATTGATAAACTCTGTTTTAGTCATATCATCACCCACATGATCACTATAAATATGATTAAGATTTTTTAAGTCTTGTCTAAACAAGCATATTAAGTTAGCATTTTCTCTAATAGTTTGGCGAGGTAATCTAAAATAATTTTGTGCTAGATAAAAACAATCAGCATTACTATGTCTTCCTCTTACATAATAGTTTTCACACTTGTTTTGCCTTTCTAAAAGTAAGTCATCAAATATCATTAAGTTTTTACTTGATGCATTTAAATCTCTTGGGTCAGGAACATCACTAGCATATTCAAAAAATTCACAATTGATATCAGATTTTTCCTTAATTGTTTTTGCCCATTCTTCAACTAATGCTGTAGGTGAAATATCACGGTTTTGAACTTCATTTTTAAGTGAAAACAACCTTAATATGTATTCTTTTGGTATTTTTTCTTCAAAAGCTTTTTCAAGTATGCGATATTCTGGTTGAAACAAACTTTTACCAAAAACACATAAGTTGTTATAATCTAACCAATCAGGTCTTAACAAAAGATTAAGTAATAGTGTAGTTTTACCACATCCTGATTTACCAACTATTAAACCTCTGATACTGTTTGGTAAAAGGGGGTGGTTAAATCTTTTTGCTAACGCTTCATTCCATGATAAATTAACAATATCCATTTTATATTAAAAAATTTATTTTAATATAAAAAATGTATTGTGTTAAGTGTAAAAAACAAACTGAAACAACCGATTTTGAATGTGCGGTAAGTAAAAATGGTAGAAATATGAAACGGGGTAAGTGTGTTGAATGTGGAACAACTAAAACACAATTTACTAAAAAAATAGAGGGTGGTTCATTGTTAAACAAGGTTATCAATAACTTACCTGTTGAAATGCACTTACCAGGTCATAATTTTACTGGTCCTGGCACCAAGTTAAAGAAAAGATTAAATCCTGATTTAACACCTAAAAAATGGTCAAAGCCTGTAAATCGTGTTGATAAAGCAGCATATCATCATGATATATGTTATCTTAAACATGATGACACAGCAACAAGAAATTCTGTTTGTGATGCTAATATGCTTAAAGAGTTAAAAGGTATTTATAATCCTTCTATTAAGGAAAGAATGGAAAGAGGATTGGTTTCCTCATTGATAGGAACCAAGAAAAGATTTGGAATGGGAATTAAAAAAAAAATTTAGAAAATATAACGCTAGCAGAAGAATTACATAAACCAATAAAAAGAAAATTTAAGAAAAGGAGAGTTAGAGTAGGGGGTATCGATAGAATATGGGCTGCAGATTTAGTAGATATGCAAGCATTTTCTAAACTTAATCGTGGTGTAAAATATCTTCTTGCTGTCACTGACATCTTTTCAAAATATGGATGGCTAATACCATTAAAAGATAAAACAGGAAAATCTGTTTCTATTGCATTGAAGAGTATTTTTAAGTAAAGAAAACCTGAAAAAATGTGGGTGGATAAAGGTAAAGAGTTTTATAACAAAGAGGTTAAAGATTTGATTGAATTATATTCCACTGAAAACGAGGAAAAATCAAGCGTTGTTGAGAGATGGATTAGAACAATGAAAGAAAAAATGTGGAAGTATTTCTCTGCTCACTCAACAAATGTTTATATTAATGTATTACCAAATCTTGTTAAAGAATATAATAACACAAGGCATTCTTCTATTAAGATGACACCAACTGAAGCAAGTAAAAAGAAGAATGAAAATAAAGTTTGGAAAACATTGTATCCTGATTATAATCAAGTAAGGGAGGATATCAAACCAAAGTTTTCTGTTGGAGACAAAGTAAGGATAAGTAAAAAGAAAAAGACTTTTGAAAAAGGTTATACCACAAGATGGACTGAAGAGGTTTTTACAGTTTCAGAAGTAAAACATACATCACCTATAACATATAAAATTGAAGATTTAAATGGAGAAGAAATAAAAGGAACCTTTTATGAACCTGAACTGCAAAAAACAAGACAAGAGTTGTATAGGATAGAAAAGGTTATTAAAAAAGGAAAAAAGAAATCTCTTGTAAAGTGGAAAGGTTATTCTGATGAGTTTAATTCATGGGTTGATAATAGTGCTATTGTAAATATTTAAATATATAAAAAATGCATGATATTTTAATTGATAATATAACTTTAAAAAATAAACCTTTAAGCAATTTTGAACTTGAGGATGCAGTAAAAAAATTGAAAATAAAAAATTTTAGAGGAATATTTTTAAGAGATACCCTACCTAAAAAAGTAAAAAATAAAGAATGTGGTATATTAAATCTTGATGATAGCAGAGGTCCAGGTACTCATTGGGTTGCATGGTTTAAAGATGATAAAACTAAAATTTATTTTGATAGTTATGGTATTCAACCACCTACTGAAATTATAGATTATTTAAAAAGCCCATTACATTATAATACCGACCAATTACAACATGCAGGTGAAGTATTTTGTGGTCATTTATGTTTGTTCATTCTTAAAAAGAGTTGGGTTTAGGTAATAAATTTCAAAATGTTTTAAATAAACTTTTTTAACAATATTTAAAAAATGCCTGTTGATAAATTTGGAAGAATAGATGATGTTAAAACAAGTGGTGATGGTGATGGTGTGTCACTTGCTTACATAGGTAATAATTTTTTACGTAAAGATGGAACAACCCCCGCTACTGGTTCTATAAATATGGCTGGTAATACATTAATACAGGTTAGTAATCCAGTAAATCCACAGGATGTTGCCACTAAGAGTTATGTTGATGGCAACTCAGGACTGTTAGATGAAAACGGAGGATACCATATGACGGGGTATTTAAACATGGGTTTTAATAAAATAAAAAACTTAGCCAATCCTGAAGAGCCGAGTGAAGCAGCTACTAAAAAATACGTGGATAATAGTGCTAAAGGAATAGTTCAACAACAAGATGGTACTTTTTCTGCTGTTGCAGATATAAATATGAAAGGATATACTACAACAAATCTTATAGAACCTGCAGAACAACAGGATGCAGCAACTAAAAATTACGTAGATGTTGCCAATCGAGCCTTTGTTTATGGTCCTGGAAGGCGGTATATAGCAGGTGGTGACGTTTCTATGGGTGGGCGGAGAATTTACAACATCGATGCACCTTTAGAAGAGTACGAAGCCGCTAATAAGTTTTACGTAGATAACGCCATTAAGGCTGCTACTGCGGGTGAAAAAGCTTTAACAAAAAACCAAGATGGTTCTTTTTCAATGGCTGGTGAAATAAACATGAAGGGTCACTCGATTATCGGATTACCAAATCCCATTGACCGTGGCGCCGCTGTCAATAAAAATTACGTTGATAATGGTGGAGCTATCATAAAAAATCCAAATGGGAGTTTCTCAGCAGTAGCTAACGTAAATCTTCAAGGTTTTTCCCTAAAAAATGCAGCAACTCCCGTAGAAGAGAGAGATTTAGTGACAAAATCCTACGTGGATGGAAAAATAGGCTTTAAACCCATTATAAGCGTTCATGCTGAGCAACAAGGTGGATTAAAAAATGGTAATTACGAGTTTTCTTTCGGTAATGGAAGCACGGGAATACATCATGAATTAGGAGGTTATTGCATGGCAGCCTCGGGCAGAATTATAAGGGGCTCTTTAAAGGTCGTTACAGTTGGTGGTAACCTAAAAGAAGAGGCAAAAATTAACATAGTCTTAAACGGAGTTGAAAAGGACGATCACTCCATAGTGAAAAAAAAGGGAGAAGGTTGTAGTTGCATAGTTTTTCCTCAACCTTTAGAAGTAAAACAATGCGACACTATAAACTTTATAACAAGGTCCAACAATTCCAACGCCAAAAACGCGCATGTGTCAATACTGATAGAGTTAGACTTGTAAAAAAATATTTAACCCAGTAAAGGGTTAAATATTTAAAAAAGGGTTTATATCGATACACACCAATATCACGTGGTATAGTATTTCACAACTTTTTCCAATATTTTGAAATGTGTATTACGCATATAATATCACTTTAGACTGGACTTTTGAGGGAGATGGTAGTATGTTATGATATTAATAATTTTTTTTGCTTTTGTTTTTTTCCAAAAAAAATGAACTGTATATGGTAATTGTATAAAATATAATTTATTTATGATAATAAAGCAGTCTTACTTCTTTGTTGTATCTTTGATTTTGTAAGAATGTTATTACTAACAACATGGTAACCTCTGGCGTGGTCTAACAACCCGTAAGTTAATAAAAAAAAAAAAAGGTAACCTCTGGCACGGTCTAACAACCTGTAAGTTAATACCAAAAAAATGCTGACCTCTGGTGTGGTCTAACAACCCGTAAGTTAGCAAACACTAACAACAAGGTAACCTCTGGCGCGGTCTAACAACCCGTAAGTTAATACCGTATCAATACATTTCTTACACGTTAAAAACACAATGTTGTAAGGCTGCTGTTTAAATAACAATAATAAGTATTTTATACAATTATTGTACAAGTTAAACATTTTTAAAATAAGAGGACCATGATGGTCCTATATTGCTCACCTGAGTATATTTGTAACCTATATGGTCTATTAAGGGCAGGCTATTCTTTTCACTGCAGGGCGGATATACGCCCAAATATGACCCAAAGGGAAGAATTTTAACAATTTTGGTATGGGGTCATCTAATGATGCTTCAAACAAAATATGAAAGTTCTCGGCCTTATGTTTTGTCACAAGAAGATTTTAAAAGATTTAAATAGGGTGCGCCATGGCAGAGCCCAAATATGACTGCAGTGGGATAATTTTAACAATTTTGGTAGAGGATCATCAGATAATGCTACACACCAAATATGAATGCTCTAGCCATTATGGCTTTTCATCAGAAGATTTTTTAAAGATTTCCTTTTTTGTTTTTATGTAAAATAGGGTGCGCCCGGGCAAAGCCCAAATATGACCCAAGGGGAATAATTTTTACAATTTCGTTAAGGGGTCACCAAATGATGCTTCAAACAAAATATGAATGCTCTCCACCTTATGGTTTGTCACAAGAAGATTTTTAAAGATTTTAAAGTTGGATGCACCCGGACAGAGCCCAAGTATGACCGCACAGGAATAATTTTAATAATTTTGGTAGAAGATCATCAGATAATGCTACATACTTAATAGGAATGTTCTAGCCATTATATTTTGTCATCAGAAGAAGTTTTAAAGATTTCCTTCTTTGTTTCTATGTAAAATAGAGTGCGCCCAGGCAAAGCCCAAATATGACCCTACAGGAATGATTTTAACAATTTTGGTAAGGGGTCACCCAATGATGTTTCAAACAAAATATGAATGCTCTCAGCCTTATGTTTTGTCAGAAGAAGATTTTTAAAGATTTTAAATTAGGGTGCACCCGGGCAGAGCCCAAATATGACAGCAGAGGAATAATCTTAAGAATTTCGGTAGAGGATCATCAGATAATGCTACATACCAAATATGAATGCTCTAACCATTATTGTTTGTCATCAGAAGATTTTTTAAAGATTTCCTTCTTTGTTTCTGTGTAAAATAGAGTGCGCCCGGGCAAAGCCCAAATATGACCGTATGGGAATAATTTCAACAATTTTGGTAAGGGGTCAAGCAATGATGCTTCAAACAATATATGAATGCTCTAGTCGTTATGGTTTGTCACAAGAAGATTTTTAAAGATTTAAAAATAGGGTGCATCTGGGCAGAGCCCAAATATGACCGCAGAGGGATAATTTTAACAATTTTGGTAGAGGATTATCAGATAATGCTACATACCAAATGTAAATGCTCTAGCCATTAATGATTTGTCAGAAGAAGATTTTTTAAAGATTTCCTTCTTTGTTTCTGTGTAAAATAGGGTGTGCCCGGGCAAAGCCCAAATATGACCGTAAGGGAATAATTTCAACAATTTTGGTAAGGGGTCAAGCAATGATGCTTCAAACAAAATATGAATGCTCTAGCCGTTATGGTTTGTCACAAGAAGATTTTTAAAGATTTTAAAATAGGGTGCATCTGGGCAGAGCCCAAATATGACTGCAGAGGGATAATTTTAACAATTTTGGTAGAGGATTATCAGATAATGCTACATACCAAATATAAATGCTCTAGCCATTATGATTTGTCAGAAGAAGATTTTTTAAAGATTTCCTTCTTGGTTCTATGTAAAATAGGGTGTGCCCGGGCAAAGCCCAAATATGACCCAAGGGGAATAATTTCAACAATTTTGGTAAAGGCTCACCCAATGATGCTTCATACAAAATATGAATGCTCTCCGCCTTATGGTTTGTCACAAGAAGATTTTTAAAGATTTTAAAATAGGATGCGCCCTGGCAGAGCCCAAGTATCACCGCAGAAGAATAATTTTAACAATTTTGGTAGAAGATCATCAGATAATGCTACATACTTAATAGGAATGTTCTAGCCATTATAGTTTGTCATCAGAAGAAGTTTTAAAGATTTCCTTCTTTGTTTCTATGTAAAATAGAGTGCGCCCGGGCAAAGCCCAAATATGACCCTACAGGAATGATTTTAACAATTTTGGTAAGGGGTCACCCAATGATGTTTCAAACAAAATATGAATGCTCTCAGCCTTATGTTTTGTCAGAAGAAGATTTTTAAAGATTTTAATTTAGGGTGTGCCCGGGAAGAGCCCAAAATATGACCCCAGAGGGATAATTTTAACAATTTTGGTAGAGGATCATCGGATAATGCTACATACCAAATATGGATGCTCTAGCCATTATGGTTTGTCATCAGAAGATTTTTTAAAGATTTCCTTCTTTGTTTCTATGTAAAATATGGTGCGCCCGGGCAAAGCCCAAATACGACCCCAGGGGAATAATTTTAACACTTTTGGTAAAGGGTCACCAAATGATGCTTCATACAAAATATGAATGCTCTCGGCCTTATGGTTTGTCACAAGAAGATTTTTAAAGATTTTTTCAATTTTCAGCCATTTTGTTGCCATGGCAACCAGAGTTTTTGATGGAATTAAATTCTTTTAACAATTTTTGTAGACCTTCACCCAAGGAACATTCCTGCCAAGTTTTATCAAGATTGGCCATCTGGTTTAGGAGGAGAAGATTTTTAAAGAAATTGTTAACGGACGGACGGACAGATGGACGGACGGACGGACGCCGGACGATGACCGATCACAATAGCTCCCCTTGAGCACGTTGTGCTCAGGTGAGCTAAAAAAAAACAGGGTAAAAATGTTTGTTAATATTATAATGTTCTACCATTTTCAGTCTTTGGTGTGTTAAGCAAAAGTTAAAGGGTTGTGCACTAAATAACTTCCTCTTTCGTTTTCGGTGAGGAGGCATGAAAAAATGGTTTATATCATGGTAGTGTCATGACTCGCCTTACTTTATCTATACCTTTTCTTATGTTAAGGTATAGAAAACAGAGTTAAAGGTGATTCTTAAGATAGTTTAACGCTTTTCAACATTAGCTAAGGCAGGAATATCAAAGTTTAAGACTCTCTGTGTTTGTGAACCCTCGGATAAATACGTCCTCCGATATTCCTGTTAAAAATTATAACTTTATAAAAAAAAGTTATAATTTACGTTTTATATCACTAAGGCTTTTACAAACTGGACAATTTAAATAAATTCATACTCTTTTTGTTCTAATGGTAGTTCATCAGTTAAATCAACATCGCATGTTGTAAATTCTATATATGGGTAAAATTTATTTGCATACCATAACAATACACATCCTGGTTGAAATGCACCATCATCAAGAGAATTATTAATTTTATTTTGTATATATCTGATTACCTTTGTTTCATCTGGTTTAATACTAGACCAAAAATATCCGGTTCTTCTATAGTGCTCATTGGCTAGCCCTAGCCATAGAGTTGAGTAATTGGTTAGTGATCTTCTAGAAAAAAGATAATAGTATGCAGCAACACCATCACTAAGATTATAAAAATATTTTTCATCTTGTGGTACATATGGAAATACATAACTTTTACTATTAAGTTTTTCAGGTAAAAAAGTTATATGCTTTTTTTCTAAGGATGACCTTAGTTCATTAATCTCTTCTTGTGTAATTCTATTTAATACACTCATTTTACTATACTATTATATAACCTAACAAATATTTTTTCAAAATTTCTTTGATTTCTTCCATGTTAAAAAGTTCTTTAAATCTTTCTTTATATCTTTCTACTATATTTTCTACATCAATTTCATCTTCTAGCTCTGTATCATTTAGCTCCCATGTTAAATCATTGTGTAATACATCTGTTATGCGTTTAACCATTTTATTTACTTCATAGGATATATCATCTAGTTCGTGAGCTAAATCTTCATGTGCTTTTTCACAAAGCTCTTCTTGCCGGATTTGCATTTTTTCTTCTTCACTTAACTCTTCTTGTTGCTCGTTTATTTCTTCTTTATTTAATTCTTTTTGTTTGGTACCCATGTCATTCATGTTGTACTTAATATAGCATAGATTTTTTTTACTTAAAATTCAAAAATTTTTTTAATTTTAAATTTTTAAAAAAATTTTTTTTAAATTTTTTATCAAAATCTTAAGCCATCCACTAACTCATAAGCCGGTTAACTGGTGCGTCATGCGTTGGTTGATGGTTGGATAAAAGGTTAAGCAATAAACTGATGTAAGGGTTTGTTGGGGGGTTAAGGGTGGTGGTTAGCCGATGAGCTGGTTAGCTTGATATTTCAAAATTTTTTTAAATTTTTTAAAAATTGATTTAAGTAAAAAATGTTGCTAAAAAAGGTTATGCAATTAGTTTGCTAACCTTAATCAGATTGACTTGTTAACCCATTTTGTTTTTAATTTTATGAGCATGTTAATGTTACATAAAATTGCTATTATGATGATTATGTGTGTTAAGTGGGAGGGGAAAATATAAGCTTGTTTGTTATGCTTAAGCTTGTTGGTTAGCCATAAGCCTGGTTAGTTTGGTTAAGTGGGTTTGTTATGCATAAGTGTGGTGGGATTGCATAAATTTAGTCATCATGCTTAAGCGTGGTTGATTTTGATAAACAATAATAAATGCATAATTAATTTTGTTACTTAAATTAGGCTGGCTCACTTAATCACGGATAATTTTGTAAAGCGAGATAGATAACATAATGGTAATGGCCCAGATCAGGCGTTTTGTTATCTACTTTTATTACCAAGAAACAAATTTGGGAATGATCTTGCATATCAAGATATCAAACTGCTTACTTCCATTATTCTAGCACATTTATTTTTACGAATTACCAATAATTCAATAGTTATTTTCTATATTTAATAAGTGACCTTGATCTTTATCTTCAGCCCTTCAATGATTATATGAAAGTTAACACCAAATATTAACTTTCTACACCCTATTTTGGGTTAAGAAGGCTATCAGAACAAGATCCAAGATAATCTTGTGCTATATGTGACCCTAGGGAAAAGCCAAATATTTAACCCAACCAACACAATTTACATACGTTTGATAAAGGACCCTCTTCTGATGCTGTAAACCAAATAACAACTCAAGGACTCAATGGTACATATTAGACAAGAAGATTTTTAAATTTCTTCCAGAACACTATGTAACGCATGTGACCCAATGGGTTGGACTACCCGGTATCCTTGATTCCAAGGGCACAATTTTAACAACTTTGAGAAAAGACCATCTGATGAAGTAGTCACATGCCAAATATCAAACATTCTAAACCCATGGGTTTTAGACAAGAAAATGTTCCTTTCATTACTCTGTTTAACTTGTGACTCACAGGGCCAGCAATGTTTGGCCAAAGGAACAAAGTTTGAACAACTTTGATAAAAGATTTATATGAGCCAAGGTCTGGCAAAACAGGGTTGAATGCATCTCTATGATACATGATAACAAACAAATCATCACATAATCATGGATCCATAAAATCCATTTAGTCTGACAACTGACTGAATCTGAAAGTAGAATGTCCTTGGACATTAAGAAAAATTACAAATAGCAAAAGGTTTTCACCCATGACACAGGTCAGTACTTTTTGTAGATGCATTACACCCCTTTTCACAGAGTGCAGCTTGCATTATTGTGATAAATGTGGACTTTACACATAAAATTTCAATTCATTGTATCAGTACCGAGTTGTTTTCATAATTGTGGTTGAACAGGCAAACAGACAGGTGACGGGCTTCGAGTCATCACACTGACTCACTTTGAGCACTTTGTGCCCAGGTGAGTCACTTAGTAAAAAAGACAGGTATGGCAATTTTAAGGCAGCTCTCACCAGAATGCCTTACAAAATATCAGAAAGTTTACATCAAAGATGATACTGCACGTTCTCTGCAGTCTGATTTTGATCTTGACTGTCTGCAACAGGAACTTAAAGTTGAACATAACTTTATGTAGGGAAACACTGAATGTTTTTTCAGAGATACAAATATGTTACTCAAAACTATACTCATGCGCAAAAGAAACTGTGCATAGAATTTTAGGCTATTTTCCCAGGGATCCATGAATGAAAGTATATAAGGTTAGCTCATCTAATTTCCTACAAGATGGTATAACTCTTTTTCAAATAGTGGTTTGTATAGACTGTCATTGTATTAATCATTAAAGCGTAGTAGGGATCAAAATAAACAAGAGCGGCAAATTGTCGCAAGATAAGCCTGTCCCACCACCAGTTGTTGAGGGAGATAATAATCGTAAAGGGCAGGTAGAGGAAAATAGTAGTGCAGCAGAAATCATGTAAGTGATTGAAATAGGCATGAATGTCTCTGGCCAGAGCATAACTTTGTCATCTCCAGTCTGAACATCTTCAAATTTGGAATGCATGATTGTTGAAAAATTACGGAGCGCAGTGCACAAGAACCATAACTCTTCCTAGCACAAATTTTGAGTTATTTCCCCTTTGAAAATTTTGGAATGATATTTGACAAGGCAGTGCGAATCATACAACAAAATCACAGAATGTTAATGTGTTTGATATAATAAAATAGTTGTGGCTAGCGCCTTGACCAATATTACACTATCTGGTGAATATATCATCATATCCAATGGAAGTGATGTCCATAACTGTATAATATCATGTAAACATTTTAAATTGTTTCCATTTATCTACATATTAACTTCCATTTACATAAATATAAACTGTCATCTCTGCTGCGCCCATATAATATTTGTGCAAAGCAAGCTACATCCAACGTCACAACAGTACTGTTGTACAGGTTGTAAAAACACTCAGATACCTACTTGTATAAAGTTTGACATCCACTGCAAACTTGCAATGCTACAAAATATGCCTGGAATAAATCTTACTCAGAATTGTTTACTAAGAAAATAGTGAAATAATTAAAAAACTACAAATAAGACGGTTAAGTTATGCGGTACGAAGATCAAAGGGGGAATAACTCAAAATTCATGCTAGGAAGAGTTATGGTTCTTGTGCACTGCACTCCGTAATTTTTCAACAATCATGCATACTAAATTTGAAGATGTTCAGACTAGAGATGACAAAGTTCTGCTCCGGACAAGCAAGAAATGCTGTAAAAAATGAAGATCAAAGGGGGAAAAACTCAAAATTTGTGCTAGGAAGAGTTAGGGTTCTTGTGCGCTGCACTCCGTAATTTTTCAACAATCATGCATACCAAATTTGAAGATGTTCCGACGAGAGATGACAAAGTTATACACCGGACAAGCAGAAAATGCTGTAAAAATGACAATCAAAGGGAAATAACTCAGAGACAGCACAAGGTAGAGTTATGGTTCTTTCGCACTGCACTCGGTATTATTGCAACAAACACAAATGCCAAGTTTCAAGTCAATCGGACTGAAGATGACAAAGTTATGCTCCGGACAAGCATAAAATGCTGTAAAAATGACAATCAAAGGGAAATAACTCAGACAGCACGAGGTAGAGTTATGGTTCTTTTGCACTGCACTCCGTATTATTGCAACAAACACAAATACCAAGTTTCAAGTCAATCGGACTGAAGATGACAAAGTTATGTTCCGGACAAGAACTGGACGCCGCACTCCCGCCAGTACGCCATGGGTGATCCCATAATACGGCCCGTCTTCGACAGGCGTATAAAAATACACAGTGATATTGGTGTTATCGTGAGTAAAATTACGGTTAAGGACTCTCTTAATGACGTAGTTGTGGTATTTCATTAATGTCATGTATGACCTCCATTTTGGCATATTACCTATACGACGTCTAATGGAATCCATAGAACATTGTTCGGCGAGCTGAAGAATCTTATTCTATTTGACCTGCACAGCATGATGCCTTGATCTTTCTCTATGACCAAGAAGATCCCACATATGCTCAATGGGATTTAGGTCTGGGGAGACCGAAGGCCAAGGTAAGACGTCAACATTTGCATTCAGATATTGTCTTATAATGCAAGCCGTATGCAGATGCGCATTGTCATCCATCATTGTGGCAGAAGCATGCTGGCAGATGACTGGAACAGCTACAGGTCTCAAAACCTGATTTATGTTCCCAGCAGCACTGAGATTGCCATTCACTATTACCAAGTCCATTTTCCTATTCCCCTTATCCCACCCGCACCATCATGCTGGCACTACCAAACCCGTTTCTTTAAACAATGCAGGCATAAAGCAAACTGCTTGCTTTTCCTTTTAAACACCCATACTCTACCATCATGGTCACTAAGGCTGAACCTGGATTCGTCAAAGAAAACAGTTTCATTCCAATGACACCTTTGCCAACAGAGATCTTGCTTTGCCCAGTTCTGACAAGCAATGCGATGATGTCGAGTGTATGCTCCCAAAGTAAGGGTGCCTTGGTCTTATGTGCCAAACACGCCTCAGAACAGTGTCCCTGCTTATACTGTACTATCTCGCTGTGGCGGTAGCCATTTTGAATCTGAGTCTGACGTGCCTCGGTTCTAAAAGGCAGTCTAATCTGGCATAAGGCAACACCAGCCACTTTGAGGCTGCTCTGCAACTGTGGTTGTTTGCTGGAACCTTGTTTGCAGATTACTGATAATGTTTCTGTGGTTGTTTGCTGGAACCTTGTTTGCAGATTACTGATAATGTTTCTGTGGCAATTAAAGGCCCATGCAACACTATCGATAGAGTCGCCTCTGTTGAGCATCATCAACGCCTCAATTGGTGAAGTTAAGATAGTCTTGGCATTGTGAGTTTTGATTTATCTTTAATCACTGAGTGTTTTTCTTATTCCTTGGATTCACAAGAAAGAAATGAGAGTTCATCTGACCGATTTCGCATTTGACAAGCAGTTGCACCTGCAAATCTTGTGATTTGTCTGTTTCGGGACCTTACACAGAATTTAACCAGATACTGAACAGATGTGTCCAGTGTTTGACAAAGTGATGCATGTGCTACACAAGGTAAAAAAATATGAAATGCCTATGACAGATGTAACTATAGTTATCCAAACTTGAAACATGCACAGTTTCTTTTGTGTGCAAGTATAGCTGTGGCCACCACTTTTATATTAAAATGATGAATATCAAATGTTCATGTATTTAATTTCAGCTCTGAAACAAACACAATAGTATATACTTGTTTAGACTGTGTTGTGTTCTTTATTACATGTGTAATGGTCATTAGAACCACACCATTTCAATGAGCTCCTAAACACCAAGGTTATTCCTGGATTTTGACATAATAATAATTGACATTTTTCTGTCTCTTACTGATTTTTGTGCTTAATTTTGGTGGTCTATCTATGCAACATATTCCAGCAAACTTGCGTTGGGGTCTCAACAATACCATAATGTGGGGTTCAACAATACCATAATGGTATCATAAAAATCCACATTCTTTGCAAAAAACACTCATAAATTTTAAGCAATCAGTACTAAAAATTTTATGACCTGGTGCTTGCAAACCGCATGAATTCTTTGACATCATTATAGTTTCTTTTAATCCAGACATAAAGTCATTTGAATATGATACATAGAATTCAGCACGAAAACAGAAAAAGCCATACTGACCTTAGCATTCTGTCAACATTTAACCATTAATCTGTGCAGCATTTAAAAACAAAAACTGTGTGGTACCTACAAGCAAGTAATGTTTGTTTTTGCAGGAACTTCCCTTTTGAAAAAAAAAACTCATGTTTGTAAGGCTAACTTTGCATGTGAAACAAGGCTCCTCCGAAAAAACTGACAACTTTCCAAGCTTGATATGACATTGTTTACAGCTTCCTATTAATGCACAACTGCCAACCTGCCATAATCCAGGTCACTAAACTGCATTGATTAATGCAAATTATTTGGGATTGTACATGCAATTTAGTGAAACTTATTTTCAGACTTTATGCTTGCTTACCTAAAACAGCTGACAATGGCACCTGAAGTAACCTAATTAATATTAGTCAGGAGAATTATAATTTCTACCAAAGTATAGGTTATATGAAGGATTTTTGCATAATGCAGGCAGTAATTAGCTTGTATAAAATATCTAACCTATAACTGTTGTAACCATGACTTAAAATGGTGGGATTCTTACTCTTCTTGATTTTCCTGGATAAAACCTGAACCCTAACCAGTATTAAGATAGCTGACATTGGCCCTAGTTATAACCTAATACTTGTCAGGATTTTATTGCAAGTCCCACCAAATTTAAAGCACATGATCTATAAAGAACTCCACCTGGACCAAAACCAGTAACTAGCTCACATGATTGTAATATTCTTGCATACCAATGTTCCAACTGTTTGGAATCTAACCCTTCTCAATTTATTTTCAATGACTGGAACCAATATTTGTACAAGGACCTTTGGAGTTTCCAATAATAGTCAAGAGAATCAAGTCCTTCCTAAGTACACATTATATAAAGAACTTTTCCTGGACCCAAACCAGTAACTAGTCCATATAAAGATTCTTGCCCACAATGTCTGACTGTGATCTACACTAGTGGGAACTAACTCTTCCCAAAATTTATGGATTAGTTATTTTGTTGAAATGATATCCCCTCCAAATTAGACCTTTTTTGATAAAAACATATAACAGGTATTGTATTTTGCATGTATACAAAGCCTTTTTTTGTTATTGGTTCATTATGAAATTATACATTAAGCCCCCTATTTCCATGACATGGCATTTCATTTAATAAAATCAAATACTGATTGTCTGTGGCTTCTGACAAACAATATAAAAATGAAGTTTCATAAATTTTGTCCTATAGTTAAAGAGATGTTGGTCCATAATGGAAATATAAATCAAGCCCCCATTTTCCATGACATGGCATAAAAAAAAAAAAAATATCGGCGTACTATCATAAGGAACACATAAATCAAATTTCATCAATTTTCATCATGGATTTTAGAAGATATCTGTCCAGACAGACGGACTAAAAGACGGTTATTGCTCCATAATGAAATTAGACATTAAGCCCCCTTTTTCCATGACATGGCATTTCAATTAAAAATGAAAAAAAAAAAAAAAAAAAAAAAAATTATTGGCTAAGATGATAAACAACATAAATATGAAGTTTCATAAAATTTTGTCCATTAGTTAGAAATATTGGTCCATAATGGAAATATTCATCAAGCCCCCTTTCTCAATGACACAGTATTAAATCAGAAAAACAAAAATACTATATCAGTGGACTGTCATAAGGCATACATGTATAAAGTTTCACCAATTTTCGGCAAGGATTTTTGAAGATATTTGTCTGGATGGATGGACAGACAGATGGACAGAAAAGCGGATGCATGGACAATGTGAAAACTAAACACCCCCCCCTCCACCAAAATTTGACAGGGGATAAACAGACAATATTTCCTCTGATATTTCCTTAATGGGCTACATAGGTATTTTTAGAATGTTGCACCAGAATTTAACAAAACTTTGTGCGAATGTTGCATGTTCAAACCATACCACTTATTTGGGATTGTATTCAAATAAACACAATGTCAGTTTATTTGATCTCATAAAAATAGAAGGAATTAGCCATTGCAAAGCCACCAACCCATTACTTGAGCACTAAATTTGCACTTTTTTGCTGCATGTAAATGTCCAGTTTCTTCACGTTTGCCGGAAAAGTATTGTTTGATAGTACAGTGCAGTGTATTAATCAGTGTTTAATAAACATTTTTTTACACATAAAAGAATAGATAAAAGGGCCCCTTAAAAGAGGCAAGCTTGCAGGACCATTTCAGGCCAAGAGAAAGACAACCTTAAAAAACCATAGCTGCCAAAAGTAAACAAAACAGATGTTACAATGCATTTAACTTTCATTCATACCATTTAAAAGTGTGGAAATATTGTGAAGATAACAATCTGTTGTTGTGTGGTCAGTCCAAGTGGAAGTCGCTGGCAGAATAATTAATTTCAGAATCAGCCAAAATGTAAACAAATGATAAAGTGACCTGGCAGCATTTAACCTAGTTTTGAAATTAATTTCACTGTCAGCGAATAACACTTAGATCGACCATATAGTAACAGATTGCCATCTTCACAATAATTTCCATAATTTTAAATGGTATGATTTAAATTTAAATATATTTTAACACCTGTTTTGTTTACTTTTGGCAGCTATTGTTTTTTTAAGGTTGTGTTTTTGGCCACTATTGGGCCTTTCACTTAAATAGCATACCAGTTATACATGTACAATATTCACAGTAAATATTCACAGAAATTGTCCATTTCCATGACTTAGAAACTGAACAAAGAATTTTCCAATAAATAAGGAACATACACTTATACCACACAATCCCGAGTTTAAATGATCCTTGAGGAAAACCATTGAAAACAGTGGCAAAAGGAGAAAATGCTTGTAGTAAGCATTTTCCCTTTTCTCACCATGTTTTCTACCCTCTCAAAAACAAATTCAATCATTTTAGCCATATCATACATGTCCTCTGCAATTGCTTTCAGTTTGGGTAAATCTAATATTTTTGTTGCTAGGTAAAAAGGTGAAAAAGAAATTCTACTCTGGTAGAATTATAATGCATCACACTATCACATCCTTAATCATAATGGCATCTTGACAGTGGTTATCCAAATAGAAATGATATCATGAAGGGGATTTTTGGGATCCACAGTCAGCCCTAATTAACCCTTAGAGCACTAAATAAACTCAACAGACATTTTCAGTCTAGGAGTAAGACACAAATAATTACACTTTCAACAGCCTTGGAAAAGTGGATGTTGTAGATTGAAGATCAGATTGCACATTAGTGCACATCTGTGCAATCTGATCTTGATCTACCCCTGAGTGTCACCAACAGCAAAGGCATTTAGTGTTGTGGAAGTTGCTCTAAGGGTTATTGTCCTATTTTGCTAACAGCACCCCTCACATAAACTATCACTAAACAGGTTTAATGTCCTATTTTGCTGTCAGCACCCTCACATTAACCATAAATAAACAAGTATAGGCCAATATAGGCCTACTTTTTACCAAAGAGACACTACAGCTTTAAACTTGAAAAAAAAAAATTCTTTAACTCTTTACCAAAAGCCAAATTTTAGACTTTTCGAAATTGAAAGCAATTGCAGATGAGAAATAAAACATGGTTCACAGGATGAAATAAATTTTGTTTAAAAAGAGATGGAAAATATTACGGGGAATAGCGAAAATGCTGTTAACCAGCATTTTTTCCTTTTCCAAATATATTTTCAAAGCCTCTCTTTTCAGGGTCATCAAAACTCTGGATTGTATTGGAGAGGGTTGAACTGAATATATCATGAGGGTAAAATGGTCATTACAATGTAGGAAACCCAGACACAATATTACAGCTAGATACCAGAAATATGGAACTAGTTTATAGATACATTTTAACTGATGAAAGAAAAGAAACAAGGCATTTAACACTTTACCATGCAATCCTGCATTTTAACTACCAAATGGCTCTCTTTTTTCTAATATACATTATGAATTCATGATGCAAAAAGGAAAAAGACGAACACACAAAATATGGGGTGGGGTGTTGTTGCAACTCGGCTTGAACTTTACATGGCTACTTTTCCCATACTGATAGTCAGATTGTTTCCAAAATCAATAGGGTTCAAGCTATTGATAACAGGGCTCCGGAAAACCGACAAAATGCCAGTCCAGACCGATTTTCGAGTTGCCGGACCGATTAGAATTCCGAAAATATACCTATAAATCGGTCCGAGTTTTTCAAAGCAATTCATACATCTATATTTGCGTATAACATCAACTGTCAATAAAAATCCACAAAACACAGCTAGCGTCCAGGGTTTTCACACATTACATCCACGTGACTATACAAGCGTAGAGAATATGCGATAATGAGTTTACCCGCAAGGCACAGATTAGGTGATTCCCCGAACGTGGACTGGTTCTTACGTCATTGTGTTCGCAGTTGGCCAATATTTTTGTTTCAGTTTCATGCTTGATCGAGCAAATGATATCGAGTTTGCATAATGTAATTGGTGCTTGTGAATGGGGTTTAGAACCGACAATAATTCTAAACATGTTTGAAGTTTGAGGCTGCGTCTTTAAAATAAAGGTCATCAAACATTGCAACAAAGCTTTTAGCTATCAGCAGAATACTGCCTGTCAGTTCTGTAGAGTGTGAACGTGGGTTTTCAAAGCAGAACCTGATCAAGACACGACTGCGATGTAGTCTGAGCGTCGAAATGTTGGACAAATTGATGCGAATTTCTATCAATGGACCTGCACTTCCTGAATTTGACCCGTTGCCAATATTTCGCGCTTGGCGTACTAGAATGAGTGCAGGTCGTCACATTTTCAAAAACACAAAAGGCCAGAACAAACTTTTATAAGTTTAATCTGGACCTTGCTATATGGTAACATTTATGTATATTTCATTGTAAGAATTTAATCTGGATTTAATAAATTAATAAATAAATAAAAAAAAAAAAAAAAAAAAAAAAATCCCCTGTTGAAGACGGATGTGTTGGGCCTTGACGTGGCACAGGGGCGAACACTGCAATTGAATTATGATTGTGATCAAGCAGTGGCTAACTGCAACACAACGCTATTGGATGCATAAAAATTGACAAAAGAAAAACGTTGAATGAATTAATAATTTTAATTGTCAAATCGCCGTCGATGGGCACCTTCTGCTACATTGCCGAAAGTGCATTTTTATACATAACCGGAAGTGTAGGATGCTATGCGTAAACAAGGTACGACTGTCATCTATGCTTTACTGTTCAATATTCGTCTGCGTATGTCATTCTCAATCATGTAAGCTTGAAGAAAAATCCATCACAAGAAAGAGAAACCTGCAACAGAAATTGATATATAATATGACATTTAAACCAGGCAACGATCGGGGGTGGGGTAGGTCAGAGACATAAACTTAGACTTTATTTAATATGCCTCTGGGTACCGAGTAGGGGTACAATTATTGGAGGAGGGGCAGGGACGGCCTGGACCGATTCAGATCGAAAAATTTCCGGAGCCCTGATTGATAAGATCATTAAACTATGCAAGTTTCACAAAAATCCAACAACAAATGCAGAGTTCATCACACAAACAAGAAAAGGCTAACAGACGGATTGACAGACTGACAACGGAAACCATGCCATGACATGAGCTCTGCTGTCTCTTTACCTAACGATGTGTATTCTGAAGAAAGGAAACTATTTAAATCTTAACCAGGCAAAAAAATTTCAGACTGGTCCAAATTTAAAGCATTTGTAGACGACAGACTGAATGTGACCCAATAACTAAAATTTGCCTTTGGAAGGGTAGAAACGATTGTGGGTAAAGAAGAAAATGCTGATTACCAGAATTTTCTCCTTTTCCCACAATGTTTTCAAAAACCTTTTCATTGATGGGTGCTAAAACCTAGGATTTTGTGGTACAGGGTTAATCAGTGACTTTATCAATACTACCAGTACTTAAATGTACCAAATTAGGACAACAATATTGCATGAGTGTACTTCAAAGTGTGAATCTCTATTACCCTATGTAAAGTAACTCTTACCTCCCTATGGACACCTCTGTGGTGTAATCTTACATCTAAAAAGAGAAAAAAAAATCCAAATAATCAACATAGATACAAGAGGTCCTCAAGGTATCTAAATTACTTGTCCTGAAAAACAGGGACTACATAAGGTTTTATCCCAATCATATTTTTGTATGATAAAATCATAAACATTATCCCCATGAAACAAATTTACTGCGGATCATTTTGAAAACATAAAACTAAAAAATATGCATGATTACTATACACTGTATCAGAGCCCCAGATAATTTTTTGGGCCAATGAGTATTTAAGCATAATTTTTTTAATGGCAGGGGTAAAATGAAATGACTTTGCTTAAGCAGCAAATTTTTAAGCAAGAAAATTATAATGGTAGCGTTAAAAAACAAGTTTTACCCCATAATAATTGATCATAGTATGTTTCAATCCCATAAAGTTAACTTTTTTTTATTTTATATAGTGTGCAGCTAATAAGATTGATTGAAAAATATGGCAATTCTATTTGATTCTTTTTATCTGTTATATGCTGAGCAACGTATGTAAAGAAATTGTATTGGTAAAATATGGATACATTGATTACAACTGTTCAGTATTTCCAAGCACTTGAACATCAGAAAGATGGAGAGATGAACTTTAACTTGGAGCCCAAGCATGCAAGTCGTCATTATGAATAAATGGACACAGACAAGGTTTTAACAGTTTTCCAAACAACATAATTTTAGACTCTTTCGTATTTAGAGCAGTAGCAGATGACAAATCAAATGTAACTTGAATGAATGGATTTGTCTTTCATATAGCATACTAGAATATAGTGGAAAAGGGAGAAAAGAAAGGTCACCTATGAGTGACCAATACCTTCTTTAACACTTGTTCCAGTGCTAACACTGTAAAACAAGAGGGCCTAACTTCCACCCTCCCCTGTCTAATTTGTAGGTTGTCATATACATGTAGTTTAATTTCATAACGCAACCAATGGTGTAAACTCACTACAAAACAGATATTTTGGCTTCCACTTCTTGATTTATACAGAGATTTGTGTAGATTCACTCTTTAAATTCATTATTAAAGACTCTAAGACAGATTAAAGTGCCCCTGATCAGACGACATCAAACTGACCTTTGTTGTGTCATGGGTTTTCGCGTTTTTTTCAGCATCCGATTTTTCATGTCAGTTAATTTTTTGGAGAAGTGTTTCTGCTTTGTTTGATATGAAATTTTCAATTAAGGTAGCAGGTAACACTAAGACCTGTCATTTTACACTATAAAAGGATGAATACTTTTATCACGTTTTCATAAAATGCCAATTTGATTAGCTGTGATAAACAGAGCCGTGTGCGTACTTCACATTTGATACTAATTTTGTAACTTATTAAAGCCCATATATCTGCCGGGTACATGCCCGCAAGCTAATTTATATGAAGCTTTAGCCGATGATCTCACGTGTCAGATTGACCCTTAGGTAGATTATTTTTGAGCATAAAAAAACTCGGATTATTTCAAATTTCCAAGCGTCAATGAGAACTGATAGACCGAGTTAGAAAATTAATGTACAAACTATTTTTCAATGGGAATGTATTGAGAAAGATTCTAAGAGAAAATTGTGACAAGTGTTTTCTTTTTCTAAGTGGAGTATTACGATTTAAGAACAGTAACATGGTGTATTTTTTTAAGAAGAAATGTACTGTGTAGGTGCATATCAATCTACGTGATACAGCCGAGAAAATTTGATCAAAAGATGACCCGAAGTTTGCTGAATGCCAAACCAAGTACAAGTATAATCAGCATTCGGCAAACCTCGGGTGATCTGTTGATCAAAATAGATGTAGGTACGGAATTGGCAGAGTTGTGACGAGTGGTATAATCAGCTGATCTAAGAAGCTTGCAATTCATTCAGAAAATGATATGCTAGCGCTTCAGTGACTACACAGCCAGTCAAGATGACGATCTCTGTTGTCAATAAAATATGCGATGAAAATCAGTCAAACTGCGTATCTTGAGAAACGTGCATATTTGTTACGCTTTAAATTAAGTTTTGTTACGTATTTGCTGTTCCAAATAGTGTAAAATAAGCAAATACGCAGCTTATCTGGGGCGCTGACTGTATGTCATTACAAGAGCATCGCATGCAGGTGCCAACGCTCAGCTGCAGTTGCATGATTTTAAGCGAAAATTCAAATTAAAAAATGGGCATAACTGTCAAAAATATTTTGATGCTTACCTGTCCTTGTTGTATGAGCTCCCCGTTTGATAGTGAACAACTTGTCCAAAATTGAAGTAAATATTTTCAGTGATGACAGAGATTTTATAAAATGTCAAAGTTTTGGCACGATGACAATGCAGACGATGACACCATGGCTACAATAACACCTTGGCATTTTCCTCAAAAATAGCCAAGCTAAACTAGAACTGTTGCAAAACGGACAAATACCCCACACAAGCATCCTGTCACTGAATCAGCACAATCAGAGAAGGGAAATGATTTTCAAAACAAAGTTCACCTGTAAACTTGACCTTTGATGCATGTAGCCCCAAAACAAAAGGGCATCTCCTTGGGTCATGAGCAACACTTGTATAAAGTTTCAGGGTCCTAGGTCAAACAGCTTTTGCGTAAGAGCAATGAAACGATTTTCAAACAATGTTCATCCGTGACCTTGACCTTTGACTGAAAATCAATAGGGCACCTCCTTGGGTCATGAGCAACACTTGTATAAAGTTTCAGGGTACTAGGTCAAACGGCTTTTGAGTTAAAGCATGGAAACGAAATGATGGATGGTTTGACAGACAGACGGATGGACAGACATTGTGAAACCAGTATACCTCCCTCTACTTCGTAGGTTGGGGTATAAAAACTGTATGAAACTATCATTGCATCTTTACTCTTTACCAAATAATCCTGTCTCTTTATGACCAAAAGAAAGAGGGACAAGGAGAAAATACAGGAAAAGCCTTTGAAAACACCATGGACGAAAAAATAAGAAAACATTTGTAACCAGCATTTTTACCTTTTCTCATAATTCTATCTACCCTTCAAAGACAAATCCATTCATTTGATTCACATTTGTCATCTGCAAAGTCTTTTAAGATGGACAAATCTAATCTTTTTTTCACACTGCAGGGAAAAAGACTTTTTTCCAACAGAGGCCAATTGGGCCCCCAACTTAAAAAATCCAGGGGCCCAGCCCAGAATCCAGGGGCCCAGCTTATTGGAGCAAGAATGGGTTAGCAACATGTGAAGATAAAAGGTGTGAAAAGTCTCAAAATTTTTACCAGCACGTGCAGTAATCGAGAACCAGCCAAATGCAAGTGGACATCTCAAAATTTAATAAATATGAAAACCCATCCTATTGCATTGTCACCTGGGCCCCCAACATGCATTTTTGGCTCGCCCAGCCGAACTTCTAGTCACCATGGGTGAGCGCTATCAATTTTCCCTGCACTGATCTTAAACAAGTTTTCTGAAGCAATTTTTTTGCAGGTGATAATAAGATATGACTAAAAAGCGATTATACCAACCTGGTTTACAAGTGTTGTAGATATCATATTGTAAGGCTTTATCACTGTTAGTACTCCTGTCACGTTGTTAACTTGTAAGCAGACTAATGCAGATGTGTTCCCTCCAAGTTTGATTATAGGGATACCCTGTGGTGACTAAGTAAAAAAAAAATACATCAACAAATACATGTATTTTTCTATTTATACTGTTTCTCAGGGTAATAAAAACAATTGTGTGGTAAAGGGTTATAAGGGGCTATTCAGATTTTTCTAAGTTCACAAACTGATAATAAAGAGAGCTGACAGTGATGAAAAGCCTCTTAACCCTTTACCATACAATCCTGAGTTTTAACGACCACCAGGGAAAAGCCTTTCAAAAACATTGTAGGAAAAAGAGAAAATGCTGCTAACGAGCATTTTCTCCTTTTTCCACAATGTTTTTTCCCATTTCAAAGACATAAACTATGGTTTGAGCTGCAGTTACTTTGTTGTCTGCAAATGCTTTCAAATGTTGAGTCTGATAAAATTTTGTGGTATGGGAAAGAGTTCAAGTAGTTTTACAGTTCTCACCAGACAAGTCTTACCGTGAGGTAAAGAATTAAATGCCAAAATCACCATTGTACTGAGAGTAACCTTCAAGTTCCAAACACTTGGAAAGAAAAATATATTCATGGTTCATAACTTCAAACTTTACAGCAGCTAGTGCACCTAACCATGCATTCCTAGAGTTTCTCTTCTAGCACTTCTCACAATTCTCTCTCGAAGTTACTGGCTACTTTCCCACATAGTCAAAGTGAATGTCATTTGGTAAAGTGTTAAAAGAAGAGGATAAAACCAAGTCAAATAACTAACCTGTCTATCCTGAGCTTTAACTCTGTGTCACCAACTTGGGTTAGATTGCATATCACACCCTCTTGGTACTCGCTATCATTATCAGTCCCAATAAATGGGCTATCATCTGGAATAGCCAATAATGCTGACATCAACAGTGGCTAGAGCATTGTGCCATCTTGAACTTGAACCATCTACTAAACCAGTCAGCTGTGAATTGAAATAGGATTCATCATAATGTATCGTTGTCCTGATTTTGCCTTTCTGTAAACTTAGAATTTGAAAACAGGCCCAAAATGATGCACATAAATAATTAACTAAAATGTTCACTTGGGTAAATCCATGATCAAATAATTTCTTTTGTGCAGTCTGATCCTTATCTACTGTCTTTAAAAATCACACAAATTTATACCTTGTGCTTCAGCACAACATTAACTGAATGGCGTTTCACACAGCTTTCAACATTTTTCAGTCACATCACAAGAACAACTCACTTATTTATGTGTTTCTTGAGTTCCATCATTACAAGGCTTGTGCTCTGAAATGCCTTGCCAAAGGACATTTCCACGAAACAACTCAGGACCTTTGGATTGCTCATTCAACACATTCACCACTGATCCTAGAGGTCTCTGCTTTATAAAGCCAACACACAGATTTAACCCTTTACCAAAAAATTCCACGTTTCAACATCCCTGACAAAGAAAGCCTCTGAAAACACTGTAACAAAAAAGAGAAAATGCACGTGACCAGCATTTTCTCCTATCCCAAAATGTTTTCTACTGCTCTGAAAAAAGCCATATTCTTGATTATTATGGTGCCTGCAAAAGCTCCTGTTAGTTGTTCATGGAAATAATGGCTTTACCTTGTATTGGTTTACTGTAGCCTTTTGTAAGTATTCCCCGGACCAAAATACCTCCAATGGTGTAGTCAGATCTGAAGAAATTGACATAACCTGTGGTCAGGTTTATCCTGTAGGTTGGTGGATCCTGCAAAACAACAGACAAAAACAACATACCCATGAGTCATGCTTTGTGGAAAAGGCGTTTAATCTTTTATCTCACGATTCTAAGTTTTAACAATCCTATGAAATCAGGCAACTGAAATCATTGTTGGGAAAGGAGAAAATGCTGGTAAGCCGTATTTTCTTCTTTTTTTTTGTTTTCTGTCCTTTCAAAGTTCATCATTTGATACACATTGACTTTGTCGTCTGCAAAGACTTCAAATTTTGAATGGTCAAAATTCTTGCTGTTTGGTAAGGAGGTAATGCATTTGCAAGCAGTATCCTCCCAAGTCTCCCTGCCCAATTTGCACAGGCTTACCTGGGTTGAAACTTTTTGCTATTGGTATTTTCTGCAGGTCAGATGGCCATTCTACCTCAGCCATTTTTTTTCAGGCAAGACAGATCCATCCTAATGACAACTTGCCCAGTAAAATACATTACAGAGATCTGCACTAACCCTTTACCACAACACTCTCGACTTTAAACTAGAACTGTCGCAAAGAGGACAAAAATACCCCCCCACCAGCACCCTGTCACTGAAGCAGCACAATCAGAGAAAACAAAGTTTGCCTGTGACCTTGACCTTTGACCCATGTGACCCCAAAACAATAGGGCACCTCATTGGATCATGAAGAACATCATGTATAAAGTTTCAGGGTCTTAGGTAAAATGGTTTTCGAGTTAGAGCATGGAAACGAAAACAAAACAGACAGATTGACGGACAGACACAGTGAAACCAGTATATCCCTCCTCTACTATGTAGATGGGGGGGTGTGTTATAATGACCCCGAGGGTGAAGCCTTATGAAAACAATGTGGGAAAAGGAGGAAATTCTTGTAACCACCATTTCCTACTATTCCAACAATACTTTCTACCCTTTCAATGCCAGGTTCTGTTATATCAGCCTCATTGGTCATCTGCAAATGCTTCAGTTTGAGCATTTCTAAAATTTTGTTGTATGGTGAATAGTTAAACCCCATTTTTTCCAAGAGCACAGCTAACTTGATACTCATTTATCTAATTACATGTATACCCCCATTTTGTGTGTTGCAGTTGACAGCTGTTGAAAAAATTGTACCAAAGTAAAAGGACAAAAATTCTTTGCCAGTATTTTCTCAATTTCCCACAATATTTTCTGCCCAATTAAAGACAAATCCAATCATCTGAGCAATATTTAATCTTTCATCTGCAAATGCATTAACTTTGGACAAGTCAAAAATCATGCCATCATGTAAAGAATTATTTAGCAATGCACCAAACAATCTTCTATTTTTAGGATGAAGGTTTTTGAAAACAACATGCAGAAAATATTGCAAGTTAGGGGCAATCTCTACCACAATGCTTTTAACTCTTTACCAAACGACAAAATTCTAAACTTGTCGAAGTTAAAATCATTTGCAGAAAACAAATGTGACTCAAAGCTTGATATTTATTTTTGGTAGCACAGAAGACATTGGGGAAAAAAAGGAGAAAATGCTGGTTACCAGCATTTTCTCCTTTTCCCTCAATGTTTTCAAAAGTTTCTTCCTCAGGGTTGTTAAAAGTGGGGATTGTGTGGTAAAGAGTTGAGTGGGTTTGCTACAAGATGCACAAGGTCTACAGGAGGTAAAAAGTTAAAAGAACATTGCAGAGTTTGAGGAAGTTACAAAATGAAAAACATGCACTTTTTGAGGTCCATTTGCAGATTTACCTCAAGTGCAAGTATGGGTTGGTCCATCAAGCTTTGCTTCAATGTATTTAGCCATTGTTAAAATCCACAGTAAAAAGGTCTAAAATATAGTTGTATGATATCTTGTGGGGGGTATCTCAAACCATCCTGAAACGGAAAAGATATCATCTGTCAGAACTACAAGACTTGCACAACAACAGCGTCCAATTTGTAAAACCCAAGTTATCTCATATATTTCTACAGTCAACTTTTTTTTTTTCATTTTGCAGCACACTATTTTTGAGAGCATTGTAGCAAAAAGAAAAAAATGCCCAAATAATTTCTCCATACTCTGCAATGTTTTCTAACGTATGATGTGATCCATATAATACAAGTATATTTTCTGTTGCTTGTATCTAGCTGGTAACAGGATGTATCTAGTTGATCAATGATGATGGGTTAAATGGGTTCATCTTCCAATTACATAATTTAAGCGTTAAAGTGTATGCAGACAAAAAATTAAATGAAGTTCAAAAGATGGGATATGGCTTTGAATTGTAAGACACTGATTCCTAGCTTTACAAATAAGCCAAGCCAGGAAGCACATTTGGTAGGGTACAGAAATTGAGACCACAGGGTCACTGGTTTGAATCCCCAGATTAGCCAATTTCTTTCCAAGGATTGATGACAGTCAATGTGAAAATATTCATCCTTCACTCAGTTCCTAGATCCAAAATCACCATCCCTTTATTTACATGCCAAAATCACACCATTGCACTGAATGTAACCTTTCAGTCCCTAATACTTGCAAAGAAAAACATATTCATGGTTCATATCTTCAAACTTGACTGCAACTTATGCACCTACCCATGCATTCCTCGAGTCTCACTTCTAGCACTTCTCACAATTCTCCCTCCAAGTAACTGGCTACTTTCCCACATAATCAAGGTGAATGCAATGTTTAGCAGTGTTAAAATAACTACCATCAATCCTCATAAAGTGTTTTGGCTGGGGCAGGGTTCAAACTCGCAACCCTTCAATTACTGATCCTACCGCCTGCTACAGAGACTCGCCCTGAACTAGAAGAGAAGAGGGCCATTGGCCCTAAAGCACTCATCTGAGTAAAGTCATCTAGGATTGATGAAGCTGAAGAGATCCAGGTTTTTCTAGTGATGTAAAACACACAAGAGTTTGTGACCTACTATTTGACCTATTTTACCTATTTTTGAATTTGTCAGAGATATCATCAAGATAAATATTCTGACAATATCAGAGCCCCCGATAATTTTTTGAGTATTTCTTATGATTGGGGTAAAATGAAATGACTGTGCTTAAGCAACAAATTTTCAAGCAAGAAAAATTCTAATGGTAGAGTAAAAAGTTTTACCCCATAATTGAACATGGTATGTTTCAATCCCATAATGTTAACTTTTTTTTATTTTATATACTGCCCAGCTAGTAAGATTGATTAAAAAATATGGCAATTTTATTTCATTCTTTTTATCTATTATGTGCTGAGCAAGAAAATGTGTTGCTAAAATATGGATACAAGAGTTCTCAATCTCAGACTCAGTGACTCTTGAACCCTAATTTTCAAGAGTCAAAATTGAATTCCCAAGAATCAAAGAGAAAATTTTCATGTCCAAGGGTCAAAATTACTCAGTTGTTATGGAGAGATATAGGTGAAATTAACATAATTTTCCATGTATTATGGTCTTCATTTTCACATTTATGAGTGCATTTTCAAACAATGATTACAAACTGTTTAGTAATTCCAAGTGCTTGATTATCAGAGATGGAGAGATGAATTTTAATTTGCAGCTCTAGCATGTAATTTGTCATTATGAATAAACTGACACAAACAATGTTTTAACAGTTTCCAAACAACAAAATTTTAGACTCTTTCATATTTAAAAAAAAATATTTAAAGCAGTGGCAGACGACAATTCAAATGTGGCTTGAATGACTGGATTTGTCTTTCATATATTTTTATTTCATAATGCAACCAATGGTTCTTACTCTGACTACAAAACAGATCCCAAATACTGAGTGTGTAACTTATAAAAGCACATATATCTACCTGGTACAGGTTCGCATGCTAATTTATATGAAGCTTTAGCTGATAATCTCATGCATCAGACTAACGCTTAGGCAGGTATTTTCTAGCATAAAAAAACCTGGGTCATTTCAGATTTCCAAGTGTCAACTGAGAACTGATAGAACAAGTTAGAAAATTAATGTACAAACTATTTTTCAACAGAAATGTATTAAGAAAGCTTCTGATAGAAAATTATGACGAGTGTTTTCTTTTTCTAAGTGGAGTATTACGATTTAAGAATGGTAAAAAGGTGTATTTTTCAAGAAGACATGTACTGCATAGGTGCATATCAATCTACATGATACACCCGAGGAATCTGATCAATGGATCACCCGAGGTTTGCCGAATGCCAAACCAAGTACATGTATAATCAGCATTCGGCAAACCTCGGCTGATCCATTATCAGGTTAGATGTAGGTATGGACTTTTTGATCCAATATGACCCAATTTTGAACTTGTCAGAGATATCATCAAGACAATCAATTTGACCAAGTTTCATAAACTGAAGATATGGCCTGATGAGTGCACACAGTGTTTTTCTAAAAAATTGACCTGGTGACCCACTTTTGGACCTGACATGACCCAATTTCAAACTTGTCTGAGATATTATCAAGACAAACATTCTGACTAAGTTTCAAGAGTTTTCAGCTGAAAATGTGGCCTCTAGAGTGCACACAAGTTTTTTTCTAAGATTTGTCCCAGTGACCTACTTTTTTACCTGAAATGACCCAGTTTAAAAATTGTCCCAGACCTCATCAAGATAAACAATCCCACCAAGTTTCATAAGTATTAGACTAAAAATATGGGCTCTAGAGTACACACAAGGTTTTTCTAAAATTTGATCTGGTGAACTACTTTTTGACCGAACAGGATCAAATTTCAAACATGTACCAGATATTTTATCAAGACAAACATTCTGACCAGTTTTCCTGAGTATTGGACTAAAAATGTGGCCTCAAGAGTGCACACAGTTTTTTTTCTAAAATGTGACCTGGTGACCTTCTTTATGACCCAATATGACCCAATTTCAAACTTGTCCCAGATGTTATCAAGACAAACATTCTGACCAAGTTTCATGACTGAAAATGCGGCTTCTAGAGTGCACACAAGGTAATTGTTGACACTTGTGTTCATGCTTTTATTTGGGACACTTCATATTCATCATTTAAGTCACAATCAGTTTGCTGTCTGCAGATGCTTTAACAAGTCCAATGTTTTGGACAGCATATCTGGCAAATTATTCTGCAAAACAGGGTGCCCAATCATGTATTGCAGTACGTAATTCACGTATAAATTCTACTCCATGCGTACAATTTTTTGTGCTTACGTGCATGCACGCACTGTCAAAAGTATGCACGTACAAAAAGGATAGTAATTACGTACACTGCACATAGAAATTATATACCGTTTTGTATTGCATGCCAAACAAAACAAAACAAAGGTAGTTTCCTTTGTAAGTGGGTACCACGCTTTGTCCTCAACAAAAAGCGCGTAACCAAATATTTTCACTATAGATATTTTGCGGCTCCCTCATCTGTGTGACTAATTTTCGCTACGATTTTTTAAGGTGTCAAAATCTGCCACATGTACAGGAAATCTGGTAATTAATTTTCATTGAGAAATTAAAATCAGTATTAACCCTTACAGTGCTGGAACCAAGTTAAGTTGTTTTTGTGGACAGTGCAGATCAAGATCAGACTGGACAGAACATGCAGTTTGATCCTAGATCTTCACACTCTGCTACCATGTTACATTTCATGGTTGAAACAACCTTCAAATATTAATATTTGGGCTGCTTTTCCTACTTAAAAAAACCAAGTCATTAATTCAGCACTTTAAGTGTTAATATTATGATGTGCAGTTACTGTTAAAACACCTTTTTTTAACATATGAAAGCTGAAAAATTGAGCCGCAAATTAAACATGTAATTTTTGTATGTATGGTGTCTGCTGCAGAGAAAATGTCATCACAACAAAAGTTGTTAAAATATTTTACAGTGTCAAGATCTGAGAAAGGTAGGTTAAACCAAGTGATTCATTCATTTCATATTTTGTTTTATTTTGCCCGAACACGGCATGGCCTTTATTTGACAGAGTTTGAGCTTACAATGAGCCTATCGACCTGCTCCTCTGTGGTTTTAAAATAGCCAGATCTACAAACATCATCTTGGACAACAAGCTTCAATCTGTCTATGCTTCCTTTTTAAATCAGTCCTAATGTACTTTGCAACTTTGAGAAAGGAATAAAGCTGAAAATTCTTCCGTAAAGACGGTCAATTATCAAAATCATGGCCGTGTTCGGTTTTTAAACCCTGACCGTCATTGTGATTATATCAAAGTATGCGCATGCCTGGAGACATATGATGCATCCATATAATCACGAAGTGCACAATTTAATAATTTAATTAAGATCCCATTCATTATGGTGAAGGAGCTAGGGTGTTAAAATTCATTAATAAAACTGAAACAGCCCAAAGTTACACTGTACCCCCTAATTTTTCTTTGTACCCTGAATTCAAAACTTAGGGGGTACAGTGTACCCCCAATGTTTTCTTTGTACCCCCAATTCAAAACCTGGAGGGTGCATGTACCCCAAAATTGAAAACCCAGCGGGCATGCTGCATAACAGACCAAAGATAGGACCCAGCATTCTGTGCAGGACCCAGCATTCTGTGCAGTCTGCTAGTAATCTACACTGTCCATAAAAACAAGCATTGTATATTTCAAATTGCTCCTATTGTAAAGGACAAGAAAATGTATATGATTTACAGTGTTTAAATTAGAGCGCGCCATTGTGCCCTAGGCCCCCTGAAGTTCCAGATGGCGCAATTTTAAACCAACCCGGGCCCATTGGGCACACTCAATCATAAAAGAACCATTCTGCAAATTACAGTCCTTTTCGTCTGTTTCTGCTTTTTCTGGTCAATAAACACAATACTGAGTTTGAAGTTTTTGATAACCCGACAGATGTTATGGTCAACATTAAACAGGGTGCCCAATCATGTATTGCAGTACGTAATTACAAGTATAAATTCTAATCCGCGAGTACAAATTTTTTGTGCTTACATGCATGCAAGCACTACCAAAAGTATGCACGTACAAAAAGGAAAGTAATTACGTAAACTGCATGCACAAATTAGATACCATTTCATATTGCATGCCAAATAAACAAAACGAAAGTAGTTTTCCTCGTAAGTGGGTACCACGCTTTGTCCTCAGCATAGAGTGGGTTACCAAATATTTTCACTATATATATTTTGCGACTCCCTTATCTGTCTGAATAATGTTCGCTACAATTTTTTAAGGTGTCAAAATCTACCACGTGTACAGGAAATCTTGTAATTACTTTTCAATGAGAAAATAAAATCATTTAATTATATTATGATACGCAGTTATTGTTAAGAACACATTTTTTGACATATGAAAGCTGAAAAATCGAGCCACAAATTAAATGTGTAATTTTCTTTATGTATATGGCGTCTGCTGTAGAAAAACGTCATCACAACAAAAGCTGTTAAAATATTTCACAGCATGAAGATCAGAGAAAGGTAAGTTTACACAAGTGATTCTACCATTACACATTTTGTTTTATTTTGCCCTAACACGGCATTCCCTTTATTTGACAGAGTTTGAGCTTACAATGTGCCGATCCGCCTGCTCATCTGTGATTTTAAAATAGCCAGAACATCATCTTGGACAAAGAGCATCAATCTGTCTACGCTTCCTTTTTAAAGCAGTTCAAATGTACTTCGCAACTTTGAGAAAGGAATAAAGGTGAAAAATCTTCTGTAAAGGCGGTCGATTATCAAAACTCGTGGCCATGTTCGGCTTTTAAACAATGACCCCTGTTGCAATTATATCTAAGTAGTCTATCAGGGTTCCCATTCGCGCACATATGTGCGTGATTCACGCACTGAATTTGATAATCACACACAAAAATATGAAGTGAAATGTGCATGCACGCACAGGTTTCAGGGCTCCCATTGTCGATCACCAGTGGCGCCAGTTGGGACAAGTTATCAAGTGTGAAAGTCACTGTTTATCACTGCTAATCAAACTTGGTATCAATCCGCTTTTCTGGTGCAAAATTAAAGGTTTTGAAGTTACATGCTATTCTTATTGACAAATCTATGTCAAATCATGCGGAAATACTACTCCAAAACTTAACAGGCATGAAAAAAAGATTGCTGCAAGAAACGCGAAAACCTATGGCAGAACAAAAATTGGTTTGACATCGTCCGATCAAAGGCATTTCAAACTGTCTACTCAGCTTTATCAATGACTTTGAACAGTAAATTTACATAAATAGCTCTATAAAACAATAAGTGAACGCTAATTTGTGTCTGAAATTGACAATGAAAAGGAAAATTCTACTGGCCGTCAGGCTGTAAGTTGTCCCTCTGAAACTGGTCCGGTGAGTAAGGAAGTTATAACAAGCATCTTCTTTTAAATTACCTATATTGTTTCCAAGAGCATCTGACGGCAGAGTTAGACTCATCAAAACAAATTTTCAATACAACAGACCCTTACTGTCCACCATAGATGCTCTATAATTGTCAATATTAAGTGCACTCCTAGAATTTCTCTTGCACTCCCAAACTTGTATTCCAGGGAGTGCATGCACTCCCAAAAAGAGATGTGAGTGGGAACACTGTCTATGTGCATGCCCTGGAAACATATGATGCATCCATATAATCACCAAATGTACAATTTAATAATTCAATTAAGATCCCATCCATTTTGGTAAAGGAGCTAAGGTGTTAAAGTTCATTAATAAAACTGAAACAGCCCAGAGTTACTCTGTACCCCCAAATTTTTCTTTGTACCCCCAATTCAAAACATAGGGGGTACAGTGTACCCCCAACTTTTTCTTTGTACCCCAAATTCAAAACCTGGAGGGTGCATGTACCCCTAAATTGAAATCCCAGTGGGCATGCTGATTAAACTGGTAGCCTGTTATCGATATTCATATCAGACTGTTACCGTAGGTACAACAGGTACCAAAGTTACATTCCTTAAGCTTCTACTGATCATCAAGATAGCAATGAAACAATTTTCTGAATATTTTGGAAGTATCAATGGTGTGAAAAGGCAAAACCTGTAGAAAGTATTACTTTGGAAAGCACAATTGGGCCAGTCCCTACCCCAAGTTCAAGCGACAAAAATAAACTCCATAGTAACACCAGTTTCAACCAAAATGACTCCCGGATGATCGGATCAAAGATGGTTAGTTCATGACAAGAAAATAAACTAGTTTGAACGATCGACAGGAAAGTTAAATCCCTTTGTGATGGGATGTCAGAATTTTGAAAGTCTACCACTGACAGACATATTTCATCATTTTTTAGATTTAAATTAAGGGCGGAAATAAGGTTGCGTCAATCAACAGTGATATTTTCTGCAGTGTTGCATTTTTATTAGCATAGTATTCATTCATAGATAAATGTATTCATGAAAATACACTTTTTAATAGAAAGACAATACTTGTTAAAAAAAAAGGTTAACATATCAGTAATAAAATATGTTTTGTCTGGCTCCCTGTTTTCCAATATGGCCCCCTATTTCCATGTCTATGGGCCTGATGGGCCCCGTTACAAGCAAAGCTAGATTAAACACTGTAATTCATGCTCTGTGAAAAGCAGGTTTAATGCATTTGCAAAAAGTATCAACCCATGTTAGCCTGAGCATGCTGCCATGGGTCAAAACTTTTTGGTATAGGTAAATTTTCTGTATGTCAAAGGCCCTGTCTTTATCACATAACCTCCCTTGATTTCAATGTAATATACCATTATGAATATTCCTATCTCATAAATGTTTGATATCAGAATTGTGTGATGTCATTTGTGATGTCATTTTGTATTTCAGAGAGGTGATTTTTTATATGGAAATTACAGTGTGTGCATAGATGGTTTTGCATCTTCTAATCTATCATTTGTGAAAAATTGTTATGTGATAACAAGAAGCTGACATTAATTTTGCTGGCTTTTAAGGTAAAATTTTATTAAACTCATCTAAAAATGTTATCAAGCTTACCAAAGGCTTACTTGATAACATTTTTCTAGACATCGTTTAATAAAATTTTATCTCAAATGTCAACTTACATCGGATCCTGTATATTTCATAATTTGGTTGAATTTTAGGAATCCATAATTATACACTGACTCGCCTGGTATGTCAGGGAATTTGCTAGAGCATGGCTCATATTACAATTGCATTGGTTTTGCCACCTTGAGGAAGAAGGCTTTTGAAAAAAAGGAAAGAAACAATGATGGTTACAACTTTTTGGCCGAATGGTTTCTTTCCTTACATGGACAAATTCCAACATTTGAGCCACATTTATTTTGTCTTCTGCAATTTTGTTCAATACTGAGTCTGATAAAAAAGAGTTAAAGAAATTGTTGTCAGCAGATGACACAGGGTGCAAGTATGTGCTGAACCCACTTAAAAAGCTCTCTGACTATGTCCATGTGAACTGATACATGTATACAGGTAGAAAGAAAATACCTGCAGATCTACATCAGCTGGGCTTATAACCTTCACAGTCCATCAAGTTTCTGTTCTTTCTGGTAGATTTGGAACAAAGTCATTCAAACTGAGGTGGAGAATCACCATCAACAATCAGGTTTAACAGCAGCAATTACTTCTCTCTCATTGACAGGTCTCTGAACACTTGTAACCATTAAAAAACTGAAATGACCAACATGTATAAATCTTATTTCAATGATTTGTTGACCAGTTAGAGCAAAATCAAGGAAAATTAATCAAAAGAAAAATCAAGGAAAATTTACCAAACTTTTCTAAACCCTTTGAGAATTTTACCCTTTACCAACAATCACATGTTTTAACAACCATGGAAAAGAAGTCTATCGCTGGTAACCAGAATTTTCTTCATTTCTCACAATGCTTTCTATCCTTTCAATGACAAATCAAACTATCTCATCTAGATTTAGTTAGTTGTCTGCTTTCAACCTGCACAAGTCTAAATTCATGCGGTCATGTAAAGAATTAATCAGCAAATGCACCAACAAACAATCTTCTGTTTTCAGGATGAAAGCTTTTAAAAAAACATCATGTCAAAAAAGGTAATATTACCACAGTGCTTAAAACTCTTCACGAAACGACAAAATTCTAAATTTGTCCAAGTTGAAACCATTTCCAGAAAACAAATTGAATGTGACTCAAAACTTGAAAATTTTCAAAAAACATTGCGGAAAAAGAAAATACTGGTTACCAGCATTTTCTCCTTTTCCCTCAATGTTTTCAAAAGTTTATTCTTCAGTAGTGTTCTGCCAAGGTTTTCAGCTAGAGGGGCCACTGGCCCACCCAAGCTTAAAAAGCGGGGGGCCATCTTAAAGTCACATGGGGCTAAGTCAGTCAATCTGAGAGCCATTTGTTTTGAAAATGTTTCTTATAAGACGAAGAAGTTTTTGCATGTGGGGTGTTCTGAGTCTGCATGATCTGAGTCTGTATTCGGCCAATTGGTAGACTCCATCTGGGTATCTGATGTGGCCTTATTTGACTGAGACTGGCCAAAATAACTGAGGATGGAGATAGTTTTTTCGTCAACTTCTTTTTAGCCATCATGTACACTGATGCAGAGCATACTCCAAAACAGATGATACAACCTTGCAACAAGGATATCTGTTGGTCAAAATTAGGGGAATTCCTGGTTACAGAAGAAGCTTATGCTATGAAAATCACCAATACAAACAACAAAATGGTTCCTGACATCTTTCTTTACTAAGATAATAAAATAGATTTAGCGGAAAACGCTCTCTACCTGTCCACTCGCCCTGCTTAATTTCTTAAGCATGGCCGCCACTTGGTATTTTTGACATGCCAGTTGTCCCATTAGATGTGCTCTCAATGCGCCATCTGTAGTTTTTTAGCGCCAATCCTGCAATGACGCGTCATCGGCAGAACTCTGCACAGAGTCTTTAAGTTGGGATTGTGTGGTAAAGAGTTTCAGTGGGTTTGCTACAAGATGCAAAAGGTCTACAGGGAACAAAAACTTAAAAGAACATTGCACAGTTTCAGGAAGTTATGAAATGAACAAGAGTGCCATTGGCACTAAAGCGCTCACCTGAGTAAGGTCATCTAGGCTTGATGTAGAGATCTTGGTGGTGATGATGTAAAACATGTGAGTGTTAAGTGAATGACTTTCTGACAGACTTGAACAAATTTTTGAGTTTTTAATCTGGCTGAAAATGTGGCCTCTACAGTGCACACAAGGTTTTTCAAAGATTTGGCCCAGTGACCTACTTTTTGACCCGACATGACCCAATTTCAAACTTGTCCGAGATTTTCTCTAGAAAAACATTTTGACCAAGATCGATTTGCAGACTTACCTCAAATTCTAGCATGGGTTGATCCATCAAGCTTCCCTTCAATGTGTGTAGCCATTCTTAAAATCAACAGTAGAAAGTTCTAAAATATTCAGTTGAGTACATGTAATAACCTGTGGGGAGTACCTCGAACCATCCTGAAATGGAAAAGATGTCAGAACTACAAGACCTGCAATACATCAGTGTCTGATTCGCAAAACCCAAGTTATATGACAACAGGGTTTTCCCTGGACTTTCTGTTTTGGGGGTCATTTGACCCCCTTCAAAGTTCAAAGGAATAAATGAAGGCTCACATATAAATTTTGGGGGGGTCATCTGGAAAATTTGAGGCTCCAAATTTAAAGAAACAGGGGGTCAAGGAAAACCCTGCTCACAATTTCCTGCAGTCAACTTTTTTTTCATTTGCAGCACACCACGTTTGAGAGCACTGTAGCAAAAAGAAAAAAATGCCCAAATAATTAATTTCTCCATACCCTGCAATGTTTTCTAATGTAATATGTATGTGATCCATATAATACGAGTATATTTTCTGTTGCTTGTATCTAGCTGGTAACAGGATGTATCTAGTTGATCACTGATGATGGGTTAAATGGGTTCATCATCGAAGGACATAATTTAAGTGTTAAAGTGTTTGCAGACAAAAAATTAAATGAGGTTCAAATGATGGGATGTATCTTTGAATTAAAAGACACTGATTCCTAGCTTTACAAATAAGCCAGGAGACTCCAGCAGACCATGAATAGGTACACTGAGTGCCACAATAAACCTGAAGCAATGCATAAAATGGCTTCTATCACATCAAACTACTTCTTAGAATGTCTTGCCCTATCCTAACAAAATCGTAAAATGGGTTGCAGTCAGGGTAGGATGTGTTATTCGGGCCTAATTATGCCTAAAGCCCCTGTTACACTGAACTAGTTCTTACAATGTCTTGCTCTGCCCTAAAAAATTGTAAAACAGGTTGCAGTTGGGATAGGCAGTTTGACAACAATTTTTAGAACATAAAGAGAATAATTTCAGTGTGACGGCGGTGTTAAACACCATTCAGACAAACAAATCCTTTACACATAATTTTTTCAAAAGCTTTCTTTCTCAGGTTTATAAAAAAACAACAACACACACACACACAGAGGAACATTTTGGTTAAGAGCCCTCAAGACAGCCTAAGCCCAAGATCAGATTGCAAGGTTTATGTCGGCTGATCTTTACCCTTTACTACACAATCCTGTCTTTTGACAAGTCTTGGGATGAGAACTGTTGAAAATGTTTTCTCCTTTTCCCACTTTTTCATCCACTTACCTGTAACCCTTTACCCCACAACAAAATCTTAGACTTGTCTAAATTGAATGCAGACATCAAACTAGATGTAGCTCAAATAATGATTTCAGTCTTTGATAGAGTAGAAAACATTGTGGGAAAAGGAAAAATTGCTGGTTACCAGCATTTTCTCATTTTTTCCACAATGTTTTCAAAAGCCTCCTCTTTCAGGGTTGTAAAAACTCGGGACTGTATCGTAAAGGGTTAAAAGACAGAAATCACCTTCTGACCTGCATCAAATCTGTTGCCTGCCAATGTTTTCAGTTTGGTTAAGGACGTATATGACAAATTCTTCCAGTGGACAGATTTTTTTTAAACTTTGCAAATACAAAGCTCATCATGTCTCTTGTAGATTACAATGAAAAAAAAGGGGGGAACCCGTGCTCATTTCTGAGAAATTCACTTTTGAAAAAGGTATATACAGTTCCAAAATTCAGCATATACTGGATTTAACACACTTTCCTTTAATAGTCAACTAAACAGGAAAATTACCAGAAGAATATACAAATATACATCACTTTAAAGAAAAATAATTCAGTTTTGCACAAAAAACATATAAAAGCCTGGTTTTAAGCATGGTAAATGTACCAATATGCATCTTATATATAGACCATTGAGTTAAAAAGGGAGATAATTTGACCGGGTTAAGGGTTAATCTTCAATAAAAACATACTTTCTAACGGACAGATTTTTTTTTAAATTTCCACAATCATAGTACTTATAAATCTCGACAATAAGAAAAAATAATCAAAGTACTGAAAGTACTGAAAAACAGCGAGCTGGCGATTAATTATTTGGTTTCAAGCAATAATTGATTCAGGAAAGAGTGTCTTGATATAATCCATCAGAACATTTCATATCCCAGATACCCAAAGGAAGACAACTTTCGAAAAGAGTTTTGAGAAAGGAGAAAATTGGGTTTGTGTTGTTAAAGGTTAAGTTATTACACAGACAGAATATGAACCCTTTACCACAAAATCCCGACTTTTAATGACCCTGAAGAAACATTGTAGGAAAAGCACAATGTTTTCTAACCTATCAAACAGAAATCACATCATTTGATTCCCACTTAAATTGTCATCTGCAGATGCTTTCAATTTTGAAAGTTATAAATTTTTGTCATGTGGTAAAGGGTTGAAGAGTTAAAATATTGCTTGTAACTACTGATTGCACCTTTCCTTTGTTTCCCATGAAGTAAGAAGAAATCCTCGTCCTTTTCAATCTAGACAACAAAGTTTAAAATTTGAGCCGAGATTCATTTGATTTGTTGTCCAAAAATGAAGAGCCTTTTTTTCTTAAGGTCAGCCAACATACATGTATACATGGGTCTAATCACTATCCATACTACCTGCTTCCAGGACTCAGACATATTTATAGTGAACTGATCATCTTAATTGGTAGGGGGTATACACACAGATCAGCCTACACAGTCATGTGAGGATCTGAACTCTGTCTAAAGAGTCTGCTGCGGGAGTTGTCACATACATGTACTTGTTTTGAATTGGTCACTATTGCGGAGATGTGGGCAGAGATCAGCCCACATGTAAATTTGGAATCATTGTGATGAACGTTATTTATTGTTGAGACAATCAGCACATACATAAACAGAAGTTACTCTTTACTAATTTGATTGTGTTTTAGGTGGTTTTCTGCATTATATTTCAGTCATATGACACTTACAGTCCACTTATTTGTGTCATTCCTGGGAAGTCTATCACTTCTGATTTTTTTTTTTCCTATTGATATGGAATTGACCTCTGTGTCAAAAAGCAATGTTGCATTGTAACAGAAATATTACATCAACAAAACAAGAGGGCCATGATGGCCCTGTATCGCTCCACTGGCTTATAAATATAAACCACGAAGAAAAGTCTTCACTATATAAGCCCTTATAAAACTTTGACCTCATGGCTACAGTCTGACTAAATGGGGAATATTGTATTAGAAGAATAACATGCCAAATGTGGGAGTTCTTGGCTTTATGGCTGGTAACAAGATGGTTTCTGAACTTTTCACTCCATAAACCCATGTAAAACTTGTGATCCCTGGTGCAGGGCCAAACTTGATCCTAGAGCTGTAACTTGGGCCCTCTTTGTAACTGTCCACTAAATAATGCTATAATTATATGCAAAATTTGGTAGCCTAAGCCTTATGGCTATGTACACCAAGATTTAAAAGTTTTCCCTATGTAAGCCTATGTAAATCTTGTGAACCCCCCCCCTCCAAGTATGAGGCCAAATTGACCCCAGGACTATACTTTGGGCACTTTTGGTAGACTCCAACTAGATCAAGCTAAATGCCAAATTTGGTAGCTCTAGGCCTTATGGTTTCAGACAAGAAGATATTTAAAGTTTTCTCTATATAAGCCTATGTATAAAACTTGTGACCCCTGGGGAAGAGCCAATTTTGACCCCAGGGCTATAATTTCAAGAAACATGATAGAGGTCTACTACATAAAGCTACATGCCAAATTTGGTAGCCCTATGCCTTATGGTTTCAGACAAGAAGATTTTTAAAGTTTTCTCTATATAAGCCTATGTAAAACTTGTGACCCCTGGGGAAGAGCCAATTTTGACCCCAGGGCTATAATTTCAAGAAACATGATAGAGGTCTACTACATAAAGCTACATGCCAAATTTGGTAGCCCTATGCCTTATGGTTTCAGACAAGAAGATTTTTAAAGTTTTCTCTATATAAGCCTATGTAAAACTTGTGACCCCTGGGGCAGAGCCAATTTTGACCCCAGGGCTATAATTTGAAGAAACTTGATAGAGGTCTACTACATAAAGCTACATGCCAAATTTGGTAGCCCTATGCCTTATGGTTTCAGACAAGAAGATTTTTAAAGATTTCCAATATTTTTCAGTTTTGTTGCCATGGCAACCAGAGTTTTTGAAGGAATCAAATTCTTTCAAGAAATTCTGAAGAGGACCATGTCAGGATCATTTCTGTGAAGTTTCGTGAAAATCGGATTGGTAGTTTCAGAGAAGAAGATGTTTGAAATAAAAGTTAACGCACGGACGGACGGACGGACGACCGGACGGACGCACGGACGCACGACGGACACCGGGCCATGACATAAGCCCGCTGGCCTTCGGCCAGTGGAGCTAAAAAAAAATGTAGATCTACATGTCTTGAGTTGCATCCTTACCTTTTTGTTGTTATTGTTCAAGGATGATACATTGGTATTTGAACAAGGTTTTCTTTTTCTGGTTTTATGGTGTTAAATGGCATTGTCAAAATTATTTAGGTTGTAGTGCAACAGTCAGTGCATCTCTCAATGCTTTACTTAAGTTTCTTTTACCAGTACTTTGCATTATAATCTTCCTAAGCCACCGACTGCTTATCCATATAACCATTGTCGAAACTATGAGCTACTCTTTTTACAAAGGAAAAAACAAATTAGAATTTTGCTTTATGCAAATGCTGCAAATTATTACTGAAACATGATTGATAATATTTCAATTTTAACTGATATTGAATGTGTGGCAGGCAATAAACTGACCTGGAAACTCATTAAAGTATGAGAAACCAAATAGGATACCAAGAATGAATGTTGACCCCAGTTTTATAATTTGTGAGAAGCAGGTATTTTTCGTTTTATCTTAAACATAGACTAGATAAACATCAACATGAACTAACAGTGGTATGAAATATGCAGAAGAGCACAATTTATTGGATTATGCAATCAAAACTTACGAAGTTATTCTAGTTGTTCCTAACAGAAACTTGTGCCTTGCATATGACTAGTAATTTTAATCTTTTTTCAAATTTTATCTGGTGTTTGCTTTTAATTCTTCTTAATCATAATTGCAAAAACTATATTCGCGACATTATCATCACTATAAGATTTGGTGTTCCTGGTATATACCCATTGAAGATCATTTACTATAGAAAGTATAATGCATCATGCTATCTAGTGATTATAACAGATGCATTATAGTTTTTCTTGGAACCGATTTTATATTAGATTGAAATTTGCTTCTTTTTAAATGCTGATAATAAAGTTTGATTACAAAAAAAAAAACTTACTTTTTTCCCCATTTTCAAGATATTCCCCTAAATACACTTAAAAAATTTAACAAATGTACTTGATACCCTATATTTAGTAAAGTCACGAAACAGAACATCAGTTTTAGGTATACATTTTAAAGGGAGGTAATAGATTGGCTCGCGTCGCTCTTTATGTTTTGGGGTTTGTATCACTTTACAAAATGACAAACCATTAGAACTGTGCAAGTTCAAAGCATTCAGCAAAATTTCTAATAAAATATTGCTAGTGATACGACAGGAAACATTGTGGGGATAGGAGAAAATACTGGTCACCTTTTTCTCCTTTACTAGAAACGTGAAGAGCCTTTTTTCTTAGGGTCAGCCACCACATACTGGGGTCCGATCACTGTCAATAAACCCTACTTCCAGGGCTCACTCCTATTAACAGTAAACTGGTCACCTCGGTAGAGGATACACACAGAGATCAGCCTACAAGATCGTATGGGGATCTGAACTCTGCCTAAACAGTCTGCTTCGAAAGTTGTCACGTACATGTACTGTTACTTATTATGAATTGGTCACTTTTGCGGAGATGTGGGCAGAGATCAGCCCACTTATAAATTTGGAATTATTGTTATGAAATTTATTTTTGTTTCATAATAGCAAAGATAAATAGGTCATTTACCAAACAACAAAATTTACGAGTGGTCTACTGCGATTGAAAGGATTGCAGATGACAATTTTGAAATAGCTAAAATGACGGAATACGCATTTGACTGGGTAGAAAACATTGAAGGAAAAAGGAGGAAACGCTGGGTACCATCTACTGTTCCCGCAATGATTTCAAAAGCAATCCTCTGAGGCGACCTTGCATCCTATATATACGTTACGTATTAGCGTGTAATGGCGGACCGTACAGATCCCTCGCCCTAATGGTCGCACAAATGACGATCTGGCCCTCATGATGTCAGTTGCTATGTTTCATGGATTTCTATTTTTATAATTGTGTTATCTAAAAGGAGCAGGCTGATAACGGGAAAAAAAAATATGTTTCTGACAATCAATATAAACTTGGTACGTCTGCTAGCTGAAACCCTTAAATAGTTTTGTACCCTGAATTCACACTACCCTTTATTAGCTCACCTGAGCACAACGTGCTCAAGGGGAGCTTTTAGGGTCACCCAGTGTCCGTCGTCCGTCGGTCGTCGTGCGTCGTCAACAATTCTTTAAACATCAACTCCTCCTAAACCGCTGGGCCAATTTGGACCAAACTTGGCTGGAATGTTCCTTGGGAGGTCCTCTTTAAAAATTGTTCGCAGAATTTGATTCCGTCAAAAACTCTGGTTGCCATGGCAACAAAATGGAATTTTTTTAGGAAATTCTTTAAAAATCTTCTTCTCTGAAACCGCTGGCCAGATTTTAAAATAATTTCACAGAGATGTTCCTTGGGTGACCCTTTTCAAAAATTGTTCGCGAAATTTTGATCTGTCAAGAAACATGGCTCTGGTGAATGGGGGCTTCTTGCACTATACAGAAATGAAGGAATTCTTAAAAATTCTTCTTCTCTGAAACCGCTGGCCAGATTTTAAAATAATTTCACAGAGATATTCCTTGGGTGACCCTTTTTAAAAATTGTTCGCGAAATTTTGATCCGTCAAGAAACATGGCTCTGGTGAATGGGGGCTTCTTGCACTATACAGAAATGAAGAAATTCTTAAAAATTCTTCTTCTCTGAAACCGCTGGCCAGATTTTAGAATAATTTCACAGAGATGTTCCTTGGGTGACCCTTTTCAAAAATTGTTCGCGAAATTTTGATCCGTCAAGAAACATGGCTCTGGTGAATGGGGGCTACTTGCACTATACAGAAATGAAGGAATTCTTAAAAATTCTTCTTCTCTGAAACTGCTGGTCAGATTTTGAAATAATTTCACAGGGATGTTCTTTGGTTGACCCTTTTCAAAAATTGTTCGTGATATTTTGATCCGTCAAGAAACATGGCTCTGGTGAATGGGGGCTACTTGCACTATACAGAAATGAAGAAATTCTTAAAAATTCTTCTTCTCTGAAACCGCTGGCCAGATTTTAAAATAATTTCACAGAGATGTTCCTTGGGTGACCCTTTTCAAAAATTGTTTGCGAAATTTTGATCCGTCAAGAAACATGGCTCTGGTGAATGGGGGCTACTTGCACTATACAGAAATGAAGAAATTATTGAAGATTCCTCTTCTCTGAAAACACTGATCAGATTTTGAAATAATTTCTCAGGGATGTTCTTTGGGTGACCCTTTTAAAAAATTGTTCATGAAATTTTGATCCGTCAAGAAACATGGCTCTGGTGAATGGGGGCTACTTGCACTATACAGAAATGAAGTAATTCTTGAAAATTCTTCTTCTCTGAAACGGCTGTTCAGATTTTAAAATAATTTCACAGAGATATTCCTTGGGTGACCCTTTTCAAGAATTGTTCGTGAAATTTTGATCCGTCTAGAAACATGGCTCTGGTGAATGGGGGCTATTTGCACTATATGGAAATGAAGCAATTCTTGAAAATTCTTCTTCTCTGAAACCGCTGGTCAGATTTCAGAATAATTTCACAGCAATGTTCCTTGAATGACCCTTTTCAAAATTTGTTCGCGAATTGTGTGTAAAATTTTGATTCATAAAAAAACATGGCTGTAATGGGCGGATCTTATTTTCACTATGGGTGCTAGAAGAAATCTGTTGAAAATCATTTCTGAAAACACTGGAGTAATTTCAATCAAATTTGGGTGGATTGATTTCTGGGTGGCCCTCTTGAAAAATTAGTAGACTCTAGTGAAATTTTGATTTTGTGAAAAAACATGGCACAACTGGGCGTGATGTATTTCCACTATGTGTTCACATTATGTTGTACAACACCAGTGAATATGCTTTATATCAAATTAATCAGTTTCTGTTTCAATTTAGAAAAAATTCTTTAAGAATTTTCTTCTTTGAAACAAAATCCAACCAAACTTGACTGGATTGATCCCTGGCCATTTTTGGGGCACTTCTTTTGTCCCTGCAAACTCGAAGAAGTTCTTTAACCCATTACCACACAATCCCAACTTAACGACCCTGAAAGAAAAGCCTATTGAAAACATCGAGGGAAAAGGAGAAAATGCTGGTAACCAGCATTTTCTCCTTTTCCCACAATGTTTCTATCCAAACTAAAAACAAATTTCAATTTTTGAGTTACCTTTATCTTGTCGTCTGAAAGTGCTTTCAATTTGGACCAATCTAAAATTTTGTCGTTTGGTTAAAGAGTTAAAAGTCTTTTTCTCACAAACCGTTGAGCTGATTTTGAAATAATGGAATTCACTGGAATACTATTTTTTTCTCATCAGCAAAGATGGGTAGGGGGGCTTATTATACCCCGGTAAAACGAATATTTTCAGGGCTATACTGGGATGAGCCTGTTTGTCCATTTGTCTGTCTGTGTGTACATGTGCTTGTCTGTGTACAAATAATTTCCTGTTTCTTTCAAACTGCTGGTGGGGGTATTAAGTCACTTTCAGAGACAGTTTTAATTTCCATTATTTTGATATAAATCATGATTGTTTATTTCCTGTCAGATGTGGTGAAATGTCTCAGAGGAAAATAGATCCAATGAATGCAACAAGTTATTCCTGTCTGATCTTCAATTGGCCAAGATTTTTGTGTACCATTTGTGCACATTCACGAATTAAAGTTTTAACCCATATTTGCTCTTCAGAAAGTAATTTTCAGAAGAAGATTATGTATTTTGAAAGTAAGGGCTATTGCAGGCGTCAGCCAGTACCAGGTAAGTGCCTGGTGAAACTTGCAAATTTCCATGAAAAGCTGTATTCTTAATGTAAATGGTCTCTACATATTCCAAGGGATGATAGAAATTGTTTCTGTTGGAATATATTCACTTTACTTTCACCAGTTATGAATAGGGTCTCTTTCTTGGTTTTAACCGCCTAGTTGGTCACAGTCTTGTACTTACTTTAATTATTCTTTTGTATAAGCAAAATTTACTTTACTTTTCCTACATTAAAGCAAATGCATATTATCTCTTTTTCTTTATTTTAATTGATTTAAGTGCTGTGTTCCAATACAAAGCAATTTTTTATCTGTTCTTGTCTTACATATATTCATATAAGAAGATAAATTTTAGAATGAAGTTTAACTCTTTACCAAACAATCCTTGGGTTTCAAGAGTCTCTTGAAAACATTGGGAAAATGAGAAAATGGTGGTAACCAGCTTTTTCTCCTTTCCCACAATGTTCTCTACCCTGCTGGAAACAAAGTTCAATTCTTGTGTTACATATATTTTGTTAAGAGAAAGTGCTCTTAAATTGGACGAGTGTGAAATTTTGTCATTTGGTAAAGGGTTAATGATAATGGACTAAACAAAAAGAAAAAGTAAAACTTATTCAAGTGAGCGCTTCAGGGCCATTTTGGCCCTCTTGTTCATCTAGTGACAATACCTTGTTGTGTTTACTCATTTTTGTTGTACTGTTAGGTACGAGAGAGAAGTATTAACCCTTAGGCTCTAAGCGCGACTCAAGGACCTTTTGCGGAAATTGATGATCAAGATCAGACTGCACGGAATGTGCAGTCTGATCTTGGATCTACACCTTTCGATAAGGCATTATATGTCCTCGAAAAATGCCGCTGAAGTAGACAATCTTTGTTTGTAATTTCGGCTTGAAAGTCTCATTTCATATTTCTAGCAGGACTACGATCAAAGAGCATCAGAATTTGATTCGTCGTGTGCAAAGTCCTTTATCGAATTATTGCTAGATGCTCAGTTACAATGTTACAATGAACCTTTGTATAGTTAGATTGCAGTATAAATTTTCATACGACAACTTTCTGACAGGTTGCGACCTTTTAAAGGGAGTCTATTCAACAATTAAAAAAAAAAACAATCTAAAACAGAACATGTGAACCTAATTATAAGCATGTGATTATTTAGATTTCAATGGTAGATTAAGTCAAAACACAGAACAAAAATTTAGAATAGCCAAATTTGAAAGCATTTATGGATGAAAAATCAAATTCGGCTCCAAACATGGAATTTGTGTGTGACAGGATAGAAATTACTGTCTGAAAAGGAAAAATTACTGGTCACCCTTTTCCCCTGAGTCGTCAAAACACAGGGTTGTGTGGTAAATTGTTAATTTTTTAAATTAATCCCATAAAAAAATCTTTGCTGGTCTAAAAGAAAACAAATTTGTGTCATTTCAAATTTCTTTCTGTCTGAAAAATATCTGCAAGTTCTATGCAGTCTAATCTCGATGCACACCATGGTTGGCAAAGAGCCGGTCCATGTGAGTATTGACCAGGCCAGTGGTCAATACTGATTTTAATTGGTTTTCATTGGTTGATTGAAATATAAGTGGCCAGCCATGGCTCTTGTCCCTAGAGCCACCCCCCTCCCCCGCACAATCCCTAAATGTGCAGTATCATTTTGTATACAATGTATATGAATTGATAGGTTTGCTTTAATACTTCACATCATGATTATCAAACTTTCTGACCAATCAGCCACAACAGTTTTCAATTTACCTCTAATGACAAGTACGAGGGTCATCCAATAATTAGGCAGACTGTAGTTGTTGAAGAAATACCTGAACTAATACTTATCCAATGTTCCTACATTTCTTCAATATAGGCTCCTCCCTTTTCAATGACAGAATTCCATCGATGAGGAAGTCTTCTTATTCCCGTTGCTAGGCAACCAGAGTTAATGCGTCGAATTTGACTGGCCACCTCTACTTCCAGGGCATCTAAATCCTCAAAACGCACACCTCGCAATGGTTGTTTCAACTTAGGAAAAAGATCAAAGTCTGGAGGACTCATGTCTGGAAAATATGGAGGGTGCAGTAAAATGTCCCGGTTATAGAGCGTCAAAAGTGACGTCACCCTACCTGCCTGCCTTGTGGCAGGCGGCGTTGTCATGCAGAATTAATGGTGTAAGTTCAAGCAGCTCTGGTCGCTTCTTGCGAATGGCAGGTCTCAAGACAGACATCAGAAATGTACAATAATACTCTTGATGAACTGTTTTCCCGATCGGGACCCGATTTGCAGCTAATATGCCGTGATTATCATAGGCAAAAATCATCATCATCTTCAAATTTCCTTGTTTTCGCCTGAATTTAATGGGTCGTGGGGACCCTGGTGTGTGCCATTCTGAAGATTGTCTTTTTAGTTCTGGTTCATAACTTCGTCTCCAAGTCTCATCTATTGCCACTATCCTGTTAAGAAACATATCACTCTCATTTTTGTATCTTTCCAGTAATTGAATGGCAACATCCACTCTTGCCTGTTTCTGCTCCAAGCTCAGTGCATGGGGTACCCACCTTGCAGCAAAACGTCGCATGTTTAACTTATTTGTCAAAATTGTATGTACTGACCCATGACTTATCCCAATATCATTGGCTACTTCTTCGCATGTGTATCTTTGATCAGTCTCCATTACAGCCTTCACCTTTTGGATATTTTCTTCGCTTGTTGCTTCTGTTGGCCGACCTTGGCTGGGTTGTTTCTGCACACTAGTCCTTCCTTCCTTAAACTGTGCAATCCACCGGAACACTGCTGCACGAGAAATAGCTTGGTCCCCACAAACTTTTTGTAAAGTTTGAAAAATCTCTGTTCCAGTGCTACCCTTATAATACTCAATTTTTATATATGCATGTTGTTCTTCTGCTGTGAAGCTGGCCATGTTGCAGTTGTTTGTGTCACAGGAAGTGACGTCATAATTGTGACGTCATAACGTAACGTCATTTGACGTAATTTTTGTGTTGCTAATATGTTAGGCGATATATGTGCAAAGTTTCATTAAAATCTGTCAGACAATATTTGAGATATGACAACAGTCTCACTCATTATTGGAGGACCCTTGTATTGACAACTTTGGAAGTATTGATGGGTTATTTTACATGCTTAACAAGAGGGCCATGATGGCCCTGTGTGGCTCCACTGGCTTATAAATATAAACCATGAAGAGAAGTCTTCACTATATAAGCCCTTATAAAACTTTGACCCCAGGGCTACAGTCGGACTAAATGGGGAATATGTGTATTAGAAGAATAACATGCCAAATTTGGGAGTTCTTGGCCTTATGGCTAGTAACAAGATGGTTCCTGAACTTTTCACTCCATAAACCCATGTTAAACTTGTGACCCCTGGTGCAGGGCCAAACTTGATCCTAGGGCTGTAACTTGGGCCCTCTTTGTAGTTGTCCACTAGATAATGCTATAATTATGCAAAATTTGGTAGCCTAAGCCTTATGGCTATGTACACCAAGATTTAAAAGTTTCCCCTATGTAAGCCTATGTAAATCTTGTGACCCCCCCCCCCCAGCATGAGGCCAAATTGACCCCAGGACTATAATTTGGGCACTTTTGGTAGACCCCAACTAGATCAAACTAAGTGAAAAATTTGGTAGCTCTAGGCCTTACGGCTAGGTACAGGAAGATTGGTAAAGTTTTCTCTATATAAGCCTATGTAAAACTTGTGACCCCTGGGGCAGAGCCAATTTTGACCCCAGGGCTATAATTTCAAGAAACATGATAGGGGTTTACTACATAAAGCTACATGCCAAATTTGGTAGCCCTATGCCTTATGGTTTCAGACAAGAAATTTTTAAAGTTTTCTCTATATAAGCCTATGTAAAACTTGTGACCCCTGGGGCAGAGCCAATTTTGACCCCAGGGCTATAATTTCAAGAAACATGATAGAGGACTACTACATAAAGCTACATGCCAAATTTGGTAGCCCTATGCCTTATGGTTTCAGACAAGAAGATTTTTAAAGATTTCCAATATTTTTCAGTTTTGTTGCCATGGCAACCAGAGTTTTTGAAGGAATCAAATTCTTTCAAGAAATTCTGAAGAGGACCATGGCAGGATCATTTCTGTGAAGTTTCATGAAAATTGGATGGGTAGTTTCAGAGAAGAAGATGTTTGAAATAAAAGTTAATGCACGGATGGACGCACTGACGCACTGACGGACGGACGCACGATGGACACCGGGCCATGACATAAGCCCGCTGGCCTTCGGCCAGTGGAGCTAAAAACCAGTGATGAAAACCACGGGCTCCATTTCCCCTAATGTTTTCAAAAGGCTTCTTTCTCAGGGTCATTAAAACTCAAGATTGTGTGGTTAAGCCTTGAATAACCAAACAGTTTTTTTTTTATTTTACTGCTTGTATATCCCCCACATATATAGCTAAAGATTAAGCCAAAGTAAGACTAGTAACAGGCTAAATATTTATGAACAATTTTGTAAACAGTCAGGCAGATGGCTAGAAAAGAATATTAATGGTGATAACTTTTATGTCAGAGTGAGATTACCAATTTACCCAACAAAATTAGGGGATTTTTTTTTTCTCTTGAAAAAAAAAAAAAAAAAAAAAAAAAAATATATATATATATATATATATATATATATATATATATATAATAATAATAACATTGAGAGATATTAAACAATTTTTTCCTTTAAACAAGAGGGCCATGATGGCCCTGTATTGCTCCACTGGCTGATAAATATAAACCATAAATACTAAACATTTCAATTCTGAGCCAAATGGTTTCAAAATGATGACTTACAAAGTTTTCTCTGTAAAAGCCCATGTGAAAGTTCACACCCACAAGGCAAAGCCATTTTTGATCCCAGAGCTATAATTACTTGAACCCTGGTAGAGGTCCACAAGATAAAGCCTATGTACAAGTCTGTGCTGTATGCTTAAAAATAAGGTGATTTTCAAGTTTTATCTATATGAAGCCTCTGTAAAACATAAGACCCCTGATGCAAGGCTAATTTAAAAAAAAAAAAAATCAAAACAGGAAGATTTAAGTTGTCACTATGTGAGCCCATGTAAAACTTGTGACCCCTGTGGCGGGGCCAATTTTCACCCCAGGGCTAAAATTTTGGCCCACTTGGTAGAGACCCACTAGATATAGCAACATGCAAAATTTGGTAGCTCTAGGCCTTATGGCTAGGTACAGGAAGATTTTTAAAGTTTTCTCTATATAAGCCTATGTAAAACTTGTGACCCCTTGGGCAGAGCCAATTTTGACCCCAGGGCTATAATTTGAAGAAACTTGATAGAGGTCTACTACATAAAGCTACATGCCAAATTTGGTAGCCCTATGCCTTATGGTTTCAGACAAGAAGATTTTTAAAGATTTCCAATATTTTTCAGTTTTGTTGCCATGGCAACCAGAGTTTTTGAAGGAATCAAATTCTTTCAAGAAATTCTGAAGAGGACCATGGCAGGATCATTTCTGTGAAGTTTCATGAAAATTGGATGGGTAGTTTCAGAGAAGAAGATGTTTGAAATAAAAGTTAACGCACGGACGGACGGACGCACTGACGCACGACGGACACCGGGCCATGACATAAGCCCGCTGGCCTTTGGCCAGTGGAGCTAAAAACAATATCAAACTTTGCCTCCAAACATAAGCAGAAAATGGTTTTCCTTCCTTTGATTATCCAAAAGTTGTATTTCCTATGATACTTTAACTCTTTACCACACGGCAAAATGTTAATCTAGTCCAAATTGAAAGAATTGTCAGACGACAAACTGAAAGTGACTCAAAAATTGAATTTTGTTTTGGGAAGGATAGAAACCATTGTGGGAAAAGCAGAAAATGCTGGTTACCAGCATTTTCTCCTTTTCCTAAAATGTTTTCAAAAGGCTTCTGTCTTAGGTTGTTAAAACTCGGGATTGTGTGGTAAAGGGTTAAGCAGCTCTAAAAGTAGCAGCAGACCTGTATTATTACTGTTAGATTTCAGTTGCTTGCACATTACTTTAAGAATGCTGTCCAAAGTTGCTGTCTAAATGGGCATAAACAGTTATTTTTGTACAGTATTTAGTAAAAACATTGTGGTAAAAGAAAAAATGCTGGTTACCTGCATTTTCCCCTTTTTCAATAATGTTTTCAGAAGACTTCTTTCTCAGGGTTATTAAAGCTTAGGATTGTGTTGTTAATGGTTAAGTTATTACACAGACAGAATATGAACCCTTTACCACAAAATCCCGACTTTTAATTAACCCTGAAGAAGCATTGTAGGGAAAGGAGAAAATGCTCGAAACTATGAGCTACTCTTTTTACAAAGTAAAAAAACAAATTAGAATTTTGCTTTATGCAAATGCTGCAAATTATTATCGAAACATGATTGATAATATTTCAATTTTAACTGATATTGAATGTGTGGCAGACAATAATCTGACCTGGAAACTCATTAAAGTATGAGAAACCAAATAGGATACCAAGAATGAATGTTGACCCCGGTTTTATAAATTGTGAGAAGCAGGTATTTTTCGTTATATCTTAAACATAGACTAGATAAACATCAACATGAACTAACAGTGGTATGAAATATGCAGAAGAGCACAATTTATTGGATTATGCAATCAAAACTTACGAAGTTATTCTAGTTGTTCCTAACAGAAACTTGTGCCTTGCATATGACTAGTAATTTTAATCTTTTTTCAAATTTTATCTGGTGTTTGCTTTTAATTCTTCTTAATCATAATTGCAAAAACTATATTTGCGATATTATCATCATTTTAAGATTTGGTGTTCCCCGTTATATACCCATTGAAGATCATTTACTATTGAAAGTTTAATGCATCATGCCATCTAGTGACTATAACAGTTGCATTATAGCTTTTCTTGGAATCAAACTTGTATTGGATTAAAATTTGCTGTTTATAATTTTTTTTTAAATGTTCATAATAAAGTTCGATTACAAAAAAAAAACTTACTTTTTTCCCCATTTTCAAGATATTACCCTAAATACACTTAAAAAATTTAACAAAGGTACTTGATACCCTATATTTAGTAAAGTCATGAAACAGAACATCAGTTTTAGGTATACATTTTAAAGGGAGGTAATAGATTGGCTCGCGTCACTCTTTATCTTTTGGGGTTTGTATCACTTTACAAAATGACAAACCATTAGAACTGTGCAAGTTCAAAGCATTCAGCAAAATTTCTAATAAAAAATTGCTAGTGATACGACAGGAAACATTGTGGGGAAAGGAGAAAATACTGGTCACCTTTTTCTCCTTACTAGAAATGTGAAGAGCCTTTTCTCTTAGGGTCAGCCAACACATACTGGGGTCCGATTACTGTCCATACACCTCACTTACCAGGGCCCACTCCTATTAATAGTGAACTGGTCGCCTTGCTAGAGAGTACACACAGAGATCAGCCTACAAAATCATATACGATCTGAACTCTGCCTAAACAGTCTGCTTCGGAAGTTGTCACGTACATGTATTGTTACTTATTATGAATTGTTCACTTTTGCCGAGATGTGGGAAGAGATCAGCCCGCTTGTAAATTTGGAATTATTGTTATGAAGTTTATTTTTTGTTTCATAATATCAAAGATAAATCGGCCATTTACCAAAGGACAAAATTTAAGACAGGTCTACCGCGATTGAAAGGATTGCAGATGACAATTCAAAAATGGCTCAAATGATGGAATAAACATTTGATTGGGTAGAAAACATTATGGTGTTTAACGCCGGTTTCAACATTATTTCAGTTATATCGCGGCAGCCTCTGCACCTATCCATGCTTTCCTGGAGTTTCTTTTACCAGTACTCTACACAATTTTCTTTCCAAGCCACTGGGTGCTTTCCCACATAGCCATTGTCGAAACAATGGTCAGCGGTGAGGGTGAGAGAGGAATGAATCCTGTCGCAATGACTATCATCAATCCTCGAAAAGAAATTGGTCAAGCTGGGTATCGAATCAGCGACCTCTTGTTCTCAGGTCCTGTACGCTACCGACTGAGCTACGGGACTCGCATCTTCGCAATCCAAGGATACTAACTCCACTTTGTTCGTTACGTACCCTTGGCCGCTCGCCTCTTTAAAAATCGAAACTCCCGCTGTGCCACCTATCGAATATCACGTGTTGCGTAACCTTTGCTGATGTTATTTCTGACCAATTAAAATGCTCGTAATAAAATTTGTTAGACTATGCATCAAATATGGCTGCGCTTTCGGATTCATCACAATTTTCTGAAATTAATCAGATATACGATGATTCGCAATCATTTGGCTGTGGAACCCGTCCTAATATTTCACATAATTGATCATGAACTATAAAAAACTCATTAAATATCGATCGTCTACTCTTGTTTGGCAAATTTTCGTCACAAACACGGCAACTTTCGTTTTTGACGGGCGCTGCCATTATTGTTTTCTGTTTCGCGGAAGATTTCTTGTTACGGATGACTTGATTGGACGCAATGGGTTTTGATCGCATCCAATGAAATGGAGCAGCGGGAGTTTCGATTTTTAAAGAGGCGAGCGGCCAAGGGTACTACCTTAGTATCCTTGGCTTGCGAAGATGCGGGACTCGGCTCTGAGTGAAGGAACATGAATGACGATCTTGATGTCAATTGCTGTTTCATGGATTTCTATTTTTATAATTGTGCTATCTATTAGGAGCAGGCTCATAACGGAAAAAAATTATGTTTTCTGACAATCAGTATAAACTTGGTACGTCCGCTATCTGAAACCTTGAATAGTTTTTTTACCCTGATTTTACGCTTAATTCATACAGTGACAATACCTTGTTTTGTTTACTCATTTTTGTTGTACTATTAATAACAGAAGAGAAGTATTAACCCTTAGGCTCCAAGCGCAAATCCGGAACCTTTTGCGGACATTGTCGATCAAGATCAGACAGCAGAGAAAGTGCAGTCTGATCTTGGATCTACATCAGCAGATAAAGATATCATTCCTCGATAAATATCCTTGAAACCGTAAAACCTTTGTTTCTACCTTTGACTTTGAGAGTTTCATTTCATTTATTTAGCTGCAAAAGGGTTAAAGTTCTAAAGTAATTGGTGTGACATTACCAAGATATTCTATAAAACTGTCTGTATAGGCTTAGCCTTCACACTACCACAGACATTAGCTAATTCTGGATTGCAATATAAATTTTCATACGACAACTTTCTGACAGGTTGTAGCATTTTAAAGGGAGGTTATTCTGCATCAAACATATTTAAATACACTTTGTGCTATAAATGTCCATATTTATTTCAGGAACCCTGCATTTAGGATCGTTCAAATTTACTGCGCTGGTGTAAATTGTGTTCTACTTTTAAATTATTTTTGTACAATGACTTATGCTAAGTGTGGCATGCAGATGTTTATTTTGAAGGGAAAAGGTTGAAAGGGTCAGCTTCTGGTTCACTGTGTTTCGATAATAATTCAAAACATCCGGTAATTATAATGAGGGAGTTCACTCCTGGAGTTGTTTATCAAGGTTTCGAGGATAATGTAGGTCAAGAATTCTGCTACTGATTCTGTTACGTAGAAATAGTTTGTCACATAATGGGTGCTTTGAAGAGAAAGATTGGGTTAAAATACCGCCCAAGGCAATATGATCAGCAAACAAAAGACACGCACATTCGGTAAAATTGGATTTGAAAAATTGAGGTGGACATCGAATTTTGCCGCCAGGGGGCGCCAATCGAAATGGCTCATCGAAAAAATGAAAATTTTTCGAAGCGATATTATTAAACAGCGATTACGTAATCGCTGTTTAAAAATGGCACCTACCCGTGCTTCTTTCCCCAGGAAACAGTGATGAAGGTCACTATGGAAGTTAATTTTTTCAAGGAAAACTATATAATAGAAGCTCAGCAGACATAGTAGGAAAGAAGAAATTGCTCATGCTCATTAAACGCGATTTCTCCTTTTCCCACATTAATTTTGGATCCTATACTCATTCAAAAAATGAACATAGCCTACATACCTCAAATTCATATCAAACCCTTCATTATCTACATGTAGTTCTTTTTTTATAAATTTGCACACATGATTATGGCCATACGGCTCATAGAAATACAAAAAAAAAAAAAAGTGTCTGTGGAAAAAAATGGGATAAAAGCTTGGCAGACATGATGGAAAAAGGAAATATTACTCAGTAGAAGAAATTTCTCCTTTTCCCACAGTATTTTTCAAAGAGGAAATAGCTATACTTCAAGAAATAGGTATACTTCAACAACTTCAATTTTCTGCCTGTTTCATTGTTTGCTGTGTAACTGGACTTTTTTTTCCAGCTAGTACTTTACCATTCGTATTATCCTTACACTGGCAGGCCAGTTTTGATGCCATCACCTTAATCCTGAAAGGATAGCATGATAACTGGCCTGCCAGTGTCAGGAAAATGTGACTGGTCAAGAACTGGATGAAGAAAATAAGTTCAGGAAACACTGGCCTGAGAACCTTCACTTTGAATGACTATAGATACCATACCTCACATTAGGCTGCAATTTTTGCAAAAATTAGAAAAAAAAATATAGGAGAAAATTGCTACTTGTGAGAATTTAACAAAATGGCATACTATTTTTCATAGTAGTTTTTCAAAAAGTGAACATATCATTACAACTTGCATCTGCATGTAATTCAATCACATGTTCAATCAAATTGTTACTGTAATATAACTGCATATTTACACAGGGTTTAACCTTTTACCAGATAAGCTCTGCTCTTGCAACCCTAAGGAAGAAGGCTTTTGAAAACATTGTGGGTAAAGGAGAAAATGCTTGAAAGAAGCATTGTCTCCTTTTCCTACAATGCTTTCCAACCCTGCTAGAGATAAATCCAATTGTTTGATCAACAACCACTTTATTGTCTGGAAAATGTAGTACCATCCGTAGAAAGTTCTACTTGTAAAAGTGCACCGTCGGTTCGCTGTTACTATTGCCATTTGTGCGGAAAAATACACAATAGTGCCGATAGTTTTACTATCTGTGAGAAATACAAATGCGCAGTATGGATGCGCGTGAACATTTATACCAAACGTCATTAAGTGTAAAATTTGTTGTTTGGTTAAAGAGTTAATCTACACTGTCTGCAAAATCAAACATGTGCTTTGTGTTTCTTGGGTTAAATCTTAAAATTGTCCAACTTGAAGGTGTCTGCAGATAGCACTAACTGACGTGGCAAAATGATGGAATTTGTTAAAAAAGGAGAATGCTGGTTACCTGCATTTTCTTAGTCTCCCACAATATTTTCAACACCTTTATCCTCAAGGTTGTGAAAACACAGAATTGTTTGATAAATGGTCAAAGGTGATATCAGAAACCAGTCATTCTGTCCTCAGTGTTAAGAAAACATTGTGAAAAATTGAGAAATTAGTCCCTCAAAGCAATTACTGCACTTGCCTGAATGTTTTGCAGGCCAATTATTACAGATTTGTCAAAAAAAAAATCTGTGACTTTAACATTCATTCATACTAGATCTTTGAATACATTGAAAAAAGAAACAAATGCTTTACTTGGAAAAGTACTTTTATTCCTACAATGTTTTCAAATTAATCTATGACTCAGTCCCTTCCTAGACCCATAAACACTTCCTTTTTTCACCACCTCTGTGTGATTTATTTCTTTCTAGTACAGGGGTTGTCCAAGGAAATTGTGAACTTTTGTTACCCAACATCTTTTTCTGATGTCAAAATGGCATGAGAAATGACAATGTCCAGCAATAACTTTATGGATTGATTATGTCTAAAAACCCCGACAGATTTGTGTTTCATGGTAATAAAACATTTGGGGAAAATGAGAAAACTTCTCAAAATGCTTGGTTAGATCTGTTTCTCCTTCTTTACCATCTTAAGTGTTCCTTCTTGGGCTCCTAAAACAGGGACTTTTGGTATAGGCCCTATCTACACGTATGTACAGAGCGTTTACATCACCTTAAAATTTACATTCTTTTCAGTGGTATAATTCAAATTTAAGTGCATTTTACCACCCTCAATGTTTACATTTGGCAGCTATAGGGCCTTTCATCATCACCTTAAATGGAATATTTATCGTAAGTAGGTCAATGCACGGGATTTTTGCAAGAACCTTGTTCACTCAGGTTCTTTTTACAATTTATTTTTTTCAGTGAATGATAACACAATTACCTTTTGTCAAAGCTATAATACGATAAAATAAAAAGAAATTTAGGACAACTTTTGCACTGATTAAAATTCATAAATTCATGAGAAAATCGGAGGGCGGGAAAGACGACATTCCAAAGCATGAATTATCCGCTCGAGTTGGACAGTGCTGGGAGGATACAAGTGTAATAGACCTATCAATCAACCATACTCTTAGATCTATCAACATTCATTAATAAACTCTAAAAGACAACGAATAAATAAATAATAATAAAAAAAACTTACATGTACTTCATTGGAGAGGTCATCACAGTGGTGAGTTTAAAAGGCAGACTGCCACAGAAATCGCTGTCTAAATCCATTTGTTTTTGCGAAATTGTTCGGATACACAGTCTATTTCGTCATGGTTTTATAAATAAACCGAAATGTGCTTTTTAGGCCAGGGAATCCCTCTCAAGGGATTCCCTTGCCTATAGACCCTTTTACAACGCCGTTCGTTGCCAAGGAAATACGATCCCAGAATTCCACTTTTCGCGCATGCGCACGGTTTGTAGGGCAAAAAGTTCAATATCGCCACTGTTGAAAGCTATTTTCACACGCAATGTTTTGGCTTTGTCAAAAGATTTTATTGATTAAAATCTGTGATGAGCAATTGTGTTACAGGATGCCGTTATCATGCTGTGCACCAGGATGTACAAACAGATTGGTAAATTAGTATCTGGCCTAAACGTCTCAGTGTTAAAACGCCCTACTTTTGGTTAAAACGTCCGCAATTTCCATGACGAATTGATTAAAACGTCCCCTAAACGCGTCCCCGCACATTTTATTAAAATTATTTGTTTGATCTCGTATGTTTTTTAAAGAGATTTTTCACCGTTGATGTTTTGTAGTTTATTGACCATCGTCATTTAATGTTATTAATTTTTGACCCATATCCTGCCGTACTTATATTTTTGACCAGCACAAGAGGAATTCAAGTTAAGTTTATGTCATAAATCTTAATCAGTGTTACTTAAACCATAATTAGGATTTATAACAGTGTATTTCAAGCCCACACTACCCCCATGTGCAAACAGATCTCTCGTCATGCTTTTCGCAAAGTAAATTCAAGATCACCGTCACGTAACGGAGGCTAAGGGTTAAGGCTAAGGTCCATATTGTTTCCCTACATTATCATGTATATGACACGCCAAAATGCCGTAACATTGTGCTCAACTAATTACTGTTACAATTTCCATTTAACCCTTTACCCAACAATCACAAGTCTAAACGACCAAGAGAAAAGAAAGCTTTTCAAACATTGTGAGAAAAGGAGAATATGCTGGTAAACATTTTTTCAACCTTTTCCAACATTGTTTTCAGAAAAGGAATGTTTCTAAATTACATGTTACAACCGATCCCTGCTGGAAAGCAAATATGGAATGAGCAGCCACAGACGACAACAGGGAAATATACAGTTGTTCGTTCTTCGTTCGCGCGTTAGTTCATCCACCCATCCATCCATCCCCATCCATCCATCCATCCGCTCACTCGCTCATTCATTCATTCATTAATACAAAAATTCATCCATGCATTAAAAAATTCATTTATTCATTCAAAAATTCATTCATTCATTCATGTTTTCAAATACGTCTGCGCCAAAATTTGTTCCGTGATGAAATTGATCACAATACACACTCTCTAAACTATTAGAGGTAACAGCATGAACAATGCCGATCTCGACCCACACCCTCCGCCATTGAAATTAAACTAAAATATCCACTGTATTGTTGATTAAACTAATAAGTATGTGATATATCAGATGGCTACCCTTTATAAACCCTTTACCTAACTCTCCCTCGTCTTAATTAACGACCCTACATCAATGGGCTTGTGGAAACACTAAGGCAAAAGGTAAAGAAAGCTGGTAATATGCATTTTTCCCATTCCCGCTGTGTTCCAACCCATGCTTAACGGGGTTTGTCTGTCACTCCCTGGGGTCGGTTAACATTCAATTTGATGATAACGTCAACCAAAACAGCGACACGTTTTTTTAGACGTCTTCGTCTAATGTCACTAAAATACGGATCGTTTTCTTGCACGTTACTGAACCCTTAGCAAATAAGCTAGTCTGATTATCGTTTCTTTGCCTCTGGGAGTAGGCTTTTCATATAATCACTCATAATTCAACAATTTTGTTTACACTTTCAATAATCTGCCACTGTTTTATTTGGTCTTTTTGCCCTACACGAGTGCGCATGCGCAGTTTTCCGGTCTCGTTACCAGGAAGTGGTCAGAGACTAAAAGGGTCTATAGCGATCGTACGCTGACTTTTCCGGACTACTTTCAGACAATATGTTGTACGGTGTGTCCACTCTATGTCGCTGAGTCCGCCAAAACAACTAGTTTCCTAAGTACAGAGATTGCTTATCACACGGCGTGAATGTTTTCTCTTTCCTCAAAGCTTTCCGACATCTGCATAGTGCTATGGAATTGGAAGGGTATTACAGCCCTTTAATAACTAACGAGTGTGTGTTTTAAGGGTTGTGTCCCTGTTGAATACACAACATGACGGTCAATAATTTTCCATCACTGTGATTGGATACTGAAATCCTCTCGTATTGCAGACATGATTACTGCCCCTGATATCACTTTCTAGTGTACTAGCGCGAGGGAAAAACCCGAGAACCAGTTTTCTATTTTTAGTTTCCATTGTCACTTGCTAGTTACTGTCCGCGTTTCAAATAAAGATCAAAGGAAACCGCGCGCCGCGTCTCCTTTGGCTGCCTGGTGAAAAATTGAGATAGACGATTTTCCATGGAAATGTCGATAGTTGAATGAGATTATTGGTGTATTAACTGCATTTATTATCAGTTTCTTTTAATCATTTAGAACTGAACTTGATTTTCTCTATATGTTTAAAAAAAAAAAAAAAAAAATCGATAGAATTAAGAAATATGCAGAAATTAAAAGAAATTATACTCTCTTTTTTCTGTGTGAATCGATTTAAAACATCCCTCTTTTTGTCAGAAGAATAAGCAAACATTATGGAAAAATGATAATTTTTTATTCTATCTACATTTTCCGATAATCAACCATGTTATCTGCTTATATTCTTTTTTTGTGACGACTGTTGATTGATTACAAATCATGAAAGGGCTGTGCGATCCTTGGACATTTTTTAACTTTCAAACAAAATAATTTGAAAATAAAAGGTGTGTTTAAAAAATTAGGCTTTAATTCATCAGTTATTCATCACATTTACATACCTAGAGTTTCATTCACATAACTGGTAGTTTCCGAAACATTGTTTGAAAATGAGAAATGAAAGTTTAAGAATATTTATTCTGAAATACATCCCGAATGTGCAAATTCATTTTAAGCGCCAGGGGCCGTTGTTGGAATCTCTCTCTCTCTCTCTCTCTCTTTCTCTGTCTCTCTAATGGGACGAGAAGGGCTAGTGGACGCGCCTTTGTATGATATAGTCAAAAGAATAGATTTAGATCGACTGTTTGAGAACAAAACTGCGATGTATTGACATCACCCTGCCCTGCGTTCGCGATATTAAGCGTTGGCATTTGCGTTGTGTCCAATTTTAAATTGTGTCTTATCTTTCTTATCATTGACGGTATTTATTTGAAACTTGGAATATATGTGCGTTATCATAAAGATCAACCTTAACCAATAAGCCAAATAACTCAAAAATGAATTTGCTTGATTTAAGCTCCTTTTCGACTTAGATATTTTTAAAGCCATTATCATGCACCCTATAGCCGAGCGTTGGTATCCACTACTTTGCTTCGGTTTAATTATAGAATCTGGCTTTTTTTTTGCATTAATTTAATTTTTCCTGTTGATTATTGTATTATTTCATATTATGCATGACAGTACCCCTTTACCAATGAATTCTTTTGGTATAATTGAATAGGCCTGACTGTCTGTATGGTAGTGATAATTAGAAAATGAGGTCTCGTGTGAGTTCGTATGGATCCTTCGTTCTTTAGAGATTACAGATCACCAGATTTCCTGGCCTTCAGTACTATCAGTACTTTGATTTATATGACGGATTTCCAAAAAGATTTATTATACTATATTGATTATGAATGACCTCTCCAATAATTGTACTTTTTCATTAAACAAATAAATCTAAGCAAAAAGAAAAAATTCGTTAAAAAAAAGAGAAAGAACACCCGGGAAAAGATCACGTGACTTGATACTATCCGGAGAATTCGTACCCTAATCTCGAGAGCACGAGTTCTCTGGAGAACTCTACCCCATAAATAGATATAAATAGGTTGATCAGTATGTTTTCAAGTTTTATTTTTCAAAACTGACTAGACTCTAGCATTTTTCTCAGTTTTATACAAAAATTCTATGGTTTTATAATGATATAGATTTGATGAAATGACACACAGAGTTGCTTCTAGGATGCGGGATTGCGAGAATCCCGCGAAAATTAACTTATGGGCGCAAAAAAAAGTCGTGCCTCTTCGCCCTATAGTACGTACCGCACACCTCAAAAGAGTCCTTTGGTCCTTTGGTTTTGGGCGGGTTGCGCAGGCTGACATGGGTAGATATTTTTTGCAGATGCATTAAGCGCCCTTTTCTCAGAGCATGGCTCATTTATCTTCTTTCTTAAATTTTTAACGTTTAGACAAACAACCTCTTCATTTTACATGTCTGCAGCAGACAACTTTTCAAAATATTGTGGGAAGAGGAGAAGCTGCTAGTTACTGCAATTTCTCCTTTTGTCACAATGGTTTCCATCACATAAATCACCTTCTTCCACATTAATTATCAAAGTTTGAATTGTCGTCTGCAAGCTCTTTCTGTTTGGAACAGTCCAAAAATTGCTGTTTGTTAAAATTTTAAAATGTTACATTTATTTTTAACATGTCTGGTACTAGTATTATGTGTAGGCCACCTTTATTTCTTGTCATCAAGTGATATTCTTGCCTATTCAGTGGAATTAGCAAATTGTATCTAATCTTAATTGAACGATTTCTCCTTTCCAAAAATATTTTGGCTTATCTGAGCACACATTACAAACATTCATTAGAGATTTGTTCCTTTTGAAAATGAGCCAAATTGGATCATCATCTTGAGTTTTGTGTCCTTGAATTTTTTTTAAAAAAAGATGCATTTCTGAGCATGTTAATAGCATATGGGCTACAATTTCTTCCAATCTTTACCAAACTCGCGTTGTTAGATATTTATGAAAGGTTGGTTCCTTTCAAAATTGAGCAAAGTCGGGTCATGGAGTCACAAATTACATGCTCTTGAATTTAAAAATAAAATACATTATTTAGCTTGTGAACAGCTTACAGCCTTCATTTTACTTTCAATCTTCACAAAACCCACACAGTTTATAGATATTCATGGGAGCTGGATGCTGTTGCAAACCGTCGGATTATTGGGTCAGAAATTCCTTGCCCTAAAATTTAAAAAATGCATTTTGAGCTTGTCAAGAGCTTACCGCATGTATTTTTGGAAACTAACATGAAAAAGAATAGCTTTGCTCATATCAGCTCTCAATTTCATTATACCTCCACAACTCTTTGTAAAAACCCCAGTCTGTATTTAAATGCCAGTAGAGCTATTTTTAGCCCTTATAGGCCTGTTGTTCCTAGAATATTATAACCATGTGGAACATGTACTGTTTTGTGCCTATACACCTGCAAAAATTGAAAAAAAAAAAACATGTTTTTTCTCATTCATTTAATGCCTAACTTGTTTGTTTACATCTACAAAAATATATTGAAATCAATAGCCAATAAACTATTTGAAAACACTGATGCCGACCTCTCCTGGCTTCTTTTTTAAAGAAGCCAAATTGTATTTCCAACGTGGAGCAAGCTGCCATTGTCCTCGCACTACCTTTGCACAAGTCCGTATTCCGGCCATTCGGCATACCTCGGGTGATCTGGTAATCAAATCCCTCGGCTGTATCTCGTAGCTTGATATACACCTACACGGTACATTTCGCACGTCTCCGGAAGCACACCGTTTTACCGTTATTGAAACTGTACGGCTCCTCTTAAAAAGAAAACATGAGTCAATTTTCTATCGATAATTTTCTAAGAATATTTCAGTCGGCAAACAGTTTGTACATTCAATTTTTAGCGTGGTTTATCAAATCTGTTGGGAGCTTTCATCGACAGATCGATAGATGTGAATAACTTCACCGTGGTTGTTCATGTCGTTGCTAAGCGATTTACAGGGGCGCCGCCATGTTTAAGATCATGTGATTGGTAGTTCAAAATGGAAGCCTCCGTTATACGGACGAGGTCACTCTCTTGCACTACGGATCATTCCCATTCACCTCTGTAGTTGGCTCAGAAAGTAGTCCGTCATCATGACCATAAATCAAAATGGCGACACAAACGCCGGTGAAAGAAAGACCAATCGATTGTTTTGTGTGCTGTTCAAACAGCATACGGCCAATCAGACTTAGTGGTAGGAAATGTGAAAAAGAGGGATTTTTCTGAAAAGCTTGAATGTCTTTTAAAGGACGATAACTTGTTTTTTAATTTTGTTTAAATTGTCATCATTCATGGGCGCAGCCATTTTGTTTACAATTGGCGTAAGATTCTGATCAGTAAAGAAGCTTGAAAAAATAGTTAGTAGTATTGCTTTTACATGTTCTTGGCCATTTTACCCTGTTTGTGGTTTTATCTATGTAACCGCACCATTTACTGGTTAGGAACACACATTAAATAGCGAACAAGTTAAAAAAAAACCCCACTGGCTGTATCTTGTAAATCCCAAAAACTGTTTTAATGACCCAAACTAAGTACAAACCAGAAAAACAGTGTAATGACCCAGAACATGTAAATCCCAAAAACTGTTTTAATGACCCAAACTAAGCTCAAACCAGACAAACAGGCAAACAAAACAGGCAAACCAGACAAACAAGCAAATCATTAACCGTCCAAACCAGTCAAACAAGTGACCCAATAAACAGGCAAACCAATGAACCAACAAAACCTACTTAAAGACACAATGAAACCAGTTGCGCCAATGAACCAATGTGCCAACATACCAACTTAAAGGGTCAATGAACCAGACAAACCAATACTACAATTTTCACATAAGTCATTTTTATGATCAAATTTTATTCATAAAAACCTGTTTTCTCAATGGGCACTGCCAACCACACGCATGCTCAAAATAATTTTAACAAACCTTCTTTTATGAATATTTTAAAGTAATTTCAATTTTTAAATTTTTTTTTTTTTTGATTTTACTGCAGGCAAACCAATGAACCAACTTAAAGGGGCAATGAACCAGTTGCACCAATGAATCAACTTAAAGGAGGAGGCTCATATGCATTGTGTTGCGCTGTGCTAAAAAAAAAAAATGATTTTCCTTAATTTAAGTAATTATAAATATTATATAAAATGGCTGTGTTGAATAATTTAGATAATTTTTTTTATAGAACATTTAGAAAAAACGTTGAAAAACAAAATAGCATGTTCTTGCACATGCAACTGCAATACATTTAAATCAGAATTTTTAAATGCAAGTAAATTGGTTCGTTTTAATGAAAGTAATTTCCATTTTTTCAATACGGTAGAAGTGCTAACCCGTTTAAAACCTCATTTCTATTATGAATTTAGTAAAGCAAGAAAAATATTTGGAGACCTTGGAGATTTAAGCATAACTATAGGTTTTACAAGAAAAGACTATGAAAGAGAATTATTTTACATAACTTCTAGTGGTGGTTTTTATGAAGATAAAGACATTTTGAAAGAATATGATAATCATTTACTAAAGCTAAATAGAAGAAATGGTGAATATATAGTAGGTAATATATATAATACTTATCCTTATTTACATTTTGAAATTGAAGGTGGTGTAAAAGGCATCAAAATTGATCATTTTTTAAATTTTACATTTAAATTTCTTGGTTATGAAGATGATGAATATGAGGAGTATTTAAGGGAAGTAACTGGTGAGCCAAAATACTACAATGGAATTGAAACGTTTTATGAAGACAATTGTGTTATATGTCTCAATAATAAACCTAATATACTTTTTTGTAATTGTGGGCATGTATGCATATGTGATAGTTGCAATGATTTGATTCCTTTAGATAAATGCCCATTTTGTAAAACAAAATGTGATGGAAAACGTAAAATATAATTTTTAAATATTTAACCTCATTGTAAGGTTAAATATTTTTACAAGTCTAACTCTATCAAAATAGATACATGTATATAAGCGTGGCGTGCGTTACGGTTGTTTGATCTTGAGATAAAATTTATGATGTCACATTGATTTACTTCTAAAGATTTAGAAAAAACAACACAACTACAAGGCTCATCTTTCTTTTTAATAATAGAGTAATCAACCTGTTCTAATCCATTTACCACAATATTAACTTTTACCTCTTCTAGTGTATTTGGTCCATCTTGAACAACCGTTAAAGCACCTCTTATAATTCTACCCGTGACGCTCATACAATAGCCCCCCCAAGCCATGGTCACTACCACTATTACCATTCCCAAATGAAAACTCGTAATTGCCGTTTCCTATTGGACCATTTTCTTCGCCCCACACGGTTATGACGGGTTTAGGACCTATGAGAGAAGGAAGAGATACTTTTTTATCAACATAAGACTTGGTTGCTAAATCTCTTTCTTCTACCGGCGCACCAGCGTTTTTTATAGAAAAACCTTGGAGATCCACGTTGGCTGTGGCTGTAAAACTTCCATCAGAATTTTTTACAATAGCCCCACCGTTATCAACGTAATTTTTATTAGCTACAGCATTACGGTCTATGGGATTCGGTAGCCCAGTAATCGAGTGACCACCCATATCTAATTTACCAGCCATAGAAAAAGATCCGTCTTGGTTTTTTGTCAAAGCTTTTTCACCCGCAGTAGCCGTCTCAACGACGGTATCTACATAAAACGTGTTTGCAACTTGTTGATTTTCTAAGGGTGTTCCAACATTTGAAATTCTCCGCCCACCCATGGAAACGTCATCACTTGCAATATATCCTCCAGCACCATAAACAAAGGCACGATTGGCAACATCTACGTATCTCTTGGTAGCAACGTCCTGTGGTTGAGCAGGATCTATAACGTTAGTTATAGTATATCCACGCGTATTTATATTAGCAATTGCAACAAAAGTACCGTCTTGGTGTTGTACTATTGCTTTGTCACTCCTATCCACGTAATTTTTGGTAACAGCATCATTTGGTTCTTCCGGCTCAAGAAGATTATGAATTTTTTTAAAAGCCATATTGATTGGAGCAGTAGCAAGAAAATTTCCATTTTCTTTCAACAGTGGACGATCAATTGCTACATTATCAACATAGTCTTTGGTTGCAACGTCATGAGGATTTACTGGATTACTAACCCTCGTTAATGTATTACCATTCATATTTATTGAACCAGTAACGGCAGTTGTTCCATCTTTACTTACAAAAACATTATTTACGTAAGCAAGAGTGATACCATCACCGGTTGTTTTAACATCATCCATTCTCCCAAATTTATCAACGGGCATTTTTTATATTGTTAAAAAAGTTTATTTAAAACGTGTTGAAATCTTTTACCCGTGCATAACTCTTTAAGAATGTACAAACACAAATGGCCACAAAATACTTGCCCTGCTTGTTGTAATTGATCGGTATTGTAATATATTGGGCTTTTTAAATAATCTGTAACTTCAAGGGGTGGTTGCACACCATGACTGTCAAAGTAAATTTTCTTTTTACCATTTTTATACCAAGCAACCCAGCGAGTGCCACTTCCACTTGTATCATCAAGATTGAGAATACCACATTCTTTCTCCTTAGGTTTTTTAGGTACCGCGTCTCGTAAAAATACTCCTCTAAAATTCCTTATTTTTAATTTTTTTGCTGTATCTTCCAGTTCAAAATTGTTTAAAGGTTTGTTTGGTAAAATTACGTTTTCAATCGCAATATCTAACATTTTTTTTATATTAAAATATTTACAATGACATCATTATCAACCCATGAATTAAACTCATCAGGGTAACCTTTCCACTTTACTAGAGATTTCATTTTTCCTTTTTTAATAACCTTTTCTATCCTATACAACTCTTGGCTAGTTTTTTGTAGTTCAGGTTCATAAAAAGTACCTTTTATTTCTTCTCCATTAAGATCTGCAATTTTATATGTTACAGGTGATGTATGTTTTACTTTGGAAACTGTAAAAACCTCTTTAGTCCATCTTGTGGTATAACCTTTCTCAAAAGTCTCTTTCTTTTTACTTATTCTAACCCTGTCACCAATGGAAAACTTAGGCTTTATTTCAAGATGATCAGGGTATAGATTTTTCCAAACTTTGGTTTCATTTTCTTTTTTACTAGCATTTACTGGTGTCATCTTAATAGAAGAATGCCTTGTATTATTATATTCTTTAACAAGATCTGGTAAAACGTCAATGTAAATATTTGTGGAGTGAGCAGTAAAATACTTCCACATTTTTTCTTTCATCGTTCTCAACAACGCTAGATTTTTCCTCATTTTCAGTTGAATACAATTCAATCAAGTCTTTAACACCTTTGTTATAAAATTCTTTACCCTTATCCACCCACATTTTATCAGGTTTTCTTTCCTTAAAAATACTCTTTAATGCTGTAGCAACAGTTTTTCCTGTTTTATCTTTCAATGGTATCAACCATCCATATTTTGAAAAGATGTCAATGACAGCAAGAAGGTATTTAAAACCATGATTAAACTTAGAAAAGGCTTGCATATCTACTAAATCTCCAGCCCATATTCTATCTATACCATTCACTCTAACTCTCCTTTTCTTAAATTTTCTTCTTACGGGTTTGTGTAATTCTTCCGCTCAATTTATCAGAATTTTTTTTTAAGGCCCATTCCAAATTTTTTCTTTGTACCTATCAATGAAGAAACAATTCCACGCTCCATCCTTTCTCTAAGCGTAGGATTATAGATACCTTCTAATTCTTGTAACATATTTTTGTCACATACTTCATTACGTGTTTTAGTATCCTTGTTTTTCAAGTAGCAAACGTCATGATTGAAACACGTTTTATCAACTCTATTTACGGGCTTATTCCATTCTTTAGGAGTTAAATCAGGTTTTAATCTTTTTTGTAATTTTGTACCAGGCCCACAAAAGTTTTTTCCAGGGAGATGTAGTTCAACAGGCAAATTATTTATAACTTTATTTAATAACGAACCACCTTCTTGTTTTTTAATAAATTGAGTTTTTGTTGTTCCACCCACCACACGTTTTCCACGCTTCATATTTCTACCATTTTTACTAACAGCATATTCTATACCGGTTGTATCAGTACGTTTTTTACATTTAACGCAGTACATTTTAAATATAAAAATTAAAATTTTAATATAAAATGGATATTGTAAATTTGTCATGGAATGAAGTAGTATCAAAGAGATTTAACCATCCTCTCCTACCAAAAAGTATTAGAGGGATAATAGTTGGAAAAAGTGGTTGCGATAAAACAACTCTTTTACTTAACCTTTTGCTAAGACCCGAATGGCTCGATTATGATAATCTGTGCTTTTTTGGAAAAAGTTTGTTTCAACCAGAATACCGAATACTTAAAAAAGCCTTTGAGGAGAAATTACCAAAAGAGCTTATCCTAAGGTTGTTTAACATTAGAGATGAGATACAAGAATTAAATGTTTCTCCAACGGCACTGATTGAAGAATGGGTTAAGACAATTAGAAATAAATCTAATACAGATTGTAAATTTTTTAAAACTTCTAGTGATGTCCCTGACCCCCGTGAGTTAAACTTAGAAAACAAAAACTTAATGATCTTTGATGATTTACTGCTAGAAAAACAAAGTAAATGCGAGTGCTACTATATTAGAGGAAGACATAGTAATGATGATTGTTTCTGTCTCTCACAAAATTATTTTAAATTACCAAGGCAAACTATTAGAGAGAATGCAAATTTTATTTGTTTATTTCCACAGGATCTCAAAAACATTAATCATATCTATAACGATCATGTAGGGGATGATATGAGTAAAGAAGAGTTTCGTGAATTTTGTAAAACATGTTGGGAAAGACCTCACGGTTTTGTTGTCATTGACTTAACTAGTAAAAAAGATAATGGAAAATACAGAAAAGGTTTTGACAACTTTTATATACCTAAATCAATATCTAAAAATTGAAATTACTTTCAAAAAAATAAAAAAAATAAATTTATTGTATTTTGAAAAATATATTTTTGCACGCATAAATAATATTTTTTAGTAAATAAAAATGGAGGACCTTTTAAAACAAATTGTAAAAAATACGGAACATAAAACGTCATTTCAAATTATAGTGAGTGGCAATAAAACACACTTTAAAACTAGATTTATCCCCCCAATTCAACTGGAAAAAGATAAAAAGTATGAAATAGCCTTGGTAAATTTGGAAACTTATTACTCTTTCCCAAATATTGATGAAACGAACAACACTTTTGTTTATTCTCCAGACAATGGTGGCACTTGGATTAAAATAAAAATTCCCGAAGGAAGTTATGACATTATTGACATTAATGATACAATTCACCAAGAAATGAGGAAAAAAGGTCACTACGATGTAGTTAATGAAGAGTATTATATTAACATAAGTGCAAATACTAATACCCTAAAATCCATTCTTACCCTTGAAAACGGTTATCAAGTAGATTTTAATCAACCAAACTCCATTTCCAAAGTATTAGGATTTACCCACGTTAAATATACACAAGGATTTCATGAATCAGAGAATGTAGTAAATATTCTTAGTATAAACAGTTTGCTTGTTAATATAGATATTATTTCAGGAAGTTATGTTAATGGTTCAACAAAAAACACTATCTACAGTTTTTTCCCCAACGTTTCACCAGGTTATAAAATAATCGAGTCACCAGTTAATTTGATTTATTTACCATTAACACTAGATGAAATACACAACCTTGAAGTCACAATTACAGACCAAGGTGGGACACAACTAAATAGGTGAAAATTTGACAATTAGATTTCATATTCGTGAAGCAAGATAAATAAAAAATAAAATATATATAAAAAATGACGAGTTACACAACTGTTAAAGTAAATATTACAGAAGGGCAAAAGCAAAAGCTTCAAACTGCTGTTAAAGGCAATTGTCCAGTATCTATTCGTTTAGGGCATGAAGATCTACAAGGTGATGATATTCTTGCAATCACTAATTCTCAAGCAAAAAAGATGACAAAAGCCTATGAGAAGGGTAAAGGCATTACGATTAGAATGAGTGCAAAGCAACTTAAACATAACATGAAAATATAGGGAGGATTTCTTGGGATGTTGGCTGGTCTAGCATCAACAGCGTTACCTTTCTTAGCACGGACAGTTCTACCTGCGTTGGGCGTTGGGGCTTTAAGTGGTTTAGCCTCAACAGGTGCCCAAAAGGCAATGGGAAGTGGGTTGTATTTAAAAAAAGGAGGATGCGTTTGCCAAGTAGAAAGTGATGGAAAAGGTGTGTATTTAGGTCCTGCTAAGGGCAAAGGCTTAGAGTCTGTTGGTGACGGTTTATACTTAAAACAAGGTGGAAAGTTTTACGACGGGAAGGGAATTCTTTTAGGACCAAATAGCCCATTTAAAAATATACCTATTTTAGGAGCAATTTTATAAATAATTTTATAACAAAAATAAAATGAGCGTTTATAAATTTGGTGTAAAACCTAAGATTACTCAACCAAAAACAATTTACTGGCGTCCATTGCAAGGCGTAAAACATCCACCTCAAAAATTAAATACGGCAACTTGGAAAATTCACAATAAAGCCTAATGAAGTAAAGCAAATATTATTAGGTTTTGGTTTCATGATGACTAAAGGAGTTGTTTTAGCCTCATTACCATACTCTTTAAAAGTTAAGCGGTGCAGTCTTCAAAATGATATTAACCTTGAAAACGCTGATGATATTATAATTACTATTACAAATAACTCTAACAAAAATGTAACAATTGAGGAAAACGAGTTTTTATGCCTCGTTTATTACACAATTTAAAAAATTATCATTCTAATAAAAAATGGAGATGAAAGAAAATATTTATCCAAAATTACCAGCCACTGCACCAGACATTGAGTTGATGCCCCTAAATGATAAAGGTCATAGTTATAGGTTACAAAAAATAAGTGAGGTTCAATCTTTTCTTGAAAGTGAAGTTCAAAAGCGTGAAAGTCTTTCTAAGAAGTATTTTAGAACCGCCCGCATAGTTGATAATATTGATACAGTTTTAATTACTATGACAATGGCAAGTGGGGCGGGTGGAATTGGGTTATTGAGTACCGTGGTAGCAATACCTGTGGTGATTGCATTAGAAGCAAGCGCACTCGTCACTGGTTTAATTAGTATTGTAGGTAAGTATGTGGTTAGATCCTCAAGAACTAAAGGTGAAAAACACCAAAAAATAAAAACAATTGCTGATTCAAAATTAGATACTATTACAACATACATATCAAAAGTACTTTTAGATAATCATATAAGTGATGAGGAGTTTAAATTAATTATGGATGAATTAGAAAAATACAAGAAGATGACTATATGACAAATACGGCAAATTCTATATAGGTGACTTAGAGGATTTAAAAGAAAATACGCTTACGGTGGTGCAGGAATCTTTGATAGTATTGCTAACTTTTTTGCAAAACTCTTTGCAAGTAACGTCACTAAACAAATTGCGTCTTCTGCCCTTGATGTGGGAAAAACTGTTGCTAAGGAAGGAGCAAAAAAAGCATTAGAGGCTGGAAAAAACGTTGCTGTAGATGCAGGAAGAAGGTTAGTTGAAAAGGCTTTGACATCAAAATCTCAAAAAAAATTTACAAAAACATACTGCTTCGCCTACAACACAGGATACACCTAAAACACAAAATATTAGTTCATTAATAGATGGAAGTGCAATTGCCATTCAAGATCTAGTTAAAAAATTAAATAGTGGGAGTGGAGTTAAAGTATTATGAAAAAAAAAAAAAAAAAATAATTTAAGTTAAGTAATTAATGTCTATTATTAAAAAAGAATGTCAAAATTAAAATTTGATCGTGTATATTACGGTAAGCATGGAACATCAACCATTAACATATTTGGGGCATCTTTTAAACTGGATGGTGATTGTGAGGTTCTTGAAATTAATGGCACAGAATATGGCTATCAAAAAGCCGTTGTGAATTTTTCTCCAGAAAAGTAGAAATAATTAATCAAGTAAGAGTTAAATGTTTATTTAGAAACTAATGGGTTATCTAAAATATCAATTGTGTATGGAAATAGGGTTTATCCCAAAAAGAAAAATTTTTATCCAATAGATCAAATAAAAAGAATCAAACTTAAAGGTGTGTTTGTTGATAATGAAAAAAGACCTTTTCCCCAACTATGGTTAGAAATTTAAATTCAATTATAATTTTAATTTAAAAATTATAATTGCATTAATAAAAATGGATATTTTAAACGTTAAAAAACCGATTCTAAAAGATGATAGTATTGAAATAATGGTTTAATGTACCTGTTTAAAACATTAGATATCAACTGAGTGGGCAGGAAATTGAATCCATAACACATGTAGGACAGGCTAGTACAATGTTGGGTTTGCTAACGTACCCTGATGATTTTTCTAAATCACAGGGGCTAAACCAATTGTGGTATAAAGATACTTTACCCACGGCAGAAGCTGGAAACTTAGGATGGAACGTAAGAAAATTATTCATCATTAATAGTCCTAGGGAGAATGGAACATTCAACTTTAAAATTTCCATTAAAGCATATTTTTGGTTTTTGTGAGGATTACAATAAAATTCTTTATGGGATGAAACAAACTCTCACCCTCACAAGAAATGACGATTATGATGCAATTTTTAAAGATGCTGGTGCTGATGATGGGCGAGTTAATTTACTTGAGATATCTTGGTATGTCCCTCATGTATTACCTAATGATAAGGAGAAGATGGAACTTTATCAATTTATTGAGAAAAAAGAAAAATTTCCAGTAGGATATAGGATGCGTCAATGTGACTCTATTGCAGTCCCTCAATCAACATCATTTACATGGAGGTTAAGCGTTAAATCATCTTCCGAAGTACCTCGCTTTATAATTGTGGGGTTTCAAACAAACAAAAGTGGTGGCCAAGCAAGAAATCCAGCCATTTTTGACAATGTCGACGTTAAAAATATTTACGTTATATTAAATTCAACCCGTTACCCATTAGTTGATTATAATCTATCCTTCAATGATAATAAATTTAGCCGAGCTTATGCTGATACTGCTTTGTTTAGATTTAAGTTTTACAATATGGACGAGTTGGTGTCTAACCCCGCCATAACCCCACCTGACTTTAAAAGTTTATATCCTTTGTTTGTGTTTGATGTTGAGCAAAGTGAGAGATTGAAATACAGTGTAACTGATATACAAATTAAAGCAAATTTCAACGCAAATGTGCCTGCAGGAACAGAGGCATATGCCGTTATTATTAGCGATAGATTAATTAACTTCCAGAGTGACGGGAACAAAATGAGTGTAGTGTATTAAGAAATTATGTTCATTATATACAAATGATAAAGATTACTGATTTAAAAAAAATACTTAGAGATAATAATATAAAATTTTACTCATATTGGGATAAAAAGAAATTAGTTGAGTTGGTGAAAGAACATGGTTTGTTCCCAGAGGAAGCACCAAAACTAAAAGAAGGTCGCAAACTTATTGGGTTACAAGCTATCTTAAAAAATCCAAGAAGAGTTAGTTTAGAAGATGTTGAAACTGGGGAAATAAAAATTTTTCCATCAATTTACAAGGCAAGTAAATTCATTGATCGTTGTCCTCAAACGGTTTTAAACTTTAATGGACGAGTTTGGGAGAATAAATATAGTATTACTGTAAATTAATTTTAATATGATATATGGTCATATTAAAATTTGTTTGATTTTAATTTAAGTAAAAATTATATTTACTTAAAAAAACATGCCTATATTTAGTAAAATTAAAAATTTAGCCCAACGGGCTAAGTCTATTGTTCAATCAAAAGCAAAAAGAACTGCCACAGCAGTAAAAAGAAAGGTAACCAAGTTTGCTAATTGCGTAACTAATAATGTGGAACCGGAACAGATTCCACAAGTGATAGACGAAATTGTTGAACATGTTAGAGAAAGTTATCCTCCTTATCCACCTCCACAACCTGCTCTACCCCCACCTCCACTTGAAATTAAAATTAGTGATTCTTCATTTAAAAAATATGTTACACAATATACTATAAAGGCAATAGGTAGAGAAAATTACGAACCTGTTAAATTTTTAAAAGTAGCTGGGGGTCTCATTATAAAAACTCTTCAAAACAATTTAGAAACAAAGGTAAAACTTATACTAACAGTAAGATTTTATAAAGATGCAGACCTAGAAGATGAATTTGAATTTGCTTTTCACACAAGACATTTAGCAAACTTAAATAAGAGGGGAGTACATAAATTATTTAAATATATGGTAGATGAAATTTTAGAAAAGATAGCTGTTTTCCAAAGAGAAGGTAGTGGGTGGTCCTTTTCAACTACACACAGGTGTTTATGATCCTTTACGAGGTAGAGGTTACTTACCTTTACCAAAATGGATTGGTGATAAAAAAGCATGTATTAACCCTTTCCCAAACAAGCCCTGGTTTTCACGTGTCTGCAGTACAAGTCTTTTGAAAACACTGTGGGAAAAGGAGAAATTGCTCGTAACGAGCAATTTCTCCTTTTCCCACAGTGTTTTCTACCCTTTTGGAGAACTTTCTGTCATTTTCATCAAATTCAAAATTGTCGTCTTTCAATTTGGACCAGTCTCAATTTTAACGTTTGGGAAAGGGTTAATATGAAAAATGAAGATGAAAAATGTTTTACATGGTGCATTTTAAGAAAATTAAACCCAAAAGAACAACATCCAGAAAGAGCTGATAAAGATTTAGAAGCAAGGGAAAATGAAATAAACATGAAAGGAATACAATATCCTGTTACACTTAAAGATATAGATAAGTTTGAAAAGCAAAACCCAGAAATTAGTGCAAACGTTTATACTTATGAAAAAGAAGAAAAAAGATTTTATCCTCTTAGGGTTACAAAAGATGAAAAAACTAATCATGCAGACCTGCTTTACATTAAAAATGAGAAAAATACACCCTACCCTCTCATAAAAAATTTTGGACGTTTAATGAATAGTCAAATATCAAAAGATTTTAGAAAAAAAGTATTATTGTAAAAGATGTTTAAATCCTTTTGGAAGGGAAGACCTTTTAGAAAAACACAAAAAATGTTGTAATGAAAATGAATATGTGTGTTTAGAAATGGCTGAAAAAGGAATAATGTCAAATTTTAAAAATTATATTAGAAAACTCCTAGTTCCCTTTGTTGTATATGCTGATTTTGAACGTGTTTTAAAAAAATTTATGGAAAAGAAACTGGAAACACTAAGAAAACTCAAAAACACGTTCCTTGCAGTTTTTACTATATTATAAAATGTTTTGATGATGATGTTTGCACACCTATAGAAAGATACTATGTTGGAAAAGATGCACCGGAAAAGTTTATAGAAACTTTAACAAAAGATATACGAAATATTTATGAAAAATACTACCAAAACCCTGTACCTATTAAAATAACGAAAGAGGAAGAAACAAGACATGAAAGAGAAACGTGTTGTTTGTAATGAAGAATTTACTCATGCTAATTACAAAGTAAGAGACCACTTTCATTTTACATGTAAATATAGGGGTGCCTCACACTATGAATGTAACCTAAAGGCTAAAAACCCAAACTTTACACCTGTATATTTTCATAATTTGAGTGGGTATGATTCACATCTTTTTATTAAATATTTTGGTAAATCTAGCGGGAAAATTGATTGTATCCCAAATAATGAGGAAAAATATATTAGTTTTAGTAAAAATATTTGGGTTGGAGGAAACACAACTCATAAAATTAGATTTATTGATACCTTTAAGTTTATGGCTTCTAGTTTGGATAAACTTTCGAGTAATTTAGATGAAAACCAGTTAAAAATTTTATCAAGATTTTTTCCAAGAGAAAATCTACCATTAGTTAGAAGAAAAGGAGTTTTTCCTTATGATTACTTAGATTCTTTTGAAAGGTTAAAAGAAATACAGATACCACCTAAAGAAGCATTTTACTTTTCTTTAAACAAAGAACATATTAGTGATGAAGACTATGCTCACGCATTGAAGGTATGGAAAACTTTTAACATGAAAACGTTAAAAGATTACTTAGAACTTTACAATAAAATTGATGTGTTGCTTTTAGCCGATGTATTTGAAAACTTTAGAGATGTTTGTTGTAAAAACTATGATTTAGATCCTAGTTGGTATTATACTGCACCTGGTTTAGCTTGGGATGCTACATTAAAAACAACAGGAGTCAAATTAGAACTTTTATCGGACATGGATATGCTTTTGATGGTAGAATTGGGCATCAGAGGTGGGGTTAATATGGGCTCAAAAAGATATGTAAAAGCTAATAATAAATATATAGGTGAATCTTACGAGCCGGATAAACCCTCAAATTATTTACTTTATGTTGATGCAAACGGCCTCTATCCTTGGGCAATGAACCAACCTCTTCCTACTCATGATTTTAAATGGATGGATGAGAAAGAATTAAAAAATTGGGAAAAATATCCCTGTATATTAGAGGTTGATTTAGAATATCCTAAAGAATTACATGATTTACACAATGACTTTCCTTTAGCCCCTGAAAGACTAAAAGTTGAAAAAGTAGAAAAATTGATACCAAATTTAGGAGATAAGAAAAATTATGTGGTACATCGCCAAGCGTTAAAAACATATCTTGATTAGGTTTAAAACTAACAACAATTCATCGTGGAAAAAAAATTGAAGAAAGTGCTTGGTTAAAACCATATATTGATTTAAACATTAATTTGAGAAAAGTAGCAAAAAATGATTTTGAAAAAGATTTTTTTAAGTTGATGTGTAATTGCGTTTTTGGTAAGACTATGGAAAACTTGAGAAATAGAGTAGATATACGTTTAGTTAGCAATGCTAATCAATGTAAAAAACTAATAGCAAAACCAAATTATAGCCATACAACAATATTTGATGAAAATTTGGTAGCTATACATATGAAAAAGACTGTTATAAAATATGACAAACCTGTTTATTTAGGATTAAGTATTTTAGATATTAGTAAAACACACATGTATAATAGTTACTATAATTACTTTAAAGCAAAATATGGAGAAAAAGTAAAACTGTGTTATACAGACACAGATAGTTTTATTCTTGATATCGAGACTGATGATGTATATAAAGATATTTCCCCAGATATTTCCACAATGTTTGACATGAGTGGTTACCCTAAAGAACATGCATTGTATAGTCAAAAGAACAAAAAAGTAATTGGTATGTTTAAAGATGAATTAAATGGTGAAATAATGACAGAGTTTGTTGGTTTAAGAGCTAAAATGTACGCATATAAAAAATTAACTATAAAAAGAGGCAAGGAAAAAAATCCAATTTTAGATGAAAATGGAAATTTAATATGAGAGGGTAACGATGAAGACCGAAGATGTAAAGGAATTAAAAAGGCAGTGATTAAAAATGAACTGCTTTTTAACAATTACAAAGAATGTTTGATTACGGAAGAAAAGCAATATAGAAAGATGCGTATATTTAGAACCCATGCTCACAAAATTTTTACGGAAGAAGTTAATAAAATAGCAATAAGTTCTAATGATGATAAAAGGTATATATTGGAGGATAAGATACACACCTTGGCTTGGGGGCATTATAAAATAAAAAAACTTAGAATAACAATGTAGCACAATGAATATGAGCCTCCTCCTTTAAGTTGATTCATTGGTGCAACTGGTTCATTGCCCCTTTAAGTTGGTTCATTGGTTTGCCTGCAGTAAAAAAAAAAAAAAATTAATAATTGAAATTACTTTAAAATATTTATAAAAGAGGTTTTGTTAAAATTATTTTGAGCATGCTTGTGGTTGGCTGTGTCCATTGAGAAAACAGGTTTTTATGAATAAAATTTGATCATAAAAATGACTTATGTGAAAATTGTAGTATTGGTTTGTCTGGTTCATTGACCCTTTAAGTTGGTTTGTCGGCACACTGGTTCATTGGCGCAACTGGTTTCATTGTGTCTTTAAGTAGGTTTTGTTGGTTCATTGGTTTGCCTGTTTATTGGGTCACTTGTTTGACTGGTTTGGTCGGTTAATGATTTGCTTGTTTGTCTGGTTTGCCTGTTTGTCTGGTTTGAGCTTAGTTCTGGCCATTAAAACAGTTTTTGGGATTTGCATGTTCTGGGTCATTACACTGTTTGTCTGGTTTGAGCTTAGTTTGGGTCATTAAAACAGTTTTTGGGATTTACATGTTCTGGGTCATTACACTGTTTGTCTGGTTTGTACTTAGTTTGGGTCATTAAAACAGTTTTTGGGATTTACAAGATACAGCCAGTGGGTTTTTTTTAACGTGTTCGCTATTTAATGTGTGTTCCAGTAGATGGTGCGGTTACATAGATAAAACCACGAACAGAATAAAATGGCCAAGAACATGTAATAGCTATACTACTATAGTTCCATAGTATACAGGTAAATTCATCAGTTTGAATGCACCTATAATGTATCCGGAATCATAGTTCCTTTGTCTACTTTATTATGTTACACATGAAATAGTTAAACAGTAACAAAACTTGTTTTCCTCGGTTTGACAAGATTCTTGTCATTTAGCCCGTTGCAGAGATGTATGGTGAGAGTAACGAACGACAACTCTGCTCGGAGATTGGGACGAGGTTAGATGTAGGTACGGTATCGGCCGAGTTGTGACGAGTGTATTCCGGCAACTCGGAGTAGTTGTCACGTGACCGTTTTTTTTTTTTTTTATTATTATTGGTTTTAAGCAATAAAATAAAAGAACAGGGGTAAAATATTCAAACCTCATTGAAAAAACGATGGTCCCATTGCCTTAGCCTGACCTTTTCTTTAACATGTTTTTTTTTTCAAAGACCCACCCTTTATCTTTTGGAAACTGGTAGCATTTTTTTTTTAAAGGTGTCACACCGGTACGATTTTGGCACGTTGAAAATAGCGTGAGAAACACTTTGTTTTAAGAACAAAGAAGAGGGTCAGTCAATAAAAAATGAGACTGAAACATTTGCATGATGATAATTGATGCTTACCTTTCTACATTCCTTCAATGTAGCATCCCTTTTGCTGAATTACATTGGACCACCTCTGTGGAAGGTCCGCCTGACACCAGTTGCCAGGCAACCGAGTTAATGACCCTAATTTGGCTGGCCACCTCCTTTTCAAGGTCATCTAAGTCATGAAACCTTCTTCCCCTGAGTGGTTCTTTTAATTTGGGAAATAGATCAAAGTCCGGTGGACTCATGTCCGATGAATAAGCATGGTGAGACAGAACGTCCCAGCCTTATAACGCGAAAAGTGACGTTACCCTCTCGGCCTTATGTCATGCAGCGTTGTCATGAAGAATCAGTGGTGTCACTTCAAGAAGTTCTGATCGCTTTTTTCGTACAGCAAGTCTCAAATATTTTATCGGAAAAGTTCTCTAATTCTCTTTGTTAGCAGTTTGCCGCAACCCCCCCCCCCCCCCCCCCCAACACGATTAGAAAATACCACGATTATTATATATGCAAAAACCACCATCTTCAAATTTTCCTGCTTTCGGCTAATCTTAGTGGGCCTTAGAAAGGCTGCAGTGTGCCATTCTGATGATTGTCGTTTGAGTTCTGGTTCATAATCCAGGTCTCATCTATTGCTACAATTCTGTTAATGAAGTTTTCACCTTCGTTTTCATACCTTTTGTACACACACTTAGCTACATCTACCCGAGCCTATTTTTGCTCACCGGAAAGTGCATGTGGTACCCATCTGGCAGCGACACGTCTCATATTTAGCTTTGTTCTTAAAATTGTATAAACTGATCCATGGCTAATACTAATTTCTCTGGCTATTTCATCACATGTAAAGTTCTTTTTCAAGTAGGCCTATTTCTCTCACTTTTGCAATGTGATCAGAATATGTTGCGTCTGTCGGTCTACCAGGACTAGCCTTCTTTTCTACTTCATTTCTGCCTTTCTTAGGGCAACCCACCTAAAAACTGCTGCACGTGACAATGCTTGGCTGCCAAATACAGTTTGCAAAGTATTAAAAATGTCTATGCTTGTACTGCCTTTGAAAAATTCAATTTCAGTGTAAGCCTACTGTTCGTCAGCAGTAACGCTGGCCATGGTGCTTGTACCGTTGTTATTGTACATGACGTCATGACGTTGACGTCATGACGTCAACACGTTTGGGGCCAAAATTAGACTGTATATTGATATTGCCACCAACATGCAAAATTTTAAGCAAAACTGTTGAGTAATTACAGAGATATTAGACCAGTCTCACTTTTTATTGACTGTCCGTCGTATTCGAGCCGTGCTCTGGCAAGAGAGGGCTTAATGCATCTCCGTTATGCATTATACAAGGCAAGTCATTAGATAATTATGGATTAACAAGAAAAAAAAAAAAAAAAATAGTCGACTTAATCATAAACTGGTCCTTGGACATGCACGGAAAATTAACCAATAGCGAATAGTTGCGGTCCAGGTCTGCCTGCGCGGACTGCGCAGGTTGACCTTGGTCGATAGTTTTCGCAGATGCATTAAGCCCCCTTTTCACAGAGCATGGCTCATTTTATTGCCGTACTTTGCATGTATACATATACAGTTCAAAATCACAAACAAGGAGGCAAATGGGTTGAGCCACAATTTCAAAAACTTAGATTACGTCTCTCGCCATTGGTCATTAAAAATAAACATGTCCTACTACATGGCAGAATATATATATACCGTAATTTGCTTAAATTTTGGGACTGTAAAAAATAATTAATTTTTTTCGTGTCCCAATACTTTGGTCTACAAAAAATAATTATTTTGTCAGGTGTCCCAAAAATTATGGTCAAACGAGACAATCTGTCATACTGAAAGTCACTCGCCGCTAACCCGTCGAATATTGCCGACGTTGAAATATTGGAACGTCACTGATGTCAGGTTTGCAGGGTGATCTATTTTTAGACAGATTGGAATTCCACCGATCAATCTGAACACTAAGAGTTTAAAACTTCGCTTTTTCTCATTATTTTTGTTGATTATTAATTTGTCACTCATTATTGTCTGCATCTTTGGATCGCGATGAAGATGTTATTTTGCGTTTATAGATAAATTCACAACATATCTTACCTCCTTACATGTACGTGAGGCGAACGACGTTAATTCCACTTTGACAAGTACCTGCTCCGACCGATCTCAAATTTGATTGGTTCGTCGATCTTCGATCGATAAACCTTGGATAAAACTGTGTACCTTGATTTCTATTTATAAACATTGAACTCGATTGACTATGAATTACACGCGTGTCAACTCTGTCAACTTTGGATGTACGGTACACACGTTATTATACACGTTATGAATCTTGGATAGAAGTTTATCACACCCTTTTTACACTTACGTCGGATTTCTTTTTTATTTAGGGTTTAAATTAGACTGTCAGGTGATCGTTTTTTTTTTTTTTGTCTTGAATCAGGTAAGTCCCATTGAAATCGTGAGGGTTGGGAAGCATGCACGCTTACGACGTTAAGTGTGGAGAAATAAAACTACATAGATCTACGCGAATTAGATATTTGCAAACAAAAGTTTTCAAATGGATTGAAAGAATTTTTTTTTGTCTCTAAATAGATAATCACTGTCCCAATTCTTTGGAACAAAAAATTACCGATCTCGTTTTGCAATTTTTAATATGTCCCAAATCTTTTGGTAGTGAAAAATAATTATTTTCGCGATTTTTGATGGTGTCCCAATTCTTTGGGTGTCCCAAAACATACGCAAATTACGGTATTGTGTATGTATGTATGTATGTATATATATATATAAAGGGAAAAAAAATGGAGAACAAATATTTGTTTAGTCCAAAGAAGAACAGAAAAGGTTAGACGCATAGCGTAAGATATTGAGCATATAAGAGAGAGAGAGAGAGAGAGGTAGAGAGAGAGGTAGGTAACTCTGATGAATTTTTACTAAACAGACAGTATTATAGTCAATTAACTAACTGAAGCGCCATGTTGCAGCTATGTAATATGTACAGTGTCAAAAATTAAAACATTTGTTTGTACAGGTAATTCAGTATTTCCACGTAATAAAAGATGGCAGCTCAAGGGATGAAGATGTCTGAAAATATTAGCTGATGACGATCAGGGCGATATCTGGAGCATTTGAAGAAATAATGTTCAGCATCTTTACATTCGTCAAAAAAGGAACAACTATTTTCATACAAAATATGATTAGGAAAGAATCACTACTCGTACAATTATTTCGTATTCTTGCATGAATCACCGGAAGATATCGGGTTCCGTAGTAAAAGTATGACGGAACAATGTTAGTGTAAAAGATATAGCTAGAAATTTCTCGTTTAAAGGATGGAATTGTAGTTATATGTCTCAAGTTCAGAGGAAGATTATTCCAGAGGGAGATTAAAGAAGGAACACACGAGTTTTCGAACAAAGTATTATGGCGTGGAAGTAACATGGAGTCATCACTGTTTCGCAAATTATAATTGACAGAGTTGCCATCGTTTTGTGGAAAAAGTGAACTTGAATATTCCGAAACCATATTATGTGTAAGCGAGAACAAGCTTTTGATATTTACGTCTATCTTATAATGTTAGCCAACCTAGTTCGTGCAAAAAATTATACAGACTGGTTTATTGCGTAAGCCCAGTAACAATCTTCCAGCTTCAGTGTGGATGTTTTCTAATTTGTCCTTTTCATAGAGAGTACAGTTGTCCCAAACAACAGATGCGTATTCAAGAATTGGTCTAAGGAAAGAAAGATATATCTGATTAAGTGTCTTACATGTACGTCTAACAGTAATTTTAGCTTTCGCATAATTCCTAAGTACTTTGATGCTGATAGAATATTATTATCTATGTGTTTGTGCCATTTACAGTCGTCGCTGAAAGTCAGACAGACCTAGGTGTTTATGAGAGACAGTAACATCTACAGGCGTATCATTAAAAATCAAAAGGGGAGATTGCTGATTTCCAAAGTAAGAAGAACCCCAGTCTTGGCTGGATTGAATGTGACTAGCCATTGTTTCGACCACTTTGTAATATTATCAAGATTATGATTTAGAATACTCTGAAGGTCAGTTGTGTTAGAGGTTGGACAAGCAAGCGACGTGTCATCTGCAAAAAGCCTTACAACACTTAGTAGAGACTCGATAATATAATTCACGTAAACCAAAAACAGTTGGGGACCAAAAACAGAACCTTGCAGAACTCCAGCCAATATTCTTTCAGGACGAGAAATGTTATTTTCGGCATTTAAGGAATCGAATTAGACGAAAATTAATTTCCCTTGTAATAGTCTGAGCTCCGATAGGACTACTCAGTAGCGCACGAGTGTAACGCTCATGCGCCGGTTCTTCAGTTCGAGTTGGAACCGACTGCGACTAGACGTACTTTTTATTTATTTTTTGTTCAGTTTATTACAGTACAGTCCACGCATTTTTTTTCCCTAATTTCGCCCGCCGCGGTAGATTGGTTACCTCCCCTAATACAGCAAGTGTATAAGGATCGGTACAGGCTACTGAAAACGGGCAGAATACTGTCCGTCTATTTTTAGAACAGCGATATCGCGAGATTTAGGGGAGGTGACTATCGCTTTATATACAGGAGAATTTCCGATAATTTTGACTTCACAAATAAGTGAATTGTATACATAGTATCACTTTTTAATGTTGATTTCTGATAATATTAATTTGGTTTCGATTACGAATTTCTAACTGTGCAAAAAATTGCCATGTTACCTACACTGCCAAACTGAAAATGTGTAAGATGCTCCGATTGGCTATTCAATGATATTCATGTAGCCCAATGAAAAGCATCGACACAACAGCTTGTGCCCGTTGTAATATGTATGTATGTATTTACAACAGGGAGCAGTTTACCGCCGCGGTAGACATTGCGAGGACAAAACGCAGCGATTTTAGAACACATGTGAATGCGGACTAACGCGGACCACCGTGAAACGCGACGATCCCTGGCGGACCACGCCGGTCTGGTTACGCAATTATAACGATCGCGATGACTCCGCCGCGATCAGACAGGTATTTTCTTTTTTCACTTTAGTAGATGACTCCAGAGTTAACCGAAATTGCGCTCCATTTTACTTTTTGAAAAAAAAAAAAAAACCAGATGATAAGCAGTCATCAATGCCAAACGAATTATTAACCTTTATCCTGCTAAATAAGTGAAATGAAAATTTTAAGCCGATGGTAAAAGCCTAAATTTTGCTATTTCACAGGCATTTTTTGAGGAAAAGTATGACCTTATTTCTGTGCAGTCTGATCATGACCTAAACTGTCCGCAAAAAGTAAGTGAGTCGCGCTTAGCAGCCTAAAGGTTAAACGGGCCTTTGTTTAATTTGTTATAAAAAATCACAACACTTAAACCCCTTATCACATATTCCAAAATGTAAGTGCCTTGAAGAACAATGGTTTTGAAAACAATGTAGGAAACGGAGAAAATGCTGGTAACCAGCATTTTCTCCTTTTATCCATTGTTTATCTACCCTGCCACACACAAATTCCACAATTTGAGCCACATTTAATTTGTTGCCTGCAAATTTGGTAGAGCCCTGATTTTTTTCTTATGGAAGAGAGTTTATTGCTAAGTAAATAGAGCAATATATGTATACATTTGCTTTCTAATCAGAGAGCAGTTCGCAAGCATAATCTTACACCATTGTTATAATAATTATTTTAATTGAAATATTCCAAGTAAGGTATCTCTTAACATGTGGAATTGTTGAACGTACGTCTGATCTTGTATCACCACAAAGCTGCACAAAACATACTCTGAGTGTGCTTTTCTGACTTAGACAAACACTCTTCGACAGTTAGAAGTGATGTTCATTTTTCTTTAACTCTTTACCAGATGACAAAATTTACATGTCAAAACTAAAAAACATTTGCAGACGACATTTTGAATCTTACTCAAACATACAATTTGTCTTTCAAAGGTAGAAAAATTGTGGGGGAAATTTTCTACTTTTCCCACAATGTTTTCAAAGGCCTTCTTTCTGAGGTTCGTTAAAAGTCAGGATTGTTTGGTAAAGGGTTAAAATATACATGTATTGGCGTTTAAACATCTGTAAGCCTGTCAATCTCTCCGTCTGTTTGTGTGTGTCAGTGTGTGTGTGTGTGTTTTTTTTTCCTTTCTTGTATATTCTGATCTTCTGAAAAAACTAAAAATCGTCATTTGTGTGTGTGCGTGTGTGTGTGCTGATATGTTCAAATACTAGTGTCATCCCTCGTTCAACAAAAATTGTAATGATCACTTCTAAACAACTCAAGTGTAATTTTTACATATTGATATATTTGCACATACTCTTTAATTCCTTCCAAACGCACAAAAATGTAGACTTGTTCAAACTCAAAGCATATGCAGACGACAAATTAAATGCAGCAAACGTGCCATTTGTCTTACATATGGTAGAAATCATTGTGGGACAAGGAGGAAATGCAGGTTACTATCATTTTTTTCTGCCCTCACAATGTTTTCTTCGCTTCTTCGCCAGGGGAGTTAAATTTCGGGACTGTGTGGTAAAGAGTTAAATTAAGAGTAAAAATTTTACAACAGAATGCACTAATTGATGAAATCGGGGAAGAAAAGGTGTTAGGTTTACACGACCTGCCAGCATGAATTTCAACAGTACGTCACACAGACATTGTGTGCACAATTCTTCTTAGATATCGACATCAAAGAAATGCCGCTCAAACTTCACCCTTTCCATAAAATCTGACCATTCTAGATGCTTAATTTTTGGCACTGAAATTATTGATTTGGCAACGTTTTTTTTTTCGGGTGTTCAGTGCAATTTTTAAGTAGGATTTTTTTTTTTTCGGTCCGGTGAAGCTAATAAGTAATCAGTGCACTGAAATATCCGCACCATTCCATGTCAAACACAACTTTTATTATTTTTAGGATCGTAATAAATCAGCTGTACAAAAAATGAAAACTGTGATCAAATCTCTGTAAATTAACCATTAGACTTACGGACGATTTACATTCATAAAATATCTTTTTGCAGGCAATAGAAAAAACGCCAAAATATTGCAAAGTAAGGCCTGATATGGGTCAGAATATTTCACACATTGTCAGCGTGTTCATATCCAGTATCAATATAGCGTTGAGCACTATTCTCAACATGATTCTTGTCATCTCAAGGCTGCCAGCTAGTGCATCTGCATCTCTTTTCTAGTGCTTCGTAAAATTATTTTGCAAGACACTGATTGCTATGGAAGAAAAAATACTCTGTTGTGACAAAGAATGAATCATGTCGCAATGACCAATATCAATCCTTGAAAAGAGTTTTAGTTTAAACATATTTTATTTGTAACATTTTACATACAGGAATATAATAAGACAATTACAAAATATACTTATAATATGCTACAAAATGGATTGGAACGGAAGCGTAAGCTTATACTGTTCATTTCCAAGGATTCTCGATGGTATAAGTCCTATTTTATTCATTCATTCAATGATTTGACAAGTGAAAGAAAAAAGGTGCAAAAAAAAAAGGAGACAGTTACGGATACTAGAGAGAGATCGTGCAACGTGGGATGCTCTCAAAACCAATATTATGGAATTAACTCTATTGTCTTTAAATGTATGATATAATGGCAAGACGAAACATTATAAAATTGTTACAAGACTTGATTGGATTTTCTCTATAGCTTGAACCTTCTGCTATCCTTAATAAAAGACTGCAATTCTAAATATACTGTAACATTTTCATGAAAGGTGAGGCTTTCGTCATCGTACAGCAGGACGTCCAAATTGACAGTTGTGAAATTCTCGATAGTTGCAAAAAGCTTATTTCTAACGATAGTATAATACCTACACTCTAACAGATAATGTTGACTAGTCTCAATTCCACCACATTGACACAAGGGCGAAGCAACTAAATTTTTTTGGAATAGATCAAATTTAGCGAACTACATTTGTTACGCAGCCTAGTGTGGATAATTTGATATTCTCTTTCACCAATGAAATAAAGCTTATTAGGTATAGGTTTGTCCCTGTCAAGGTATGTCTTAAAAGCTGCAAGAGAATCTAAATTTCTAATTTCTTGGGGCAGAGCATTCCAATCGTCCACCACTGACGGAATAATAGAATTCTTGTACATTGAAGTTCTACATGCAATGCCTCGGAGGTCGTTAGCTCGTCGCAGGTTATAACTCGTGGTATTACCAACCGTATCTGGGACTAGAGATGATAAATAGGCAGGAGTAATGCCCTTAATCATTTTAAAAAGTAAGATTAATTTGTGTTTTTTCCTTCTGTATCTCAATGATTCCCAACCTGCTTCATTTATAAGATATTCCAGGGAAACTAGTTTAGTACAGCCAGTCACAATTCTTGCCGATTCATTTTGAATTTTTTCAACTTCATTTTTTAGGTACTCAGGAATATTATCCCCGATATTATCAGCATATTCTAAGACTGGTCTTATGAACGAAAAATGGATTATTTGCATTGTATGCCGATCTAACTTAAACTTTAATGCTCTCATGATATTAACTCTATTTCATGCTTTTTCCAATGTTATTTTTATGTGATAGTCCCAAGATCCATAACAGGAAAAATTAAGCCCAATTCTATATTAGGTACATGTATATTGATATTTGACATGTTAAGATCCGGGTGGGCAGGTTTCAGTAGTTTCTTTGATATAATAAGGGATTCGGACTTTGAGGGATTGAATTTCAATAGCCATTTCCTCGCCCAATTTTCAATCTTATGTATATCCGCCTGAAGGTTGGTAGCAGCCAAAACTGGATTGTGTACAACAAGCGACAGACTAGTGTCGTCTGCAAAAAGATTTATGCTGGAGTTTATGTCTTCAACTATATCGTTAATATAAACTAAAAATAAAATCGGACCTAAAATTGAGCCCTGAGGAACTCCTGCGTTGATAAAACACGAGTTTGAAAGAGACCCGGGAAGCACTACTCTTTGAGAACGATTGGAAAGATAGTTTCTAAACCAATTATGAAGTTTGCCATCTATGCCAGATTGTTTCAGTTTGAAAAGAAGACCCCTATGCCAGACTTTGTCAAATGCCTTACTTATGTCAAAGAAAATTAACCGGAATTCTAGTCCATCGTCTAAGGCTTTACAAATTCTATCATACAAAACTAATTGACGGTCGAGTCCCTGGGTAAAAATCCCGACTGCTGAGGGGTAAAAAAGTTTGATTCTTGTAAAAAATTAAAAAGATGTTTAAAAATAATTCTTTCGAATGTCTTTTCCATCGTGTTCAAAATTGAAATGGGTCTATAATTCGCCAGTATTGATGGATCACCTGATTTAAATACGGGACATACATTTGAAATTTTCCATAGTACGGGGACTTTTCCCAAATTAAGCGATTGATTAAAGAGTTCACATAGAGGCCTAGCTATTTGATGAATTCTCTCGATTCCTTACTTGACTATTGTAATTTGTGGGGACTTGAAGTCAATTCTACCAAAACAAAAGTCATGGTCATAAGAAAAAGGGGTCATATACGCGATACCGAAAAGTGGTACTACAACGGTAATGTTTTAGATATCGTGGACCAGTTTAATTATTTAGGTACAGTCCTATCGTATAACGGTTCATTTTCGTGTATCAATGAATATCTAGTTGGTAAAGGATTAAAAGCTGTTAACGTTCTTTTAAAAAATTGTAACAAATATCCGCTCAAACCGAAAACTCTCTGTCAATCATTTGATTCCTTTGTTGGGTCAATCTTAAGTTACGCGTGCGAGCTGTGGGGGTTTTCTAAAGCAAAGGGTATTGAGTTTGTTCATTTGCAGTTTTGTAAAAGGATCCTCAAGGTTCGAACCAGTACTTGTTCCTCAGGCGTATGTGGTGAATTAGCACGGTACCCTCTCTACGTGATGCGCTACTACAGGATAATTAATTATTGGTGTAAAGTAATATTATTTTAAGTACCGTTTATAAGTTAAGTTTAGAAGATTGCAATCTAGGCTTTAAGAATTGGGTGTATAGGGTCAAAAATTTATTAGACAATTATGGTTTCAGTCATGTTTTTTATAATCCGAACCCCAATATATTTAGAAAAGTTTCCGCGTATATTTAAACAAAGGATTATTGACTGTTTTATACAGGATTGGTATAGATCAATAGAATCTAGTGCAGCATTAGAAGAGTATAAGCATTTCAAAAGCCATTTCGGATATGAACCATATTTAGACATTTTACCAAATAATTCCAGATTTTTCTTAACGAGAATGAGACTATCTTCACATTCCTTAAGAATTCAAACAGGCCGCTATGGTAGAAATAAGATCCCAAGAAATGAACGCATTTGTCAGTGCTGTAACACAAATGATATTGAAGACGTGTTTCATTTCATTTGTATCTGTCCCTCTTATGATAGATTAAGAAAAAAATATTTAAGTAAAAAACACTATGTAAGGCCTTCAGTTTTTAAACTTAATCAACTAATGAATAGCGATGATGGCAAACAACTTTTTAACTTGTCGAGATTTATAAAAAATGCCCTAGATATTCGTAAAAACACCCTAAACCTACATGTCTAATTCTTATGTTGTTTTTTCGCTTCGTTCTGTTGAAAACTCATACGTGTAATGCTCTCATCTAAAAGCTGAATTATATGAGATATATTGTATAGCTTTGTTGAAAGCACTACACGCATAAGTCATTCTCCCCGACATACTTGCTCCAAAATTGTAACATGTCATTATTAGTGTTGCTGAGATTCATCAAAGATTCCATTGATATTCGAAAAAACACCCTAAGCCTAAATGTCCAAAGTTCTTTCTTTTTATGTCTGTTTGCTTTGTTTCATTTTTTTTATACGTACTGTTCAGTAGACAAATATGTGTGTAGCACTGTCAAGTAAAACTTAAATTATATTAAACATATCTTTTGCTGAAAGTGCTACACACATATATTGTATAATGCAGGTCCTTTTACCGTCTGTCATACTCTCTAGATCTCGTTTTATTTTATGTTTATAAATGATACTTTTTGTGACTATGTACAACTGTGTACTTGTCTTGTAATAAACTTCTGTTCTGTTCTATTTGATGAGCACATTCACGTAATATACCGTCCGGCCCACACGCTTTGCCAAGCCGAAGGATATTCAGAACGTCTAAGACCTCACGCGGGTTTATAATAAAGTTGTTTAGGCTTACTCCCCGAGGCGGCCGAAAGTCCACTGGGAGATCTATGGAACTTTGACATGCAAAGAAAGAGTTTAGAACGTTTGCCTTCTCATGGTCGTCGACAACCAAAGAATCTGTAGCACTGTCAAAAAGTGGTGGTATAGATGTACATGTGTTTTGTGTAATGAGGGACTTCAATGTTTTCCACCAACCAAGATGTTAATTGACCCGATCTGAGTTCATTGGATACCATTTCGCAATGTGAGCTTCTAGACTGACGTAAGACAACATCATTTCTTAACTTTTTTGAAATTAGACCAGTGCATGGCGCTATTTGTTTTTTTTTTTAAGCTTTTTTATATGCTCGCTATCTTTGGCGAATCTTTCGTTTTATAGAATTTTGCTTAGCTGGGATTCGACGTCACAACACTGCATTACTAGCCAGCTAACGTGCTCGGCAAATTCAAGATCGGATATCACGTTCTGAAATATCATGGAAGGGACTTATGAAGATCAGTGGTTAAACTGTTAAGTTTGTAACGAACTAGAGCTTAGCGCATTTAAACTTTCCAAAGTGTGAAGGATTACACGGGTTTGATTAACAAAAGACATTTGAAATTGCAAGATAAAGACTACCACCCTCCGAATTTGGCTGATCATATTCTGAAGTAGGAAGATAGATTGGCCCATGAACAGACGACAAATTTTAAACTTAATATTGAAAGCATTTGCAGACGACAAAGTGAATATGGCCCAGATGAATGAATTTGTCTTAGAAAGGATAGAATACATTCTGGAGAAAATGTTACCAACATTCTTTTTCTTTTCCCACAATGTTTCCCGGAGCCTTGTACAGGTCGAAAACTCGGGAATGTGAGGTAATGGATTTACCAGTGGGAAAAAATTGTATCCATTTGTGCGATGTAACTGTCATTACTGGCTGGTGGTTTTTTTCCTTAAGATACATCTATACTCGTTCTCAGCCAGTTTTTAACCCATTTCATCTTTACTTTATGAAACTATAATAATTCTTGTATCTTCATGCCAAATGCTGCCCCTGACGGTTGTATGGTTGCACGGATTACGTGAGATTGAAATGCATTTCATTTTCTGAAGGCCTTCAAAGAGATCACTGCTATCGTATCCGGTTTTAAATGACAAATTCCTCGAGTTTTTTTTCTATTCCTACATCGTTATGCATTGGTAATTTATCTATATTTAAATTCTGAGCCATTCTACACACTGTCAAGATTTAAGTGCGTTCTTTACTGGCTAGCTGTAAGGATGTATCTTTAATAATAGCCACGTGCATCTGATAAAATGAAGAAGCACGTGATGATTGTTTTCGTTTCTAAAGACTGATATTTCCACGATTGCGACCTATTATCTTGTCTACGAGAGAACATTTAGTCATTTTCTAAAGAATATAGGCAGGGATCGTAAATTACATACGATCCCTGATATAGGGTTATAGGGGTTCCATAAACAAATGAAACCTGTTGTACTGTTAACTCTTTACTAGACGACAAAATCTTAGCCATGCCCAAATTGATAACATTTGCAGATGACACACTAAATGTATGAGTAATTCAAACAATGAAATTTGCTTTTCCATTGGCAGAAAACAATGTTGGAAAAGGAGAAACTGCTTATAACCAGCACATTTTCTTCTCCCACACTGGTTTCCAAAGCCTACTAACTCGGGGCCCTTAAAACTTCGGATTATTTGGTAAAGGGTTAATGATATAAGGACAACCTCCCTCTAATTTGGAAGAGGCTACAATTTTGTTGTTCGGTAAAGGATTAAAAAAAAATCTGCTTCTAGTCAGCATATTTTGAGTATCACATAGGTGCTTGGTGTATGTTTTACGGTAGAGAGGAAGGACCCTATCTTCCTATCTCTCTTCGGTTCTCAAAAGGTTTTCGAACACATAATTAGCCCTTGGTGTAACCACTGAGCCATCTGTGCCCGGTCGATACGGTTTAACCTTTAAATCCTGGCAAACATTCCCGTTTTTCTACTTGGACAAAAAGGTCATTGGCCTGAAAGCGCTCGCCTGAGAAAAGTGATCTAGTGGTGACAATGTAAATTACGTGCTAAATGCCTGCAGAGTACATACTGGAAATCAAGTTTGTTCTAAATATAATGCTTACAGTGTGTGTATCATTAATTGACATCAGTGCAGCCCCAACATCTTAAGAGAATTTGACTGAAAAAACGTCCAGGACAGTGCCTACGATTTGTCACAACTGTGGCCTAGTTTTTGACCCTATGTGGCCAAATTTCATACTCGTCAGAGATGTTAACGAAACAAATATTCTGATCAACAGTCATGAGACTTGGTCAGAAAATGAGGCATCTAGAGTATGCACAAGTCATAGCCAACTTTCGCGGACATGTAAAAATCGATATCTGCCCATTTTACCTGTAATTTTTTTTTTTAATATAGAATTATGAAGGGCCCTGGTAGATAAACGTTTATAACTTCATCAATTTTCAGAACTGAAAATTTTCTCAAGTGAGGTATGAGAATTCAATTTATCCTCTTTCAAATGAACTAAGTTTTATAAATATCATAAAAGAAGCTTTTGGTCCTTTTTTAACTTTAAAATTGCGGGTATGGTTTATATAGAATATAGAGGGAAATTGGATTTTCCGGAGTTAAAGAATGAAATATTTGTTGAATTTTCTTTTCTTGTGTTGAAATGCCAAAATTTTCTCAAGTGAGGTCAGAAAGCTCATTTATTTCCCTTTAAGTTGGTATATATTTTAGTTTTATTTTAGTCATTTAAAAAAAATAAACTTTTGGTCCTTTTTACAGTTTTTTAATGCCCCTGTTTTTTACTTTTTTCGTAATTGTTCGGATTGTGCCGGAATTTCCCGATGATAGCCGAGTCTCGCTGTTCGATAAGCCGCCTATCGGGTATCTTTACTGTGTTACGTAATTTTATCGTCTGACGGACCCCCTGCTATCTTTAGGATATACATGTAGCCACATAATTTGTGGGCCAAAAATATACACCCTGGTTGTTTGATCATGACAGTATCCCTAAAACATCATGTATTTTACAGATCTAACATAGGACCAGACTTGATATTTATGAGAATGTTTAGATTCGATTTAAAACTATCAAGATTCAAAGTTAGAAAAAGTTCAGTTGCTACCCTTTTCCACTCCTCAGCTTTTAGATTCAAATGTGTGGTGATTAATGTCATATCAAAAGTATTTTATGGCGACACTTCACATATTCTTGTTTCCTGGCTACTTTAAAACCGTTTCCTGACCTGTCACATCATATTGAAGCTTGCAGGCTAGTTTGTTATGCTTTCATCGCGACCGAAATTGGCGATAAAGTACCTGTAAGCCCTTGTAGACTCATGAAACATTGGGGGAAAAAGTGTCGTTTTGAAATTTCTCTGTGGGGAAAAGTTATACTTAAACCTTTAGCTCACAATCCCGGGTTTTAACCCATAAAGCGCTGGAACAGACTTAAGTTGTTTTTGCGGATAGTGTAAATCAAAATCAGACTGCACAGAATGTGCAATCTGATCTTAGATCTTCACTGTCCGCTAATTTTTTTCACATTCTGGCCAAAACAAGCTGGAAATGACAATATTTCAAATGGTATTTCCTGTTTAAAGAGGTCCATTTCATTAATTCAGCATTCTAAGAGTTAACGATCCTGGGGTAAGAAGGCTTTTGAGAACGTTGAGGGAAAAGGTAAAAATGCTGATTACCAGCATTTTCCCCTTTTGACCCTTTTAAAGACAAATTCCATCTTTTTACCACATTTTATTTGTCTTATGAAAATGATTTCACTGTAGACAAGTCTACAATTTTGTCATTCGGTAAACAGTAGATAAAAAATTTAACCTATTACTGTACAAATATGACTTCTAACGACCCTGCAGTTGATTGCTTTGAAAAAATTGGGGAAACCGGCGCACTAATTTCTAGCAAGTTATCTCTTGCTTTTTCCGAAATGTTGGTTTTCTCTTTACATCACTCATACAGATTAGCCTTAGTTTCAAATAATTTTCTTTTGTATTACATGTATTAATTGTTAGTTCGTAACAATTAGTCCAGTAATGGATTAATTGTAGATCCGTCCATATTTAAAACAACGCAAACCTAAAAAAAAAAAAAAGTGGAAAAAAAAAAGAGACTGTACTAATAGATTAAAACTGACACATACTATGAACATAATGGGGTAAAGGGAGTAATACAAACGATTTCTCCTGTACCCGTGACTTATAAAATTAGCTGTTGCATTATTAGCAACTATATATCAGTGTCACGAGATTGTGTTATTTAAGCATTACGAATGATATAATCTTTATTTTCTCCATGAATGAAGATTGCAAAAGAATACATATGAACAAACAAACAAAATATACATAGTGTAGTGCAAATGAACAATAATGTGATATTTTGGCCACATCGTCTGTATGTATGACATACAGCCGATATATATAATAAACGTATATACAATTACAACCAATGCTATGTCCCCTTAGAGATCAGAGTAAGGGATTTTGAAAACATTATGGGAAGAGCAGAAAGCACTGGTATCTAGCATTATCTCCTCTCCCCACAATGCCCTCTACCATTTCAAAGACAGATGCCATAACTTTAGGCATTTGTGATTTGTCGTCTGCATCGACCTTCAGTTTAGTGCGATCTAGAACGCTGAATTTCTGGTAAAGAGTTCAATCATTAAAAAAACTCAGGTCCAAATTTTAATCAGTTTTCTTGTTATTAATCTGAAAAAAATCATCTTTTCGTTTGGACTCAACAGATGGCCAAAACCAGATAAGATCTGAATGACTTGTTCGGCAATTGTACATTTCATCAAATTTTTAAACATTGTTTTGTAGTTAACATATATAATATAAGAAGTTCTTCAGAATGAAGGACATTTTCAGCACAAAAGAACATAAGGTGTACAACTTTCTGGTTTGTAAAGACGCCGCATTTATTGCAAGTAGTACTAAACGTACTGAAAAAAGAACTTATCATTTGAGCGATAACTTTACAAACAGGGATCAATCGTCTATTTTGTTTAGATAAAACCCATATATCAGCTGGTATAAACTGATAAAACTGCGGATGTAATAAAGAATACAATGTAAAAGTACTGTTTTCTGTTACTCTCATGTAGAGATTATTACTAAAATACATATTTACATGTTGTTTGACCATGTTTTTCCATACGTTCTTGGATGGGAACACCCCTTCATTAGTAAATACTTTAATAATGTGGCCAAGGTTATACTTATAGAAAAGTTTGAAGGATTCAGCGATGAAGCCTCTTACTCTTGATGGATTGTTCGTATATGAAATTACTCTTCGAGAAAAAATACTCTTAACAAGTAAACAGGATTCAAGTCTACAAAGTTGGCCGAAGAAAACAAGTTTTCGTATATCAATTTCTGCTGATATAGGTAACATACCAATAAGAGACGATGCAATGTCAGTACTAGTGTACTTAGAGATACTCTGTATATATTTAAGACAGTACATGTGACTTTTCTCTAGTAAATAAACGTCGTCTTTACTCAAATTATCCCAAAACTCACAACCATACCAAGCTTTAGGTAAAACAATAGACTTATAGAGTTTTTTAGCTGACAAAGGATGAAGGCCATCACCAAACAGGCCACAATGAACAAGAGAGAGAAAGGTAGATCTTATTTTTTGACAGCATTCCTCTACATTAATTGATCTATTCAAGTACTTGTTAAGTGTTATGCCAAGATGTTTGTACGTCTCTTTAACGGCAACCATGCTGTCACCCAATGACCATGTGCGAGTTGTCGATTTAAATTCATTTGATTTTTCATTTATTACGAGAACCGCAGACTTACTTGCATTATATTGATACCTAAACTTAAGACCAAATTGATAACAAATACTCATCATCTCATCTAAACCCATTTTGGAATACGATATGAGGACCATGTCATCTGCTGACGTTGGGCAAGCGCATGCTATACCCTGGAAATGAAAGCCAATACCAGACATAACGAGTCTTTCTATCAGTTCATTAACAAAAACTAGATACAAGTATGGGCTTAAAACCCCTCCCTGTCTGGTTCCCTGTAGAACAGGGAACCAGTCAGAGAGAAGACCGTTACTTTTAACACAACTCGACATATCTCTATATAGATTTTGAATAGAAAGAAAAATATATGGGTTAACTCCCATGTTATACAATTTAACCATTAGAGAATTATGCCATACACAGTCGGAAGCACTTTGAACGTCCAAAAAACACAAATACAATTTACTATTATTTTCAACAGCAAAATTGATACTTTCGTGTAACAAATACGACGTCATTAAACACCCAAAGCCCTTTCGGAACCCACCTTGAAGTTCATTTATACTTGATTTTGTATCAATACGCGACAATAAAACTGACTCGTAGAGTTTAAGTAAAACCGAAGAAAGCGTTATGGCTCTGTAACTTTTAGGATCGTTTCTTGGTTTTCCATTTCCCTTATACAAAACTGTTATCACTCCCTTCTTTAATATGGTAGGGGTATATGAAATTCTAAGCATACTATCAAATAACTTTGCAAGTAATAATCTTACTGTATAGCCACTATAAATAAAGTGCTCGTAATACAGTTCGTCAATTCCACAACTTTTATTTTTACTTGATTTATCAATAGCAAGGCTAACTTCCCTGATCGTAATTGGTTCATAAGGTGTTAAAGAAATTGAATGCTCAATGGAATTATTAATTCTCATCAATTCGGTGTTAACTTCTTCTTTGAAAGAATTGTGAAAACAATAATTATTTAATGGCGAGTACAAATCTCTGAAATATTCATACCAATGTTCATTTATAGATTTTGGATCTCTGTACACAGTATTATTGAATTTAATTTCACAACCAATATTTTTCTTTTGACTACGTTTTCTATTAACTAAGTTCCAAAACTGTTTGCTATTATTTTCTGCACATTCATCTATCTCTGAGTATACTTTTATCATGTATTCAAAACATTTGTTGCGGTGTAATTTCCTAAAGAGTCGCTTTGAGTTTTTATAGACTTGATAAAATGCGTCACTGTGATTTCGACATTTACCATTTTGGAGCCATTTGAGTCTATCCTTACGCATTTGTAAATGCGATTGTTTCAAATCAGCGTCCCAATAAGGTTTACAATATCGTTTAAAGGTGCGAAGTGGAAAACACGAATTTGCGGCTTTCTTAACCTCATATGTAAAGCTAGACTGAAACGCGTCTATAGCTTTTACTGACGATAGATCTTGTGTAAGCAATGTTTGAAATATTTCATCATAGTTAGTGCTATCTTTATAAAACTGGATATTTTCTGGGGTAACTTTTTTCCAATTAATTTTATCACTGCATTCTTGCACAGGATTAGTATTTTGCCATGGTAAGAGTGTAATCGAAAAAATGACAGCGAGATGAGAAGAGAAATTCAAAACATTGTCTTCTGGGATAAGACAGTATTCTGAATTTTTAAACTACTCACATGATTGGCTGCAACAAAACATCTAAGCCTATCATATGGCTAGTGCTGAGGTTTAGAATTAGAAAACGTGTTTAGAAGCGTATAAAAGAAATCAAACTTTGCAAAAAGTCTATCTCGGTTTGATTGATTGATTGTATGGTGTTTAACGCCATTTTCAAGATTATTTCAGTCATATCGCGACGGCCAGTACACCTAAGTCACCTATCCATGCTTTCCAGAAGTTTCCTTTACCAGCACTTCGCAAAATATTCTTCCCAAGCCACTGGCTGCTTTCCCACATAACCATCGTCGAAACAATGGTCAGCTATCTCTTGGTTTGAACTTCCTGCTAGTGATATCCATGTATGGTTATTTATATGTACACTGTCTACGTCAAACATAGCTTTTTTTTGGGAAAAAACTTTTTTTTTTAAAATCTTTATCATCCCGGATAGACGGATAGTGCCGACTCGAATCAGTTTGCGCTAATCGGACAGGATGCTTTTCACATAGGCAATAAGGCCCTTTCTTTTCCATGGCTTATTCGATGGTGAATAATTTGCTTTTACATTACTTTATCTTTCGTCTTGAGCACATTTTGTTTCTGATGCAATGAAAGGAATATTAATCCCTGTAAACATGATAATGCATTGACAGAGTTTAACCTCGTGTTATAATAATAATTTGTACCTTTTTTATGTACCAACATATGATTTAAAATATTGGTGGACTTAGATCATCATCAGTTTTGCCTGAAAAGAAGCATCATTTGGGTATATCGCATTCATCCTTTCCATGGTATGCAGCTTTTAGACTTGCCCAAAATGAAAACATTTTGATAGAACTATAGATAGTAGTATACATTGTGAGAAAATGCGACATCGTTCAATGAGTAATTTTTAAGCGTTGCCAAATAGAAATCGCCACACAATCTATGGAGTATTCGGAGCAAGACATTTTCTTTTCTTTTTTTTTTTCGATCAAAACCAACTTTTAATGAGTGGTTTCTCATATGCTGAATCTGTAACTTTTCGTGTGTATAAAACCATGTACTCTCGCGGTTCTAAGCAGTATTCAAAATTAATATACCAGTATGTGCTATCTATGAATTTTCTTTTCACCTCCTTCCCCATCTTTATCCTAATCATCATCTTCGCAAGCCAAGGATACTAAGGTAGTACCCTTGGCCGCTCGCCTCTTTAAAAACCGAAACTCCCGCTGCGCCATTTCATTGCATGCGATCAAAACCCATCGCGTCCAATCAAACCATCCGTAACAAGAAATCTTCCGCGAAACAGAAAACAATAATGGCGGCGCCCGTCAAAAACGAAAGTTGTCGTGTTTGTGACGAAAATTTGCCAAAACAGAATAGACGATCGATATTTAATGAGTTTTTTTATAGTTCATGATCAATTATGTGAAATATTAGGACGGGTTCCACAGTAAAATGATTGCGAATCATCGTATGTCTGATTAATTTCAGAAAATCGTGATGAATCCGAAAGCGCAGCCATATTTGATGCAAAAGGTTTAAACCGGTACTTCCTACAACGCCGAATTTTCTGCTGAATTCAGCAACCTGATGATGTTGCAATATAAAGAATTTTTTAACTAAAAGGATTTTGACGCATAGGATTAGTTAGGTTCAAGGTCAGACTGCTTGCTTTGTGTAGCCTGTCATTGGTCTACATTGTCAGCAAAAGTGTATACGGACGGATTAGGTTTCAAGATCAGGCTGCTTCTTTTGTGCAGTTTATTATTGATCTGCATTTTCGGCAAAATGTGCATTTAGTCGCTCTGAGCAGTTTAACCCTTTACCACATAATACCGAGTTCTAACGACCCCGAGGTAGAAAGTTTTTGAAAAATGAGGGGAAAGGAGACAATGCTGGCATTATGAAATCTGTTGTCTTCAACTGATTTCAATCTGGTCGAGTCCAAAGTTTCGTCGTCTTGTAAAGAGTTGCCCATTTCTCAAACACACACACACACACACAAAAAAAAGGGGGGGGGGGTACACTTCTGTGCATTCTGATATTAATCTACAATATCCTTTAGCACTTCCAAATTTAAAGTTGAGCTAAATTCTCTGACAGATTAGAAAACATTATGGGAAAAGGAGATATAACTTGTAACAAACAATTTCTCCTTCTTCCACAAGGCTGAACATCTGGGATCAGTTTTTGTCTCAGAGAATAAAAGCTTAACCCTTAAACTGAAGAATGAATTAATTACAAACCAACAAATAAAGCTCAGCTATTGCAAATTTAATGCTCGTACGCAAGAAAAATCTTGCCGTACCTGACAGTGTAAAAACAAGATTTTGTGCGGTCTGATAAGACTGCACATTCTGTGCAATCTGATATTGATCTACACTATCCTTCAGCAGACAAAGGGTTCAGGTTGAAATCCGAAAAAAAAAAAAGCGAAAAAACTTCAGATATACAGTCCAGGCAAGGACTGTAAATTTGATGCAGGGCTGCTGTTACATAATGTTAGGTGTCTCTTACCTTTGATGGAACTGGGCTATCGATACACGGTTTAAGTTCGCCAAACCCCGGAAACTCCCGAATCTTTACGTATGATGTCGATTATCTTCGTCGATTTATTGGTATGCGAGACTGCTGATAAGGCATGTCCGCGTTGGCTATGTCTTTTTTTTAAGATTTGTCCCAGCGACCTTATTTTGGACAAAATTTGAAACATGTTCGAACTCCTTGGTAGTATCATCAAGTCAAACATTCTGACCAACTTTCGGAAATAACCTGATAACCTGACGGAACATGTGGCCTCTGGAGTGCATACAAGGCTTTCTAAGATTTGTCCCAGTGACCTACATGTACTTTTTGACCTGACATGACTCAGTTTTAAAGTTTCGGACGTATGATCAAGACACACATCCTGGTTATCTTTAAGAGAATCGGACTCTTTGATGTGATCCAGTGACCTACTTTTTTACCAGACATGACACCGTTTAAAATCACAGGACTCAAAGTCCTGAAAAGCGGATTTGCGGAGTAGCATAAAGCTGTAATATGTTGTAATAACAAAATAACATAACATGCAACACATGTGCCATCATTTTAAAATGGAGTAAGCAAGGGCAGGGAAAGTCAAAATTGTTCTGCCGAGCCGGACCCGCAGTAACTGTTATTCTAATACTGTTTAAGAAGTGGTAATTTGATCCATCATTCTTACGCAGTTTTTTGCTGGTATCAGACTTCCGAGACTATAGGTATACACGTGAAGGACAGCATATACGGTAGTGACAAAAGCGAGGTTGAGGTTTATCAGCTAAACTGAAAGTAGAATGGTCGCAAGCGTAAATGGCAGTATATTTGGTTCAGGTCAAACAGATATCTCAGTACAGTGTGAGCGCGCATGATGTATTTGGTTCCGGTCAGAACGATCACAGTAAGCGTATTTGCTATACAAATCCGCTAAAAAGTCCGTGATATTATCAAGAGTTCTAAACATTCTGAGCATCTTTCATGAGTATCGGACTGAAAACGTAGCCTCAGGAGTGCAAACAAGGTTTTTCTAGGATTTGTCCTAATGGCCTACTTTTTCGCCTGACGTGACCCAGCTTCATACTTGTCCGAGGTATATTTAAACAAACATTCTGATTAACTCCTAATGGTATCTGACCGTAAATGTAGCCTCTGAAGAGCACACAAGGTTGTTCTATGATATGACTGAGTGACTTACTTTATTATCCAATGTGACCCAATTTCACATTCTTCTGAGAAATAATCAAGATAAAGATTCTGACCAACGTTCAAGAGTATCAGACTTAGAATATGGCCTTTAGACTGCACATAAAGTGTTTCCATGAAACAACTATTTACAAGCGGTAGCAATGCTTGTAAATAGTGGTTTCATAAATGTGCGAGCATATGCATGTATGCCAGGAGGGGCCCGCCGAATAAACATGTTCACATTTTTTACTAATCGCAAATTACCATCTATTCATTCTTTATCAGTACCAAGAATTAGGTCAAAAGCCAATGCATTCAGATACGCTGGAAAAAACCGCTCTTATAATGCTGGTGGTAGATCTAAAGAAGTTTTATTCAAGCGCGCCTGGATCTTGAACACCAAAGATCAGACTACAAAGAATCAGCATTCTGGCTTGTGTCTACAGTACACTATAAAGTTTGGATGGAGATTCCAGTCAACCGAAATACCTGTAGTACTTAGCCCTTAGGCTGCTAAGCGCGACTCACTGACCTTTTGCGGACAGTCTGGATTAAGATCAGACTGCACAAAACGTGCAGTCTGAATTTTGATCTACACTGTCCGATAAAGAGATATTTTTCTCCAAAAAAAATAAGCTTGAAATAGCATTAATTGGGTTTTTACTATCGGCTTGAAAATTTAACGTTATTGTATGATAAGGGTTAAAATCCCCTCTCCTTACGAGGAACAAAACTATCTTCATCCATTCACGGTACGCCTAAATAGAATGAAAACCAAACCCGCCGATGAGGTCACATGATATCAAAATGGCAGATCAAGTAGAAGGATGTACCATTCTGGCGAAGTCGCTGAAAGCTCAGGTAAATTTGACGTTTCAGTTCAATGATATTTAATTCGAACGATTGCAAACAGTAAATTTTGATTATTTATGTCATCACATGTAAAATTATGGCTTACTTTTGAAAATTAAAGGCAATCCGAGTACTCAAAGTAAAGTTTACGATGATGCCTAAATAGGAGTCAAAATCTGGAACGCGTTCTGAGGTCAAAATTGAGATTTTTGAAACGCATGTATCTACTTTTTCGTTAAATTCTGAACTCTTTACCAAATCATAAATTTAAGACTTTTCCCATCTAAAAACATGTGTAGAGGAAAAAATACACAGACTCAAATGTTGGGATTTGTCTTCGAGACAGGTGAAAACTGTATATATAGGAAAAGGAGAAAATGCTGTTACCAGCATTTTTTCTTTCTTTTCCAACAATTTTTTCAAAAGGGGTCTTCCTTGGGGTCATCAAAACATGGGATTCTTTTGCAAAGAGGTAATGTAAATCAAGTTTTTTTTTCCCCAATTAGCAATGACCCATACATTGCAAACTCCTGTTTTTTTTAAGAGCATCATACAAAAAAGAAATTGACCAGTTTCCATCACAGTGTTGCAGTGTGATGGAAACTGTTCACTTTTTTGTACAATGCTCTTGAAAAAACAGGAGTGAATTTGCAGCTGATTGGATTGGTTTTTTAAATACACAAGGAAGGAACCAAACAGAAAGGAGAAAGTTTTGGATAGGGTTAGCTAGGATTTTCTTCTTTTCTACAATGTTTCCAACAATGTACTTTCTCTAGGGTCATTGAACATGTGATTGTTTGGCAGAGGGTTCATTCATTCATTCATTCATTCATTCATTCATTATCAACACTAATTTATTCTTTGTATGCTAACAAAATATAGCCAAAATTAACAAAATAGCACATTGTCAATTAGCTACTAAAAGATACACATGTATTTTATCTAAACAATATCACAGTTTAGATCCAAGATCAGTCTACGATTTTGGGAAGTATGATCTTTGTCTACATAATTTTTAAAAGCAACTAAATTCAATCTATTTGAGTATTTCATCACAAAATGGGTTGGGCAAAGAACTAATGGTCTTAGATGTAGAGCATGTTCTTTATCAACTACAACATCTTTATAAACAAAGTGGAGATTTCCTGCCCATGGAAAAAAAAAAATGTCTGTTGCTCCTGTGTTCTTTTTTAGCAGATATATTTCACAAAACATAAGTGTTGATCAAAGATTTGGCCACATATTCTGATAATTAAACCTTTACCAAACAGTCCAGTGTTTTAAAGACCTTGTAGGGAGAAGGCTTTTGAAAATATTGTGGGAAAAGGAGAAAATGCTGGTAGCCAGCATTTTCTCCTTCTCCCACAATGTTTTCTACCCTTTCTGATGTAAATCCTATTACGTGTATTTGTGCCAAATTTAGTTTGTTGTCTGCTAATGCTTTCAATTTGGACGAGTCTAAAATCTTGCCATTTGGTAAAGAGTTAATGATGGGGTCTCTGGTTTGATCCCAAGCTTAGTCTGATTCTGTTCAAGTGTTAATTATAGTCTGTGTCAGGATTCATTCTCCTTCTACCACTGAACATTGACTGCAAGATGTTTATTTGAGAAAGCAGCCAGTGGCTTGAAAAGAATATTGTTTAACTCCTTACCAAAACAATAAAATTTCAGACTTGTACAAACTGAAAGCATTTTTAGACAACAAACTAAATGTTACAAAAAATGTGAAGTTTGTCTTTTGAAGGATAGAAATCATTGCTGGTTACCAGCATTTTTGTTCCATTTCCCACTATGTTTTCAAAAGCTTCTCTGCTGATGGTCGTTACAAATCAGGATTATGTAATGGATACAGTATTGATAAAAGAAACTCCAGGATGCCTTGTGTATAGTAGCCAAGGCTAAAGCATTTCTATTGAAATGTCAGATGACTCTATTTTTCTGTATTAACTCTTTACCAAAAGACAAAATTTTAGACTGGTCCAAAATGGAAGCATTGCAGAAGACAAAATAAATTTTGCGAAACTTCGGGAATTTTTCTTTTGAAGCATAGGAAACATTGTGGGAAAAGGAGAAAATGCTGGTTTCCAGCATTTTGTCCTTTTTCCACAATGTTTTCAAAAGGCCTTTTCCTTGTGATTCGTTAAAACTTGAGATTGTGTGGTAAAGGGCTAAGCGACCCAACTAGGTGCCTTCCTCATATTTAGCTGCTTCGTCTGAATGTTTTTGGCATTTTTTTGATGTACCAATCACTAGGTTGATAAAGTTTATCAACTTTCATTTTGTTTCAGGGCGTGGAGTATATGTTTGGAATTGTGGGTATTCCAGTCATCGAGGTTGCCATGGCAGCCCAGAGAGAGGGCATCAAGTATATTGGAATGAGGAATGAGCAAGCTGTAAGAAACAAGAGTCAAATGTAGACTGTATTGATAGAAGTAGATCTGATGATAAATAGTTAACCCGTTATCAAACAATCCTGTGACCCCGCTGAAGAGCACTTTTCAGAACATTATGGAAAAAGGAGAAAATGCTGATAAACAGCATATTATCCTTTTCCCACAATGTTTTCTTCCCATTTAAAGACATATTTGTTGTATGGAATTCCTTTCAATATAGACAAGACTAAAATTTTGTCATCTGGTAAAGGTTTATAAATGTATATACTCTGAATTATTTGTAACAATTTAATTCCTGAAACAGGTTTGTTTTTTTTTTTTCTATTTTAATGAAAAATCCTTTAACCCTTTACCACACAATCCTGACTTTTAACGACCTCTGGAAAGAAGCCTTTTCAAAACACTGTGGGAAAAGGAGAAAATGCTGGTAACCAGCATTTTCTCCTTTTCCCACAATGTTTTCTACCCTTCCCAAGAGAAATTTCAATTTTTCAGTCACATTTATTATGTAGTCTGCAAATGCTTTCAATTTGAACAAGTTTACATTTTTGTCGTTTGGTAAAGAGTTAACTCTTTACGACACAGTTCCGAGTTTTAACGACTTTTAGAAACAAGACTTTTGAAAACATTGTGGGAAAAGGCGAAAATACTGGTAACCATTATTTTCTCCTTTTCTGAGAGGGTTTTCTACAGTTTCTCAGACAGTTACCCCATGCTTCCCAACTTTTTCAAACAGCAAAGGGGTTTTTTGAGAGTTTCAAGGGGGGAGATTTGGGGTTTCAAGGGGGAGACTTTTTGAGGCATACCGGAAGGTCCTTCTTAAGGTTATTTTTAAACCATTTTAGGCTAAATACGTTTATAATTGAACAAAAGTCTTGTTTATGATTTATTTCTTTTTATTCTTTATTGAAATATTGTTCTTTTTTAAATGTATACATGTGAATATTTAGAGCAAAAACAAAATCAGTCCCATTGAGTTCCATTTGAGTATCATTTTTGTCTGCATAAATCATCAGAAAAATATCTCAAAAGCATAAAGAAAATTGAAAAAATAAAAATGCACTTTTCAAAAAAAAAATCTGGAGGCAATCTTCACACGAAAAAATTCTGGAAGCAAACGTCAGCATCGGTAAGGCTGGGTTATGCTTGGTTCCTCCAATCAGTGCCTTGAGCATTACAAAATTCTCCTGTCGCCGGTAACCAGTCGAATGTTGCTACGTCATTGTTAGCTCCACTGGCCAAAGGCCAGCGGGCTTATGACATGGCCCGGTGTCCGTCATGCGTGCGTGCGTGCATCCGTCAGTGCGTCCATGCGTCCGTCCGTCCATCCGTTAACTTTTATTTCAAACATCTTCTTCTCTGAAACTACCCATCCAATTTTCATGAAACTTCACAGAAATGATCCTGCCATGGTCCTCTTCAGAATTTCTTGAAAGAATTTGATTCCTTCAAAAACTCTGGTTGCCATGGCAACAAAACTGAAAAATATTGGAAATCTTTAAAAATCTTCTTGTCTGAAACCATAAGGCATAGGGCTACCAAATTTGGCATGTAGCTTTATGTAGTAGACCTGTATCAAGTTTCTTCAAATTATAGCCCTGGGGTCACAAGTTTTACATAGGCTTATATAGAGAAAACTTTAAAAATCTTCCTGTACCTAGCTATAAGGCCTAGAGCTACCAAATTTTGCATGTTGCTATATCTAGTAGGCCTCTACCAAACGGGCCAAAATTTTAGCCCTGGGGTCAAAATTGGCCCCACCGCAATTGTCACAAGTTTTACATGGGCTTACGTAGTGACAACTTAAGAAATCTTCCTGTTTTGATTTTTTCTTTTTGAAATTAGCCTTGCATCAGGGGTCTTATGTTTTACAGAGGCTTCATATGGACAAAACTTGAAAATCACCTTGTTTATAACCATAGAGCATAGACTTGTCTTATTTTGGCATGTGGCTTTATCTTGTGGACCTCTACCAGGGTTCAAGTAATTATAGCCCTGGGATCAAAAATGGCTTTGCCCTGCGGGTCTCAACTTTCAGATGGGCTTTTACAGAGAAAACTTTGTAAGTCTTCATTTTGAAACCATTTGGCTCAGAATTGAGATGTTTAGTATTTATGGTTTATATTTATAAGCCAGTGGAGCGATACAGGGCCATCATGGCCCTCTTGTTTTAAATAAAACTACGATCACGTTCTGGTCTATCTATTTTTAGAAAAATTGGAATATTAGTGGTCACTTTGAGCAGTAAGAGTTTAAAACTTCGTAGTTGTTCATTGTTTTTGTTACTGATTAACTTAATGTTTTCACTCATTTTTGTCTGCATCCCGGGGACGCAATAAGCACTGGTATTTTGTGTTATAGATCTATACTCTGAGGACGTAATTTACCTGTTAACGTCAGGTGAACACCGTTTTGATTTCCACTCTGAAAATAACTGGTACCCATTGTATTCTCCCGTAGCCGTCCGATAGAAGATCGATAACAGGTTGCCAGTTTACTCTGAAAAGTACCTTGGCCCATTCTCAAATTTGATAGGTTCACGATCATCGATCGATAAATCTCAGTCTCTTGATTCCTATTTATGGACAATGAACCTGATTGACTGTGAAATACACACACGTGTCAACTAGTTGTAAACTCTGGATAATATACATGTACGTGTACATGTACCTTGGGTACAAATTTATCATTCCCTCTTTACCTATATGTTGGATTTTTTCCAAATCAGGTTTTTTTAACTGTCTGTCGGGGTGATCGGGTATTTTGTCTTGAATCGGGAGACTCCCGATGAAATCAGGAGAGTTGGGAAGTATGTTACAGGGTTCCCACGCAGCCTTGAAATCGGGAAAAGTCCTCAATTTTTGTACCAACCCTTGAAAAGTCCTTGAATTTTCTGATAAATGTCCTAAACTGGGAAAAAGTCGGGAATTTTCTTTTAGAATTATTCAAGTAGCAGTAGTCCTGAAATCAGCAAGTAAACATGGAAGAAATTGACGGTATTGACAGTAATTCTACTAAATACGAACATGTATGCCCACTTTTACGATTCCGTTCACAAAAATACTTTATGGGAAATCCTAATACTGACTATATTTAGATAATTTTCTGGAAATGCTTATGAAGGGCACCTGTCCAAAATATTGCGATTTTTACCTGATCCGATGACGTAGCGCAAGGGCAAGTAATCCAGACATGCGGAATATTTGAAACCGTAGCGCACAGTCGTCACAAAAACACAAACCGGCTGCCGAATTTATTTTCGTCTAATAGGTTATTAGAATTTATACTGCTCACAAATGTACGTCAAGCCTAACCGTAAACTAACTTCGTCGAATTCCTTTGATTGACGCAGATGACTATGAGTCTTTTTTTTTTGAGAGCCTCAAGGGGCTCCAGAGGGGTCGGTCAATAATTATTCAGATCTTTTATTTTGCTCCGGGGATAGGAAAACATAAAAGAAAATCTTGTGTCCTGGGTTACTGCCCCACTTAGGCTCATTATCATAATTAAACACGCAACCTGTAGTAAATATTATAATAGTGGTAGCCGTCACAATCCCGATAAAGGAGCTCAATAGGGGTCTGTTGTGTCATTATCTTATATTTGTTATTTTGTCTCGGAGATAAAAAACCAAAAATATCCGTGATAGGTGGTACTGCCCCACTTAAGCTCATTGGTTTTATCATCCTTGGTATCCACTGCAAATAGTGGAATGTAGGGGTAAGTGTCACAATCCAGATGAAGGGGCTCCAGAGGGGTCGGTTAATAATAATAGATTTTTTATTTTGCTCCGGGGATAGAAAAACATAAAAAAAATCTTGTGTACTGTGGTACTGCCCCACTAAAGCTCATTATCATAATTAAACATGCAACCTATAGTAAATATTAGGCTATAGTGGTAGCCGTCACAATCCCGTTGAAGGGGCTCAATAGGGGTCTGTTGTGTCATTATCTAATATTTGTTATGTTGTCTCAGAGATAAAAAACGAAAAATATCCCTATGATAGGTGGTAATGCCCCACTAAAGCTTATTGGTTTTATCATCCATTATGTCCACTGCAGATAAAGGACCATTGGGGTAAGTGTCATAATCCCCATAAGGGGGCTCCAGAGGGGTCAGTCAATAATTATTCAGATTTTTTTATTTTTGCTTGTGGATAGGAAAACATAAAAAAATCTTGTGTCCTGTGGTGCTGCCCCACTAAAGCTCATTATCATAATTAACCATGCAAGCTATAGTAAATATGTGGCTATAGTGGTAGGTATCACAATCCCGATGAAGGGGCTCAAAAGGGGTCTGTTGTGTCATTATCTAGTATTAGTAATGTTGTCTCAGACATTAATAACTAAAACTATCCCTGTGATAGGTGGTACAGCCCCACTAAAGCTAACTGGTTTTATCATCCCTGGTATCCACTGCAAGTAGTGGACTGTAGGGGTAAGTGTCACAATCCCCATACAGGGCCTCCTGAAGGGTCGGGTAATAATTATTCAGTTTTTTTATTTTGCTCCGGGGATAGAAAAACATAAAAAAAATCCCTTTTTTGAGAGAATGTTGGACTTTCTAGGTTGGTGCAGTTATCCATGGATGGTCCAAATGTTAACTGGGCAGCATTTGAAAAATTAAACCAAAAGATCTGTGCCGATACAGGAAGAAAGCTTTTAAATGTGGGTTGATGTGGACTACACACTGTTCATAATGCATTTAGTACTGCAGTAGGTGTAACAGGATGGAGTGTATCAGGTGGTCTGTATGCAATGCACTGGCTCTTTAAAGATACTCCAGCTGGAAGAGAAGATTATGAAAATGTTACTAAACAGGCATTGTACCCACTGAAATACTGTGCTCATCGTTGGGTAGAAAATACTAGAGTTTGTGAATGGGCTCTACATATTCTTCCTCATTTAATACAGTATGTAGATAGTGTTAGCAAAAAGGTTGCTAAAGATCCAGGTACAAAGTCATTCCAGTCTGTAAAACATTTCTGTTGTGATAAACTGGCAAAGTCAAAACTTGGGTTTATAATTTCAGTTGCTAAGCCCATTGAAAAGTTCCTCACAAATTTTCAGAGTGATAAACCTATGCTGCCTTTTATTGCCACTCAATTAAAGATGTTGTTTAGAGATATTATGAAAAGGTTCATCAAAACTGAAGTGATAGCCAGTGCAACTACTGCTCAGAAACTTATTTCTATAGATGTTAATGATGAAAAAAATCATAAACATATACATAGGGTTGATGTTGACTGTGTAGCAACTGAAGAGCTGAAAGTAGTGGAAAAAGATAAAAGTGTAAGTGAAAGACAAATTTTTGATTTCAAAGCATCATGTAAAACATTTTTACTGACACTTACTGCGAAGTTGGTGGCAAAGTCACCATTACACAAGAGCATTGTGAGAAACTTAACATGTTTAAATCCAGAAGAAATTTGTAGACATAACCAGAAATGCATTGACAAATTTAAAGCTATAGTATCAGTTCTTATAAATGAAAAATACATACATGTGTTAGATGGGGATGAAGTCCAGCGTCAGTTTGAATATTTTGTAGAAGAATATAAGCATAGGGAGAATTTCACTAGTTTTTCTAAGGAAAAAGATAGACTTGATCAACTGTATTTTTCTTCTATGGCCAATGACAAAAAGTATGACAAATTATGGCCTGTGATCTCAAAGCTGTTGCTGCTTTCCCATGGACAGGCTACAGTAGAACGTGGGTTTTCTACAAATAAAGAAGTGTTGGAACAGAATTTGTCTGAGAGAAATCTCGTGGCAAAGAGAGTCATTAAAGATTTTATAAAGCATGTTGGAGGTATTCAGAATATTGAAGTGACCAAGGAATTGCTCCAGTCAGCTCAGAGTGCACGCCAAATGTATTTTGCTTATCTTGAAGAGAGTAAGAAATATAAGGAGTTAAAAGCTAAATCAGAGAAACGAAAACTAATGGACGATGAAGTTGAAACTATAAGAAAAAAATACAAGCAGTTTGGGACAGACATAGAAATACTGAATGAATCTACTGATGAGAATATGAGACTGGCAGAAGAAAAGCAGAATTTGTCATTTGTTTCAAAAGCTAATGCTCTCAGAAACAAAGCAAAATTAAAAATGGAAGAAGCAAAGTATTTGAATCAGCTTCTTTGTGAGAAAGAATCAATGTTAAACAATATGTGACTGGACATTATTTTTGGTAAATTGTTACTGGTAAATCTAGAAGTGTATATGATGCACAATATATTTTGGGAAATAATTAGTTATCAAGAGCATGAACTAGTGAAACCAAAGTAGAGAAGTTAGCATTACAGTTTTTGCAGTCTTATCTGATTCCACATGATAGATCCTGTTAGGCTATCTGTTGTAACCTTATGTCACAATTTAAAGTACCACTTGGATCTTTTTAGTACTGGTTTCCTTGTATATTGATCTTGTTTTTTTTTCAATACTTGCTAATGTTACTTTGATAGTTCAATATTGTTCCAACCTTTTTATACATTGTTGAAATTAGATTGGTACACATAGGGTATGTCTAAGTAGTCTTATGATAAATGATTAACTCTTTACCAGACAACAAAATGTAGACTTTGTTCAAGTTGAAAGCGTTTGCAGATGACAAATTAAGTATTGCCCAAATAATGAAATCTGTATCTGAAAGGTTAGAAAACACTGTGGGAAAAGGAGAAAATGCTCATTATGAGCATATTCTCCGTTTCCCACAATGTTTCAAAAGACTTATTCATCAGAGTTGTAAAAATCAGGCCTTATCTGGAAAATGGTTAATAGTAGATACTTTACGTCTTTCCCTCATATAGATGACCTTTGACACGTCTGCAATGAATACACTTTAAAATTGTCTGAAGGAAGTGTTCTTTATTTGGACAAATTGAAGTATTCAACATGTTCTGAGACAATGGAAAGATAGTAACAATAGGATAAATTGCTTGTTATGAGCAATTTCTTCTTTTGTTATAATGATTTCAAAAGTCATCTGCTGCAGTCATGCATTTGTCAATTGTATCAGTTAAGCCTTTATCACACAATCCCGACTTTTAACGACCCTAATAAAGAAGCCTTTTGAAAATAACCAGCATTTTCTCCTTTTCCCACAATATTTTCTACCCTTTACAAAACAAGTTTCAGTATTTTGGTCATATTTATTTTGTCGTCTGCAAATGCTTTCAATTTAGAATAGTCTGAAATTTTGTCGTTTGGTAAAGAGTTAAAGAGTTTACCTATGATGCCTGTACCAACAACTACTCCTATTATCTAAGAAGCTATTTTCAACCCTATGCATGTTCAGTAAATAACAGATGGATTCATCTAGATCATAGATGTGAATTTTGATCTGTCTATCACAAGTTGAAGGGTTTGCATGTTTCAAGTGTAAAACAATAACGGGTAGTGCAGAATCAAGATCAGACTGCATGTACTGTGCAGCCTGATCTTGATCACTCCTCAAAGGTGTCTTAATTTGCTGCTGGCATTCAAAGAGATAAATTAGACAGAAAGCTTCAGGTAAAACAAAAGAATATGTACTGGGTATGTAAAAAAAACTATAAATGGATTGTTTAAAAAAACATGGCAGGAAATTCAGCTATTGGTTCCTTACAAAAAGATTGATTTCCCCATAAAAGAAAAGCGACAATATTTTCTTGGGCCTAGAGATTTAAATTTGTCAAAAGGAGTATCTGTGGGATAGTTGGATAATAGATGAAAAATTAAAGCTCAGAGTTTTGCTCATAAAATTATGTTGAAAAATGATTAATTGTATTTCTCCTTTTCTATTATGAAAAGGAATTAACCCTTTCTCTGATTGAAACAACTGTCTTTGTAGTCAAAAGTATTTAAAAGCATTTTAGGAAAAGATGAAATTACTCAGAACAAGCAATGTCTCCTTTTCCCACAATGTTTTTTACCCTAATTTCAAGTCTTCCCTTCATTGCAGTTCACTGTTTTTGTTAGGCAACCCTTCAACAAACAAACCTTTATTTTTACATGTTTGCAGAAGAAGCCTTATGAAAAACAATATGGAAAAAATGAAGGCTCAGAATAGCAGTTTCTCCTTTTCCCACATTGTTTTCTCTCCTATTCCTACCAGAAAACTGCATTTCATTATGGTAAGTTTTTATGTCCCCCCTTCGAAGAAGAGGGGGTATATTGCTTTGCACCTATCTGTCCGTCCGTCAGTCGTATTTCCTTGTCCGATCAATAACTAGAGTTTGATTAGGCCCAGCCTTTTCAAACTTCATACAGACATTGGTCATAGAGAGTAGATGTTCCCTTTTGATTTTGGGGTCAATCGGATAAAGATCAAGGTCACAGTGACCTTCAAAATAGATCGCTACACAGGCTTTCTGTGACAAAGCAGCATTAGGGGGGCATGTCCTGTTTTACAAACAGACTTGTTGAATTCTGCAGTTGCTTTCAATGTGGAGAAGTCTAAAATCTGTATTATGGTTAAGGGTTAAAAGGTTGAACAGTTGTTCTTTTGTGATGTTTTTTTCCTGTACAGACATATAATTTTATGTTTTTGGACTCCCAACAGCAAGTCAATACTTGATACATGTCTCTTGTGGAAAAAAAATGAGCACTTCCTGCAACATGGTTTTTTTCACTGCTACTAAAATATTCTAAATTTTTAGTATTTAACCCTTTACCACACAATCCCGACTTTTAACGACTCTGAAATAGAAGCCTTTTGAAAACATTGTGGGAATAGGAGAAAATGCTGGTAACCAGAGAAAATGCTGGTAACCAGCATTTTCTCATTTTCCCACAATGTTTTCTACCCTATCCAAGACAAATTTCAATTTTTGAGTCACGTTTATTTTGTGGTCTGCAAGTGCTTTCAGTTTGGACAAGTCTAAAATTTTGTTGTTTGGGAAAGAGTTAAGATGTTAAGGTAGGTTGATTTTTGAGATATAAGTTGTATTTTTTGTTTAATATTAGAAACTGACTTCAAAAATAAAAGTCATGAGCAAGTTATAAAATGTTTTTATTCAGACATGTCACAGGGCCCTGACCAAACACATTCTGACCTTTAGCCAGTAAAGCTAACAAGAGCACCACATTTGATATGCTTACTCTTTCCCTGATATATATTCCTTGTAACACATTAGAAGGTTGATTATATGGTGTTTAACTCTGTTTTCAACATTATTTCAGTTATATTGCAGCAGCCAGGGCACCTATCCATGCTTTTCCTGGAGTTTCTGTTACCAGTACTCCGCACAGTATTCTTTCCAAGCCACTGGCTGCTTTCCCACATAACCATTGTCGAAACACATTAGATGGAGACTGCTGTGGAAAACATTGTTGGGAAAAGTTAAGTTGCTCATGAGCATTTTTTTCCCTTTTCCCATAATGTTTTCTATGCTACCAGTATTTTAAGATCTGATTTAAACCAGTTTTGAATTTTCATCTGCAGCCTCCCTCAATTTGGAACAGTCTCAAAGTTGCATTCCAGGGAAAGGGATAATATGATAATTGGCGTTAAAAGACATTTCAGTTTGAATCCTTGAAATTCAGTAAATTATCGTTGAAAAGTCCTTGAATTTCTTTCCTGATGGAGAGTGGGAACCCTGATGTTATCCACATTTCAGCTACATTTAATTATTTTAATAGAATGTGCAAACAGACTTGTTTTCTGACTTATGTTTGTTATTCCAAACGCATTTCACTAACATTAACAGACTTATGTAACATTCTCAAGTCCTGTGTTGACACAACCTTTCGGACTCAGCTGAGCAAAATAATGGACTTAAGTCTGTTAACTCTTTACCACACAATCACAGGTTTTAACGACCCCGAAGAAAAAGCCTTTTGTTAACATTGTGGGAAAAGGAGAAAATGATGCTAACCAGCATTTTCTCCTTTTCCCACAATGTTTTCTAAACTTCCCAAAACAAATTTAAATTTTTGAGTCGCATTTATTTTGTCGTCTGCAAATGCTTTCAATTTCAAAAAGTCTAAAATTTTGTCGTTTGGTAAAGGGTTAATTGACGTAAGTCCACTTATTTTGCTTAGTTGAGTCTAAAACAGTGTCAACTCAGGATTTTGAGAATGTTACTATAGTCAGTTAATGTTGCTGACATGTGTCTCAAATAACAAACTCAACTTAAGTCAGAACCTGGTACCATAAGAAGATTTGAGTAAAATAAGAGACTTAAGTTAACTTTTTTCGTTAAACCAGCCCCAGGGTTAATTTGGACAGGCTTTTTTGTGCCAAGGACACATTTTTATTTTGTTTAGTGCAACAACAAATACAGGTCAGGCTGAGAGAATGTGATAAACTGCAATCGGATGAATTGGGTCGACCTGTTGGGTCAGTTTCAGATTGAAACACAAATATGTGCAGTTTGGGGTTTACAATAAATGAGTAAGATATCTAATTTGCAAGTCCACTTTTTTCATTGGCTAATATTATCAACCAATCATTGAATTGTTGACCCAGTTATCTTTTGTTGTCTTTATTGCAATGCATTTCATTGAGGAAGAAAAGTTTTGAAATTTCTATTCTTGCCAGGAAAGAAAGGCTGATTTTTCGGCCTTTTGGCCGATGAAGGCCAAGTAAGTTTTGATCAGAGAGTCACATATTCTGCTATTCAAATATTATACGAGGGACACTTTTTAAGTTCGTAGAGTAAGCCTATAACTTTTTAACGCGATAATGAAGTTGCACGATTTTTTACACAGAACTTGCGTAATCATTCCTCTCTCGAACGGTGTCACGGTATGCGGCACACGAAGTCCACGTGCGCTGGGTATTTTCAACACGTGGTTTTATGCACTATAGTAAAATATAGTGTTCAATATGGATGGAAAAATCTCTGAACAGAGAGTATATTGTAAGATTCGAGCACAGCTCGGGTTTCCGCCAACAGAAATTCATGCTGATTTGCAAAAAGTTTATGGGAATGGTGCTTTAAAATATGCTACAGTTTGCAAGTGGATACGTCGTTTTAATGATGGTCGGGAGTCAATTGAAAATGACCCTCGGGTGGGTAGGCCGGTTTCCGTTTTGACGGAAAAGAACGTTGCTACCGTGAAAACGTTAATTGAGGAAGACGCACGTTATACCGTGCAAGAGATAGAAAAATTAAGTGGCATTCATTCGTCAAGTGTTTTGAAGATCTTACGTGAACGACTTGGGCTACGTAAGATCTGCGCGCGCTGGGTGCCCCATTTGCTCACTGACGAGCAGAAACAAAGTCGGGTTAGACTTGCATCGCAAGTTATAGAAAAATATGATAAATGTGACCCACGTCGTTTGGAAGAGATAGTTACAGGTGATGAAACCTGGATCTATCATTTTCAACCCGATTCTAAGGCTAAAAATAAGGTTTGGGTTTCATCTGAGGGCGACAGACCTGTCATTGCGCGTCGTTGCAAAACATCAAATCGCATGTTGTATGCGATATTCTTTGATTCGAAAGGTCCAGTCCTTCAAATTCCAGTCCCGAAAGGTAGTTCTGTCACTGGAAAGTTTTACAGAGAAAGTGTTCTTACTCAACTTGTTGATTTCTATCAGAAACGCAGACCGCGCACCGGTGTCCGCGGCATCAAATTACTCCATGATAACGCACCGGCCCATAAATCCGCTACGGTACAGGAATATCTGAAAGAATCTGGGCTCGATGTCTTAGATCATCCCCCATACAGCCCTGACCTGTCCCCCTGTGACTTGGTTGTTCCAAAGACTAAAGGAAATGCTGGCAGGGCACCGTTTTGAATCCCGTTGTGGTATAGGCAGTGCGGTCTACCAGTGTCTGCAACATATACCTAAAGAGGACTACCGGGCGACGTTCCGGAAATGGGTAGATCGGTGTAAAATGTGTGTGGAGGCAGACGGGGCATATTTCGAAGGTCTTAGATAAATAAAATTGTGATATTTCAAGCGGTTTTAAAAAGACCGCCCTACTCTACGAACTTAAAAAGTGTCCCTCGTACGATAGACCTTTGGATGACATTTTATAACAGACACTAATGTTTATACTGCAGTGTCTTAGAACCTTACATAATCTAACGTTTCATGCCAAGTTGTTTACCCCAATAAACCTTTTTCCATGTCTTGGATTTTTGTTTTGAGTAGCACCTTTTTTGCTTCTACTTTGAATTTTAACATTAATTTTAACATTGATGTGGAGAAGTTCATCTACTCGTAGGTGGATTGAACAGCAAGCAAAAAATAACCTGTTGCATATGTAAGCTGTAGTTCTTTAACACTTTACCAAATGACAACATTTTGGAGTCCACCGGAGTGAAAACTTTGCAGACCACTTATTAAATGTAGCATAAATTAATGATGATTTCTGGTTACCAACATTTTCTCATTTCAAACTCGGCATTGTGTGTTAAAGAGCTAATGTTGATATGGCATAAAACCAAAGGCACCTTTTTTAATTAAATCTCAGCTCTGTGAAAAAAATTTATGGGCTGCGCCCTGGAGAAAAGGGGTTTAATACATCTTGATCAGTGCATTGAACAAGCAAGTCATCATATAGTTATGGATTTATAAAATTAACTTTCTCTAACAACTGACTGAATCATGAGGTAGAATGGTCTGTGTAAATGCAGAAAATTTAACAATAGCAAAAAGTTTTGACCCATGTCAGCACGTGGTTCGATACTTTCTGTAGATGCATTAAACCCCTTTTCACAGAGCTCAATAAAACAAGATGTCCAACAGGACACCTGCCAAGCATGACGGCTAGTTAATGTCAATTTTTAGCTCCACTGGCCGAAGGCCAGCGGGCTTATGTTATGGCCCGGTGTCCGTCGTGCGTGCGTCCGTCCGTGTGTGCGTGCGTCTGTCCGCGTGTTAACTTTTATTTCAAACATTTTCTTCTCTGAAACTACCCATCCAATTTTCATGAAACTTCACAGAAATGATCCTGCCATGGTCCTCTTCAGAATTTCTTGAAAGAATTTGATTCCTTCAAAAACTCTGGTTGCCATGGCAACAAAACTGAAAAATATTGGAAATCTTTAAAAATCTTCTTGTCTGAAACCATAAGGCATAGGGCTACCAAATTTGGCATGTAGCTTTATGTAGTAGACCTGTATCAAGTTTCTTCAAATTATAGCCCTGGGGTCACAAGTTTTACATAGGCTTATATAGAGAAAACTTTAAAAATCTTCCTGTACCTAGCTATAAGGCCTAGAGCTACCAAATTTTGCATGTTGCTATATCTAGTAGGCCTCTACCAAACGGGCCAAAATTTTAGCCCTGGGGTCAAAATTGGCCCCACCGCAATTGTCACAAGTTTTACATGGGCTTACATAGTGACAACTTAAGAAATCTTCCTGTTTTGATTTTTAGCTCCACTGGCCGAAGGCCAGCGGGCTTATGTCATGGCCCGGTGTCCGTCGTGCGTCCCTCCGTCCATGCGTCCGTCCGTCCGTCCGTGCGTTAACTTTTATTTCAAACATCTTCTTCTCTGAAACTACCCATCCAATTTTCATGAAACTTCACAGAAATGATCCTGCCATGGTCCTCTTCAGAATTTCTTGAAAGAATTTGATTCCTTCAAAAACTCAGGTTGCCATGGCAACAAAACTGAAAAATATTGGAAATCTTTAAAAATCTTCTTGTCTGAAACCATAAGGCATAGGGCTACCAAATTTGGCATGTAGCTTTATGTAGTAGACCTCTATCATGTTTCTTGAAATTATAACCCTGGGGTCAAAATTGGCTCTGCCCCAGGGGTCACAAGTTTTACATAGGCTTATATAGAGAAAACTTTAAAAATCTTCTTGTCTGAAACCATAAGGCATAGGGCTACCAAATTTGGCATGTAGCTTTATGTAGTAGACCTCTATCATGTTTCTTGAAATTATAGCCCTGGGGTCAAAATTGGCTCTGCCCCAGGGTTCACAAGTTTTACATAGGCTTATATAGAGAAAACTTTAAAAATCTTCCTGTACCTAGCCATAAGGCCTAGAGCTACCAAATTTTGCATCTAGCTTGATCTAGTTGGGGTCTACCAAAAGTGCCCAAATTATAGTCTCAATTGGTCTCATGCTGGGTGGGGGGGGGTCACAAGATTTACATAGGCTTACATAGGGAAAACTTTTAAATCTTGGTGTACATAGCCATAAGGCTTAGGCTACCAAATTTTGCATAATTATAGCATTATCTAGTAGACAACTACAAAGAGGGCCCAAGTTACAGCCCTAGGATCAAGTTTGGCCCTGCACCAGGGGTCAAGTTTTACATGGGTTTATGGAGTGAAAAGTTCAGAAACCGTCTTGTCACTAGCCATAAGGCCAAGAACTCCCAAATTTGGCATGTTATTCTTCTAATACACATGTTCCCCATTTAGTCCGACTGTAGCCCTTGGGTCAAAGTTTTATAAGGGCTTATATAGTGAAGACTTCTCTTGATGGTTTATATTTATAAGCCACTGGAGCAATACAGGGCCATCATGGCCCTCTTGTTTTTTAAATTAGCCTTGCATCAGGGTTCATATGTTTTACAGAGGCTTCATATGGACAAAACATGAAAATCACCTTATTTATAACCATAGAGCATAGACTTGTATTATTTTGGCATGTGGCTTTATCTTGTGGACCTCTACCAGGGTTCAAGTAATTATAGCTCTGGGATCAAAAATGGCTTTGCCTTGCATCTCAACTTTCACATGTGCTTTTACAGAGAAAACTTTGTAAGTCTTCATTTTGAAACCATTTGGCTCAGAATTGAAATGTTTAGTATTTATGGTTTATATTTTTAACCCTTTCCCAAACAAGCCCTGGTTTTCACGTGTCTGCAGTACAAGTCTTTTGAAAACACTGTGGGAAAAGGAGAAATTGCTCGTAACGAGCAATTTCTCCTTTTCCCACAGTGTTACCCTTTTGGAGAACTTTCCGCCATTTTCATCAAATCTGAAATTGTCGTCTGCAAACTCTTTCAGTTTGGAAGGGTCTAAAATTTGTCGTTTGGGAAAGGGTTAAGCCAGTGGAGCGATACAGGGCCATCATGGCCCGCTTGTTTTTCACATATTTCTACACTAGAATGGATAATAGAAAAAAAATTTATTGTGTCTTATGGTAATTCATTCTCAAACTGGCACATAGAATGAAGGAAATGGATGAGTATTAAAGACCCAGAAGCTGCCAAATGTAAAACAGTGCCAGTGTCAAAATACATTTAACTCTTTACCAAACGACAAAATTTTAGACTTGCCAAAATTGAAAGCTTTTGCAGACGACAAAATAATTGTGACTCAAAAATAGAAATCCACTTTTGGAAGGGTAGAAAATATTGTGGGAAGAGGAGAAAATGCTGGTTACCAGCATTTTCTCCTTTTCCCACAATGTTTTCAAAATGCACTTTCCTTTGGGTCGTTAAAACTCGGGATTGTGTGGTAAAGGGTTAAATGTAAATCCTACCATTTACAAGTATGGACATTTTTGTGCAGATGAAAATTTGTTTTTGTATGGTCAGTCCAAGTTTTAATCCCTGGCAGAAAACTGGATATGAAAACTAGGTTAAAAGTTGCCAGGTCGCTCTATCTTTTGTGTACTTTACCTGATTTTAGAATTAATTTTTCTGCCAGGTACTAATACTTGGACCGACAATACAATAACATATCGTCATCTTCACAAAATTTTACATACTTCTAGAAGGTATGATTCGATTTTAAATGCATTTTAACACCCACCTTGTTTACTTTTGGTCGCTACAGGGCTTTTAAATAGAGTTATAAAACTGAACACTTTGGAGGTGGACCATCTTTCCTCTTCCAGTGTGGAAATTTTAACCCTTTACCCCACAATACCCCCTTTTAACGACCCTAAGAAAGAAGCCTTTTGAAAACATGGTGGGAAAAGGAGAAAATGCAGGTAACCAGCATTTTCTCCTTTTCCCACAATTTTTTCTACCCTATCAAAGAAAAATTGCACCATTTGAGACACATTGAAATTGTCGTCTGCAGATGCATTCAATTTGGACAAGGCTGAAACTCTGTCGTCTGGTAAAGGGTTAATACAATGGTACATAGCAGTATATTAATTGAATCTGATTGGTCAATGAAATTTAGGTATCTGCTTATGATAAAACAGTGATGGCTAGAAATAGTATTTATCAACCAAATTTTGCAGAACAAAAATGTTTTAACCCTTTACCAGACGACAAAGTTTCAGCCTTGTCCAACTGAAAGCATTTGCAGACGACAATTTCAATGTGGCTCAAATAGTGCAATTTTTCTTTGATAGGATGGTAAACATTGTGGGAAAAGGAGAAAATGCTGGTTACCAGCATTTTCCCCTTTTCCCACAATGTTTTTTTAAGGCTTCTTTCCCAGGGGCATTAAAAGGCAGCAGTGTACTGTTAAAGGGTTAAGAGTATGTACCCTTCTCATCGATACTGGTCAGTTCTCTGATGGCATACTATTTTCTTTGTCTCTTTTCTAATTGTAGGCATCTTACGCTGCTTCAGCCATTGGCTATCTAACAGGGAGGTAGGTTTTGTGATAGATCTTGAGACTTTGAAAAGAACAGAATATTCTTTTTCCTGAAATATTAAACAGATCCAAATAGTTTAATTCAAAGTAAATGCACATGTAGTTCAGATGAGAATAACCCTTTAGCAAACAATCCCATGTTTCAACAACCACGAGGGAAAAAAGGCTTTTGAAAGCATTTTGAGAAAAGGAGAAAATGCTGGTAACCAGCAGTTTCTCCTTTTACACAGTATTTTCTACCTATTCACAGACAAATCCCATTATTTGAACAGCATTTGTCATCTGAGAGTACCTTCTCTACAGACAAGTCTAAAATTTGGTTGCTTGGTTAAGGGTGACTGTTAACAACCCTGTGGAAAAAGCTGAGAACATTGTTGGAAAAGAAGAAAATGCTTGTAACTTATATTCTCTCTTTTTCAACAGTATTTTCTACCCTTTTAAAAACAAATCCCATTGTTTGAGCATTTTTTTTTTCGTCATCTGCAAACACTTTCAATTTGGATGTCTTTAAATGTTTGTTGTTTGGTTAGCTCTTTACCACACAATCCGGAATTTTAACGACCCTGGGGAGGAAGGCTTTTGAAAACATAGAGAGAAAAGGAGAAAATGCTGGTAACCAGCATTTTCTCCTGTTCCCACAATATTTTCAACCCTTCCCAAACTAAATTTCAATTTTTGGGCCACACTTATTTTGTTGTCTGCAAATTCTTTGAATTTGGTAAAGAGTTAAGAGTTAATCTTAAAAAGAAATAAGTGTAAATCCAAGATTCAGCAAATCATGCAAGACACTAAGTCTTTTACTCGCCAAAGGGTGATATACATGTATACTCTGTACCAAAAGACAAATTTTAGACTTGTCCATATTGAAAGCATTTGCAGATGACAAAATAAACTTGACTCATGTATTGATATTTGTGAGTGAAAAGTTAGAAAACATTGTGGGAAAAGGAGAAAATGCTGGTTACCAGCATTTTCTCCTTTTCCCACAATGTTTTCAAAACCTTTTTTCCCTGGGGTTGTTAAAGGCGGCATTGTGTGGTGAAGGGTTAACGTTTTGTTCTACTCGTTTTCCAGACCCGCTGTATGTCTTGTTGTTTCTGGTCCTGGGCTAGTTCATGCTCTTGCTGGAATGTCTAATGCCATGGAAAACTGTTGGTAGGTACATGTATGTGAGCCATGTTCTATGAAAAAGGGGGTTAAATGCATTTGCAAAAAGCATTGACCTAGGTCAGCTTGCTCACTCCATGCAGGCTGACCCAAGTTGAAACTCTTTGCTTTTGGTAAATTTTCTGCATGTGAAAGGATCAGTCTACCTTGGGAGTCATGCAGTCAGTTGTTAGACAAACTGGATTTTATGGATACATAATCATGTGGTGACTTGCTTGGTATAATGTATCACAGGGATGCAGTAAGCCCCCTTTTGCCAGAGTGTAGCTCACATGGTTTAATCTTTATTATATACCAAGGGAATATCTCTGTTTGCCACTATGCTTTAACCTTAATGTAGTATTAAACTTTAATTCCTGTTGATGTACTTTTGTTTGTACAGTGTTTAACACTGTTTTCAACCTTATGAGTATTTCAGTCATTTTGTGGTGGCCATTGAACCTATCCATTCTTTCCTGGAGTTTCTTTCACCAATACTTTGAATAATATTCTTTCCAAGCCACTGGCTGCTTTCCCACATTACCATGGTCGAAACAATGAATGGTTAGAGAGGAATGATACCATGACTATCATCACTCGTTGGTAAGAAACTGTCTGGTATTAGAACCAGAAAACCCAAGGCTTCAAGCCCAGTATGTCACCATGTCGGCTATCCAGGCTTGGGATTGATTATTATAATTTGGCAAGGATGATTACAAAGTCATCTACATGTATTACATTATATATTTCAGGAAATGGTGAATTAACTCCTTATGAACGGACAAATTTGTATATGGATTGATATTAAAAACAATTACAGACAAATAAAAAAAATATGGCTTAAATGATTTATCTTTTGATTGCTTGAAAATATAGTGAGAAAGGGATGAGATGCTGGTTACCTGCATTTTTGTCTTTTCTGTTAATGTTTGTAAAGGCCTGTATCCTTAAGTTTGTTAAAATATGGGATTTTTTTTTTTTTTTTTGGGGGGGGGGAGGGGGGGACATTTGCAAGCGACAAATTAAATGTGTCCCAATGATCCAGTGATAGGAATTAGATATAAGAGGGTAGAAAACATTGTTGCAAAAGGAGAACTTGCTAGTAACCAAAATTTTCCCTTTTTCCTACAATGTTTTCAAAAGGCATCTTCCTCCAGGTTGTTAAAGCAAGGGATTGTTTGATAAAAGGTTAAGGTATTTATGGATGTTTGTTAACTCTGTACCAGACAACAGATTTTGAACTTGTCAAAATTTAAAGCATGTTCCAGACAACAAAGTAAATGTGAAACAAAAACTTAGATTTATCTGCTGAAGGGAAGAAAACGTTGCGGGAAATGGAGAAAATGCTGCTCTTTTTTTCAGATTGTTTTCAATTCTTTCTTCCTCAAGGTTGTAAAAACTTGGGAGTGTGTGGTAAAGGGTTAAGACAGTGGTATTTTTGTACAATTTCAGGCCAGTCATAGTTATTGGGGGCTCATCAGAAAAGGATCAAGATAAAATGGGAGCGTTTCAGGAATATCCGCAAGTCGAGTGCGCAAGAATGTACACAAAGCTGTCTTGTCAGCCCAGTAGAATTGAGAGAATTCCATATTATGTTGAAAAGGTCAGTGAAGGTTTTTTTTACACCGATCTATGTATAGTATAACCTTGTTTTATCAAAATCTAGTGAAACACTGAACATAAAAAAATGCTGGTCCCACTGGCTCCAAAAATATTAGGAGGTTGAGCATTTTCTATATCTTTCCTGGACCTGCTGACATTTCCTATTAACCAAGAACAGGCATAGAAATCAAAATGTTGGATCTTGAGAGTGACAGTTTTCTTTTACCCGTTTACAATGTTGATTTAACCCTTTACAACACAATTCTGAGTTTTAATGACCCTGAGAAAGAAATCTTTTGAAAACATTGTGGGAGAAGCAGAAAATGCTGGTTACCAACAAAGTCCATCATCTATACCACACTGAGTCTGTCATCTGCAATTGCTTTCAATTTGGACCAGTCTAAAATTTTGTCGTTTGGTAAAGAGTTAACGCTTATGGATGAATATAATTGAATTGTTTGACAAATAGACGGGCAGTTGATTACAAACGGGTCTCAGTCTATAATCAAACTGTCTTGATACCTGAATGAAGAAAAAGTGAAGCATGTCTATGTCCGTTGTTTGTTTATTGAAAACAGAGATAATAACTGTAATGCTGGATGAGGAGTTGGTTGGCAAAATAGTTTTGGTGTGCAAAAGATTGTGGGGATGGAGGGGGGAGGCGTATGTTTTACAACCCTTTTGGTAAGTTTGCTTTTGAAAACATTGTTTCCAACAGTTTTTTGTACACTGTCATACACAAATCCCATCATTTAAGTCACAGTCTGTCATCTAGAAAAAGCTGTAGGTTTTTACAAATTTGAATTATTGTGGCCTAGTAAAGGGTAAAATTAAGAAGGATATCCTATGGCTTGTTGTTGTTTTGTATTTCAGGCCTATAGAACAAGTATATATGGAAGACCGGGACCAGTTTATATCGATATTCCAGGAAATTTTGTCATGGGTACAGTGGATGAAAAGTCAGTCCGATATTTACCAAAATGTCCCCCTCCTCCCATTATTTGTGCCAGTCCAGAAGATGTGAAAAAAGCAGTCAGTGTCTTGTCTACCTCAAAAAAACCTCTGGTGATTGTTGGAAAAGGTAAATATGGATTATTGTCCTTGATAAAGTCTTTACCAATTGACAAAATTTTAGACTGGCCAAACTCAAACTATTTGCAGCCGACAAAGTAAATGTGACAAAAAGAATTGAAACTGTGTTTTGGAAGGGTAGAAAATATTGTGGAAAGTAGGAAAAAATGCTTGTTACCAGCATTTCTTCCTTTTTTCCACAATGTTTTCAGAAGTCCTCGTGTTTAAGGTCATTAAAGCTCGGGATTGTTTTGTAAAGAGCTAACCTGTAGCTGTAGCAAATTCCACCAGCATGTCAGTAAGTAGCACTTTTTCCCTTTTCTACTTTGCTTTCAACATGCTTGTTCCTTAGGGTCGTTATAACTCGGGATTGTTTGGTAAAAGATTGATTTAAACAACAAAAACAACAACAACAAAAAATCAAAGGGTTTACAGTTAATGTTGTGAATCAAGGCAATATTGCTAATATTGTACATTTCTCCCTTCCACACAGTATTGTCAAACTATGCGCATCTTGTGTGTGCCTTTCAGAACAAGCTGGAAAAAAATCTGCTGATTATAATATAGATATATCATTACTGTGTAACACAATTTTTATAACGTCACTTTGTTGTAAGAAGAGAAGTTGCTTGTTACCAGCAATTGTGCTATTGCCAATATTTGCTATTGCCAACATTTGCCAACAGTGGCTTACCGGTACACATTTTGTATACAAGTTATTTCCTTGTCATCCAATACTTCTCCTTTGTCTAATTTAAGTGCTTACCACACAACCAAATGTAAGACTGGTCCGAATTAAAAGCATATGCAGACAACAAAGTTTCATTTCTTCAAGCATGTGCTATGTTTCAGGTTCTGCTTATGCTCAGTGTGAAAAAGAACTGAAGACATTAATAGAAGGATGCAAGCTACCCTTCTTGCCCACACCTATGGGAAAAGGCACTCTTCCTGATGCTCATCCCCTGTGTGTGGCCCCAGCTAGATCGAAGTGAGTGGTCAGTTTTTAGCTTCTATACTTCTATACCTCCTGCAGATGTCTTTTTCTTATCTTGCAGCAGTCTGTGTTTAACTCTTAACCACACAAGGAAATTCTAGACCTGTCTGCATTAACTCTTAACCAAATGACAAAATTATAGACTAGTCCAAAATGAAAGTATTTCCAGATGATAAAATGAATGTGACTCAAAATTGAAATTTGTTGTAAGAAAGAGAACATTGAGGGAAAAGAAGAAAATGTTGGTTACCAGCTTTTTTTCCTTTTCTCAGAATGTTTTCAAAAGGCTTTTCCTTCAAGGTCGTTAAAACTTGTGATTGTGTGGTAAAGTGTTAATAACATTGGGACAGAAAAAGAAACTGCTCATATTGAACATCAAATGATATTTCACAGAGATGTCTTGAAAGGTCTCTGATGCAAATTTGTTTCAAGAAAGTAACTAGAACTGTGGCATGATGACAAATTTCCTCCCCCTGTTTGCAGTGTCACTTCACCATGGAAATTACTTAAAGGGGGATAACTCCTGTGCATGGTCTACCAATCATACTGGAAATGTTGTAGGTGCACAAGTGCTTATGGTAGGAAGACTTCCATTTATCCTTTCCCAAATACCAAATTATGGACCCTTCCAATTTGAAAGCATTCTGCAGATGACAAATTTGAAAGTGGAAAAATGAACTTAGAATTTTTGAAAGGATAGAAAACATTGAGGGAAAAGGAGAAAATGCTGGTAACCAGCATTTTCTCCTTTTCCCTCAGTGTTTTCAAAAGGCCTCTTCCTTGGGGTTGTGGAAACATGTGATTATTTGGTAAATGGTTAAATTTTCAGCAAAATTATTTGAAAACTATAGGAGGAGAAGACCACGCAAAATTACATCTGTAGATAAACAGACAGATGAACAACCACATTACAGCATGTCCCCTCCAGACTTGTTGTGAGGCGATAATGAGTTAATTTGATTCTAAATCAAAGACCGCTAAATGTGGTTGAACATTTTTAAAGTACATGTACTGCCATTTCAAGGCTTTTTAGCCAAAATATCTTACAACACCTATGTACAGTGTAGATTCACAATCAGACTGCATACTCTGTGTAGAAGCCTCATCTTGACTGAAACTTTCTTTAACTCTTTACCACACAATGCCGCAATTTAACAACCCTGGGAAAGAAGCCTTTTGAAAACATTGTGGGAAAAGCAGAAAATGCTGGTAACCAGCATTTTCTGCTTTTCCCACAATGTTTTCTACCCTATCAAAGAAAAATTGCACCATTTTAGCCACATTGAAATTGTCGTCTGCAAATTCTTTCAATTTAGACAAAGCTGAAACTTTGTTGTCTGGTAATGGGTTAACTCTTTACAACACAAATAAATTCTGCAGTCTTCTGCATTGAAAGCAGTTGCAGATCATAAATCAAATATGGCTCAGAGTATAAAATTTGTCTGTGATACCAGCAGTTTCTCCTGTACCCACAATGTTTTCAAATGCCCTCTCCATCAGGGTTGTTAAAACTTGGGATTGTGTGGTAAAGAGTTAAATGCACCTAAATTGGTCTTTAGCAATTGAAGGGGGGGGGGGGGGGGTGTCCTGAAGAAACAAAATTGTTAATGGGGCTTAATTAGATTTTTTACTATATATCAGATATTTTTTGTGAAACAGTGACAAAATATATTTTTCTCTGCAAGCCTAAATAAATTGGGAGATTTCTTTCTAACAGTAAAAAGTTGCAAATTTGGCATGTAAATGAAGGGATGGTCCTTTTGCAATTATTCAGTCATTTTTGTGAAACCAAATACATATGAGTATTATATGACACCGTCATACTTTGTGAATATGATCCAATATAAACAATTCAGGTGGCATTATGATATGCCGTCTTGAAATCTAAAAATATCTGAAGAGGCTAGGTAGCCTATTAAAGAAATACCATCAAAAACTTGTATTTTTCTCACACTTTTTCTTTCTTCTAATTATTTTATAGATGGTCCATAAACTATTGCCTTACTAAATTCAGTTATAAAAGAGTTTTGGTTATTTTAAAGATTTGAGTAGCTCCCTATAGCTTTTTACCAAATAAGAAAAATTTAGACTTGTCCAAATCAAAAGCATTTGCAGATAATGAATCAGGTGTAGCTGAAACAATTGGATTTGACTTTGGAAGTTTATAAAACATTGCAGGAAAAGGAGAAAATGCTTTTCCCAGTATGTTTTCAAAAGCCGTCTTCGTCAGGGTCATTAAAAATGGGATTGAGTGGTAAAGGGTTACTGTCTTAAATTTTAGAGCCTTACAAGAAGCAGATGTAATTTTGTTACTAGGAGGAAGATTAAACTGGATTCTCCATTTTGGAGCACCACCTAGATTTAGACCTGATGTTAAAATTATACAGGTTTGTATTTACAGAGTTTTGACTGATTACATATTGGGTAATTTCCAGGGCTTATTTGTTATATGTTTACTAAGGATATAAAGAAATAACAAAAATGGATTTTGCACCTTAGATGACAAAGTAGATCAAGTGAATAAATACTCTTAACCCTTTCCCAAACTACAAAATTTTGGACTCGTCCAAATTGAAAGCACTTGTTGAAGACAAGGTAAATATGACTCAAAAGTTGGAATTTGTTCTGGGAATGGTAGAAAACATTGTGGGAAAAGGAGAAAATGCTGGTTACCAGCATTTTCTCTTTTGTCCCACAGTGTTTTCAGAGGCTTTCTTTCTCAGGGTCATTAAAAGCCACGATTTTGTGGTAAAGGGTTAAAGAAATAATGTTTAATTAATAAAAAAAAGTATATATAAATGAAGTGAAAGCTTAGAGCACAAAATAGGTGAAATGAACTATGAAATGGAAAATGTGTCTAAAAAGATATTAATTCATTTAAAATTAATTCATTGTTTTATTTAGATTGATATTTGTCCAGAAGAGATCGGAAACAATGTGACACCTGCAGTTGGTCTGGCGGGAGATCTGAAAGCTGTTTTATCACAGGTATAGTACTGGAATGAATCCTTCCTCTCTCTGTTAGACCGTCCATGTTGTGGAATACTCACTGAAACAGTCACTGCTTTACAAGACACTTCCATGTTTTTACAACCATGAGAAAGAAGGCTTTTGAAAACATTGTGGGAAAACAAGGAAATGTTGTTACACCTCTTTACACTTGACCTAGTAAAATTACTTACTTTAATGAATATTGAGACTGACAACCAATGGTTAAACTGAACCCTTATCCTGCTATATAAGTGAAATGAAACTTTCAAGTAGATAGTGAAAACCCAAATTTTGCTATTTCAAAGGTATGTTTTTTTTGGGGGGAAAGATATCTCCTTATCAGAGAGTGTGGATTCAAGATCAGACTGCACATTCTGCGTAGTGTGATCTTGGTCTATACTGTCTGCAAAAGGTCCTTGAGTCACACTTAATGTGTGCATGAGAATTATCACAGTTGTACAGTTTGATCTTGGATATACACTGTCTGCAAAAAATCCTGTAATCGCTATTGTCCTTAAGTAAGGCACTGCAAGCCCAGTCTGGTAATTGTGCAACACAGGAAAGCCACAAATAAGTGAGATGTTGCACTGATTGGACTGAAATACTCTTGAACGAGGCTTTAAGGATAATTCAAACCAACAACAAATGTATGTTTTGTATCTTTCTAATTCCTGAATTCTTTATCATACTACAAAAATTTAGACTTGTCCAACTTCTAAGCATTTTCAGATGATCAAACAAATATGGCTCTTGTCTTTGGAAGGGTAGAAAACATTGTGTATATAAAAGAGAAAATGTTGGTCACAATTTTTTTTTCTCCTTACCTCAATGTTTTCAAGCAAATCTTTTGTTTGATGAACAAATTTGAACCATGCTGTTGTAAAAGGGGGCTTAGTGCATCTCCATGATGCATGATACAAAGAAAGTCATCACATGATCATGGATCCATAAAATCCATTTTGTCCATCAACCAACTGAATCAAGAGGTGAACTGATCCTTTGACAAGCAGAAAATTGACCTGTAGCAAAAGTTTTGACCCAGACTGTGCAGGCTTACCTGGGTGGACATTCTTTTACATATGCATTAAGCCCCCTTTTCAAAGAGCACAGCTCATTTCTATTTTCAGATGAATGAGGAGTTATCCAGAAGATCTCCGAAGTACTTTCATGACCCAAAGTCAGCATGGTGGGATATATTGAATGATAAACTTGAGAAAAACCAGCTTAGTGTGCAGAAAAATGTAGATGATAAAACTGTTCCCTTGAATTATTATGCTGCTTTGGATCTAGTGAGTAGATGTCTTAGTACCAGTAAACCTTTATGATTGACTGATTTTCTGTTGATTTATCATTGCCACTAGTGGCCCATATGGGCAAAGCCCCGCAAAGACTGTTAGTTATGTTACATGGGGATAGTGCAAGATACAGGACGGAACCCGTTCTAAATTATGCCTGGTTCTTTAGCATGGTTAGTATATGGAAGACAGGACCTTGGTTTAATATCTCATCTGAAAGACTGTTAGAAATTTTTAACCCTTTACCACACAAACCGGAGTTTTAAGGACCTTTGAGAAGAGGACATTTGAAAACATTGTTTCTACCCCATTAAAGAAAGAAATCATCATTTGAGCTACCTTTAATTTGTCGTCTGGAACTGCTTTCAATTTGGTTAATTCCAAAATTTTATCGTTTGGTAAAGAGTTTAGTTGGTGAGCCATGGGACTATAACCCAAACCCTCAAGTGTCCAGAGATTTGTCGCTTACAGTTGTCATGCTCTACCACTTTAGCTATTTGGATTTACTAACCTTTTCATGAACATCAAAATTAATTTTTCCTATCCCAGAAGTGTCTTTGTTATTTTACCCCTTTAACACACAATCCAAACTTTTACTGACCCTGTGAAAAAAAAAAGCTTTTGAAAACATTGTAAAAGAAGAAAATGCTGGTAACCACACAATGTTTTCTCCGTAAGAAAGACATGCTTCATGTTTTGATTTGCATTTATCTCCTGCAAATGCTTTCAATTTGGACAAGGCAAAAATTTTAGTGTTTGGTAAAGAGTTAACCCTTTATAAGATGAGAAAAATTTCTTTTTTTATTTGGTGATGAAAGTGTGATAATGATTTCAAGGTAGAAATCAGCCTTTATTATATACAGTACATCATTGAACATTATCAAACTAATATTTGTCTGTACTAACAGGTCAACAAATTTATTCCCAAGGATGCCATTGTTATCAGTGAGGGAGCAAACACCATGGATATAAGTCGGACTATGATACCAAACTATCTGCCAAGACATAGGTACATGTATTCATAAATTTGACATTTCCAGTCATTACCATACAACAAAATTTACTCTGTGTCCAAATTGAAAACATTTGCAGACTACACACCAATTGGAATTGGCTCAAATGATGGGATTTATCATGTAAGGGAAAGAAAACATTGGCTATATTGTCCAGGGATATTTTTATAATAGTTGGTTTCGAAGTAAAGGTCAAATTATTATTATAGCTCTGTCATTGTCGTCTGCATCATTAGTGTTGTCAAAGTCATTATGGTGCATTTACCTCAAACTTGGACTAGTTGTCAACTATAAAAAGGGAAGCCCATACAACAGGGGCAGGTAACCATCAACAATTTTGACCAAGTTATGCCCCTTTTTTGACGAAGAATTTTGACTGAAGATCAATGTATTTCTAAAAGCAACTGCAGTGGCGTGTTGGCACCCACATGTGGTGCTCTTGTTCAGAATTTTATTGGTGAACCCATTTAAGGATTGATGAAAGTCATAGTGACAGGATTTTTTTCTATTTCTCTTTTAACTCAAACAATTTTTTTTTTACAACTCCAGGAAGAAAGGTCTTGGAAATATTGTGGAAAAGGGAGAAAATGCTGGTACCAGCATTTTGTCTTCTTCCCACAGTGTTTTTTTCACTTTTAAAGACAAATCCCTGTATTTGAACTGCATTTATTTTTCTGCCTGCAAATGTTTTCAATTTGAACAATTTTGAAACATTATCATCTGGTAAAGAGTTAACCATTTCACTGCCTTTTGGACAGGTAAACCTGTCCTGGTAAATTTCATCTTATTTGTCATTAGGGTGGGTATATCTGTCTTTGTGTATTCCACAGTTTTCTTTATTCTACAATGAGAAGTTATGTCCTAAAAAAGTTTAATTTTTCGGTAAAAGATGTTCTAGCTTTTATTTTCAAACATGAAAAGGCTTCTTTCTCAGGGTCTTTAAAACATAGGATTGTGTGGTAAAGAGTTAAAAACGGATTTATCGGGTAGTTTACGTAATGACCTTGAAAGCAAAGACTGTAGATTCTGGCAATGATAATGATGAAAACATAAAAACTGGAGTTGAGAGCATTTATTGACATTTTCGTACCCCTACCCAATTACAAAAGTTTACTGGAGTTTTACAAATGGGGCTGGATTAGATGAAAAAAAAAATATTGGCTGCAGTCTGTGAAAAGGGGGCTTAATGACATTGAGATGACGTTGAGAAAATCGCGTTTAAGTTGATGTCAATATTTTTATTGTTTACATGTAGTTTTCATGAGAGCAAGTCATTTCAAAACATGGTAACTTGTTTTGACGAGACTCTAGAACTATGTTACAATACAAGCAAGGGAACTAGATCATATTATGTGTGTTCTTTAATCCTTGATTTTCAATCGGGCATCGACAGTGAAATTGAGGTTTGTAGATTTTTTGGTATATTCTCAAATGCTTGTAAGTAACTATCTCTACAGATTTAGCTGGTCTGCATAGACCGAAGTGCGTTTAAACATTTTTAGCTCACCTGAGCACAACATGCTCTAGGGGAGCTTTTCGGATCACCCGGTGTCTGTCGTTGTGTTGTGCGTCGTTCGTCATGCATCGTCAACAATTCTTTAAACATCATCTCCTCCTAAACAAAATGGAATTTTCTAAGAAATTCTTAAGAATCTTCTCCTCTGAATCTGCTGGTCAGATTTTGAAATAATTTCACAGAAATGTTCCTTGGGTGACCCTATTCAAAAATTGATCGCGAAATTTTGATCTGTCAAAAAACATGGCCGTGGTGGGGGTGGGGAAACTCTTTGCACTCATGCAGTGTCAACAATTCCTTAAACATCATCTCCTCCTAAACCACTGGGCAAATTTGGACCTAAGTTGACTGGAATGTTCCTTGGCAGGTCCTCTTTAAAACTAGTTCACAACTCTGGTTGCCATGGCAACGAAATAGAATTTTCTAAGAAATTCTTTAAAAATCTTCTCCTCTGAAACTGCTTTGTTTAATTGTGTAAGAATGATGAAAAGGTCAAGGTCAGCTATCAAGGTCTCATTTCTGAAAATTTGCTGTTACAGGGGCATTAGTGTTTTACAAACACATCTTGTTTAAAATTCATTTTTGTGCTCCCGAAGGGCTAGCATATAGTCACCGCTTCGTCTGTCCATCCTTCCGTCTGTGTGTCTGTCTGTCCAAAGCCATTTCTTCACAACCCTTGGACCAAATTGGATGAAACTTCATATATGAACTCCTTAGGATATTGCGCTGATCTTCCCATTTGAGGCCGTGTCATGGAAAAAGGGGGTTTCTTGTAAAATTCCATTTTTTACTAATATTTTCTTTAATTTTCATCAAAATTTCATGAAACTTCACATTTATATTGTATGTCAAAAGCTTCAGCATGTGCCTACTGTTATTTTTATCAATTCAAAATCATGTTATGGGAAAAGTGTGCTTAATCTCGTATAACTTAAGGTTTTGGTTTTTTTTTGGACTCTGAAATTAAACATTTTCCTGTTTCTTCAAGACTATTCAAGATATATGCTGCTGATCAACAGCCCCAGACCCTGATTTCATTCTTTCCTATTTATACTGAGCTTTGCTATAGAAAAAGAGGGCTTAATGACAAACTTGGTGGCATGGAAAAAGGGGATTTCTTGTAAAATTCCAATTTTTACTAATCTCTCCATCAGTTTTCATCTAAATTTTACGAAACTTCACATTTATACTGTTTATCAAAAGGTTCACCATGTGCCTACCGTTTTTTTTTTAATCTATTCAAAACCATGCTATGGGAAAAGGGTGCATATGATGTATAACTTTAGGTTTTGTTTTTTTGGACTCTGAAATTAAACATTTTCCGGTTTCTCCCAGACTTTTCTAGATATATGCTGCTGATCAAAAGTCCCAGATCATGATTTCATTCTTTCCTATTTAAACCAAGCTGTGTTGTAGAAAAAGAGGGCTTAATGACACTCAAACACAGTGGCATAGAAAAAGGGGGTTTCTTGCAAAATTCCAAATTTTCCAAATATCTCTTTCAGTTTTCGTCAAAATTTCAAGAACTTCAACTTTTTCAGCATATGTAAAGAACAACGTATTATGGTATCAGCTTATGTTAAGAATAACATATCGATAAAAAGTCAAGACCATTTCGCTTGTAACATTGGCAAATTCAGTTTGGCAGATGGGACCAAACACATGAAGCCTGTTTCACCCCCACCCTCCACTCCTGTGGCCAACCATTTATCGACAATCTTCACTTTCCTGAAAAGAGACCTGTTCGGGGAGCATAATCTGTCTATTACGGCTCTTGTTCTGCTTGTGGTCAATACTTGGAATGACTGCACAATAGCAGATTTCATCCATCACAATATTTTCAAAACTTTTAAATGGTATGATTTAAATTCAATTTCATTTAAACCATGGCATTAATATTTTGGCACCTATTAAGCCTTTAATCATGAGAAAGACTGATCCTTAGACATACAGAAAATTGACCAGTACTGAAAAGTTTCGACCTGGGTCATCCTGGACAGACTGCCTAGGCTGACCTTGGTCGATATTTTTCGCAGTTGCATCAAGTCCCCTTTTGCCAGAACATGGCTTATGTGTTTCTAGTTGGTTTGTTTCTGTCTTTGGTTTTGTTGTATCATTGTAATGTTTTTCCTGTATCATTTTATATTTTTTTGCAGTCAACATTTAATTATTTTGATAAGAGTGGAGAAAAACCTAAGTGAACTTTGTTACTTATTGAACTATGTAATATGATTTTTTTTTTTTAGGCCCCCCCCCCAACCGAAATTGAGGGGGGTATACTGGAATCGCTGTGGCTCTCTGTCCGTCTGTAGATGCAAATTTGTCCGGCGAAATACTCCTACAGTTTTTAAGGTACTGAGCTGAAATTTATACACAGTATTCTTATACATATGAAGTTGTGCATGTTCAATTTTCATGACCCTGCTGCAATGTGTTGCAGAATTTTCTCTCCATGAACTTTGCAATTTTTCATTTCCAGGCTCTAAATCAAAAACTGTTTGACCTAGGACCTTGAAACTTTATACAAGTGTTGCTCATGACCCTAGGAGGTGCTCTTTTTGTCCATCTGTTCGTCCGCCTGTCTGTTACAGAATTATCTCCCCTTGAACTTTGCAATTTTTCTTTCTGTGCTCTAACTTAAAAATTTTTTGACCTAGGACTCTGGAACTTTATACCAGTGTTGCTCATGACCCAAGGAGGTGCTTTATGCATCCGCCTGTCTGTTGCAGAATTATCTTCCCTTGAATTTTGCAGTTTTTCGTTTCCATGCTCTAACTTAAAAAATGTTTGACCTAGGACCCTGAAACTTTATATATGTGTTGCTCATGACCCAAGGAGGTGCCCTGTTGTTTTTGGTTCACATTGATCTACTGACAAGGCGCTAGTGGGGGGTATTTAGTCGCTTTGCGACAGTTCTTGTTTCTGTTGTTTGTAAATTGCATTTGGAAATGTAAACTTACGAAAATAAAACAAAATGTAAGTTTATAATAAGTGTTGATTGTGGTATCACTGTCATGTTGATTTCTAGCCCCACTTGCAGAAGCCCAACAGGTGCATGTCATTGCCATGTGTCTGCTGTTCATGTGTGCATCTGTCTGTGTGCCAGTGTGTGTGCATTAACTTTTATTTCAAACACCTCTGAAACCATACATCCAATTTTGGTAAAACTTCACAAAAGATTATCCTGCCATAGTCCTGTTCAGAATTTTTTCAAAGAGTAACAATTCAGTAAAATCTCTGCTTGCCATAGCAACAGAACTGAAAAAAAACTCTTGAAAATTGGTGAGAATGTTTGTCTTAGTGGTATCTCAGACCAATACAATAATTGGTCATGTTGGGTTAAAAACTAGGTCAAAAGGTCAAATCTTAGAAAAACTTGTGTACAATAGAAAATGGATTAATTTGGTCAAAAGACTCAGGTGAGCGACTTTAGGGCCATCATGGCCCTCTTGTTTTAAGTAGATCTCTCTAGAGATTTAGCCGGCCTGCATAGACCAAAGTGCGTTTAAACAACTTTTTTTCTTTGTTTCCTCACAGTAGATGTAATCCACATGTTAATATTAAGTAGCTTTTGTTTGTATAGTGTCTGCACCGTTCCACGAATCCCTTTTTTTTTTTTTTAAGTATTAGTTTGCAAAATACATTTAATTAAGTATAAAAGTAGTTAAGTTTAAACATATTTGATTCCATATAAATGTACATGCTTTATATAAAGTACAACAAAGCAACGTGAAAAGATCAGAGGGAAAGCATAGTTTCTGTCCCTAAAACAGTCACGTGGTATTTCAACTAGATCTACATTAGATAAAAATCAAATTAATAAACATCAGAATATTAAACTGATGACAGAAACAACAGAGATTTACAGCAAATACAAAAGTATGGAGGAAGGAATGATGATTGGTGATTGAGCAGGATGAAAAAAAAAGAAAAAGAAACTTGTATACATAGATCAATATAGATCTATATTTATATCCACAGTGGTACAATGTCAGGAGAGAGGAACAAAGGGTTGAACACTATATGGATTGGAACTCAGTAAATCTACTACTATTATAAATGTTAACATGACCTGCATTAAAGATCTGTTCATTTTCTTCAATGGAGAGGCTATTGTCACCAAAAAGGACAGTTTCAATATCAAAAGCAGATACTTCGCTAATACATTGCCCAAGTACTGTCCTCATATTACGATAATACCTGCTATCAAAGAAGTAGTGTTTGTTAGATTCTATTTCCCAGCAACGACAAAGATGAGTTCAACAACATTTTTTTGAAAAAAGGATTTTGTTTTAAATAACTACACTTAAATCCAAGTCAAGCATGCATAAACTGCAGTTGTCTATCCGTGTAAAAGTAAGGGTTGTAGGGAATTAGTTTATCTATATTCAACATATGCTGAAAAGATGAGAGAGAGACTGTTTCTATCGTAGCTTGTGGCAAAGAGTCCCATGCATTTACAACTGAAGGTAGAAAAAATTTCATGTAAAGGTTAGTTCTACTCACGATATTCGCCAAATCGTCCAAATTACGAAGGTTGTAGATTGTATTAAAGGCAATATTGGTTGGTACAGGAGAGCTAAAGTAGTTTGAAACTCTCTGGTTCGGATCCCCAGCTCGGTGTATTTTTTTCCAAGGACTGATATGATAGTCAATTCGACAGGATTCATTCCACTCTCACCGGTGATCATTGTTTTGACGATGGTTTTGAGGAAAGCAGCCGGTAGCTTGGAAGGTATGTTGACTTATTATGGAGACGTCACTTGGGATAACATGTACTACCTGATATCAAGTCCTGTACGCTACCAATTGCGCCACTGTGGTCGGTGAATTTTATTTGAAGAACCGAGTTGCTGAACATCGATACAGACTTTAACTTTTCAAATAGAATTGATAAATGTCTGGTTCTTTCATTTAAAGAAAAGTTTCTTTCTTTCCACCACTTCTCTGACTGACTTTTCTTATACCACGTTCATTCTCTAGATACCGGCCCCAAAGAAGCATTGGGATGGGACCATGTGTTCAATTACACATTTTTTTGCATTTTATTTAAAATACATTTGTCAAGAGAATGTGTATGTGGAATATTTTCGTTAAGTTAGCATTTTATTTTGGCAATGGACGCCACATCTGCTAAAACTTACAGACAGAGATGACATACTTGTTTGACATCCATTTTACATTATTAGTACAGGAAACCGTAACTTTTAAAAATGTCAAGTCAAACAATACATTGACAAATGCATCTCAAGCAACAGAAATCACCGAAATGAAAACGGTGTTGTCTCCATTTCATGTGGTGCCCGAGTTGTTTTAGACAACTATTATATTTTCTTTTCATGTTTTTATTGCTTATACGATAATAAAGCACTGTACAAACAATATTTCATTCAAGATTGTAAGATAAGATCTTTAATTTTTGAATGTAACTGATACGCCTAAGTTTCTAGTTAAATATGTAGTTGTATTATCCCTTTACCAAACAACAAAATTTTAGACTTGTCCAAAGTGAAAGCATTTGCAGACGACAAAATAAATGTGATTAAAAAAATTAAATTTGTTTTGGAAAGGTTAGAGAACATTGACGGAAAAGGAGAAAATGCGGGTTACCAGCATTTTGTCCTTTTCCCACGATGTTTTCAAAAGGCTTCTTCAGGGTCGTTAAAACCTGTGATTGTGTGGTAAAGAGTTAAATGCAAATGTCCAAAGGTGAAAATGTAGGCTAACCCTTTTGCTTACATTCATTATGAAATATACAAAGTAAATGTAATCTAGATGAAAAGTATATCGAAGAACTCCAAATCTGAGTTCTATATAATAAATAATGGGGGGGGGGGGGCGGTGCTAGAGTTCATTCTGTCGATTTCATCATCTGTGGTCATTTGTGGTCATTTCACAGCAATCATGGCACCTATCCATGTTTTTCTTGCTTACCCACACCAGATATCACACAACATCCTTTTCAACCATTTACTTCTTTATCACTTACATCAGAAATGAAAGGCGAATGAAAATCACAAAAGGAGGAAGTGTATTGCAGATGTAACATATCTATTGCAATTGATTCTAAAAATTCTATTTTGCGAGTTTATCACTTATTAGATCAACAACAGGATAAAAAATTAACAAAAAGACTTTTATTGAAACTTCAAAAGTCGAAACCTAGCCGGGTAAGCTCAGTGGCTAGCTTTATGATCGGACACCTGATCTGGAGGTCACTTGTGCAATACCCTGTCTGGGCAAACTTCTTTCCGGTGACTTTAATACGCTCCCAACCCTTGATGGATGTCAGGGAGCAGTTTGATTTTAGATCTTCACTGTCCTCTATGATGAGACTTTTTGGGCAAAAACAACTGTGAAATCACTATATTCTGGTAGTAACAATGGTGGGAAAATTACATTTATTATTCATTAGTATAGTAGTTTAAGTGTTAATATTACGGCGTAGGAGCACTTTTAATGCAACTTCTTTAACAATTTGCTTGAAATCTTTTATGCAAGAACTACATCTGGAATTCTATGTTGTATGGCATAAATATAAGCAAGTGATTTGGGTAAAAAGTAACTACGTGAAACAGAGTAAGAAAAACAACGTCATCAACATCTGTTGAAAAATTGACCTTCTCCTTATTGGGTATGCTAACAATTTTGTCTATTTCTCCACTTTTTGTTAAGTTAGTGATATTATGTTTTCATATTCTGAGAGAAAAAATGAATGCACTGAAAGAAAATCTGAAAAAGAGAAATTCGAATTTTTTTGTCATTAAGCCCCCTTTACACAGAGCACGGCCCATATATATATATATGTGTGTGTGTGTGTGTGTGTGTGTGTGTGTGTGTTTTCTGTTTCCTTTCAGGAAAAAACATAGGTTTTAAACGGTTTTATTGGAAAGCAAACCAGTTATAGAGGCCCTGTAATGATACTGTCAGTTTTGGTAATTCTAAGAGAATTCCTGGCAAATCCATGTTAATTACATCATGTCCGCTCGGGCATGGAAAGAATTGAAGTTTGTTTCAACGGTATGTATGTAGGAAAGTGTCCGTACTTTTGATAAACTTACTCCAGGAATGTAAGGCTCCAGGCAACCATGATATAAATGAAATTCTGCTGAAAGAGTGCCAAAATACAGACAGATAAGAAGTTTTATTTTTTTTTTTCAAGACTTGATGCAGGTACATTTGGTACAATGGGTGTGGGTGTTGGATTTGCGATTGCTGCAGCCCTGTACTGTAGGGACTATGCCCCCGAAAAAAGGGTCATCTGTTTACAAGGGGACAGTGCATTTGGATTCTCAGGCTTTGAGGTGGAAACTGTTGCCAGGTAGGTCTGCTGGTGCAACAGCATATTGGCTCTGGTAATTCTAAACCAGACGACAAAATTGTACACTTGTTCATGTTAAAAGCATTTGCAGATGTCAAATTAAATGTGGTGCACACAATAAGATTGGGTTTTTATCTCTGTTCCAAAGGACAAAAATGTTTGACCTGACCAAATTGAAATCATTTGCAGACCATGATTTAAGTATGGTTCAGATGATACAATTTGTCTTTGGAAGGGTAAAAAACATTGTGGGAAAGGAGAAAATGCTGGAAACAAGCATTTTCTCCTTTTCCCACAACTATTTCAAAAAGCTTCTTTCTCAGGGTTGTTAAAACTCAGGATTATGTGGTAAAGGGTTAAATTGGCAGAAAATGTGGGAAAGGTGAAAATGATGGTAATCAGCAATTTCTCTTTTTCCCACAATCTTTTAAAAAGCCGTCTTCTTTAGGTTTGTATTAAAAAAAATGGAATTATGTGGTAAAGGGTTAAAGCCCTCAGCACTTGAAAGTCAGTTCACTTTGTGAATGTTAACAGTTTAACTCTTTACCAAATGACAAAATTTTAGACAAGTCCAAATTGTACGGAACCCCTAAAGTGACATGCTCAACTTTTTTTTAATATGCAAATTTCTCACTTTATTTCGTTTTAACGAAATAATATTTCGTAAAAACGAAATAGTATTTCGTAAATACGAAATATTATTTCGTAGATACGAAATATTATTTCGTAAATACAAAATATTATTTCGTATGTACGAAATATTATTTCGTAAAAACAAAATAGTATTTCGTAATTACTAAATAATTATTTTGTAAAAACGAAATAGTATTTCGTAAATACGAAATATTATTTCGTAAAAACGAAATAATTATTTTGTAAATACGAAATAATCTGATAATTTGAAATACAGGCATCCTCAGTTCGACTCGTGGTGAGGGCTCTTGGACTGCCTTGCGATAGGGCTGCATTGTAGGGTTGATTGACAGCCTCTCACATGATAGGTTATAGCTTTGAATTCCGTGTTGAGCTGTTATATTCTTGAATTGCCTGCACCATGTTCGATTTTGGGTTCTGTTTCAAGGAAGCTATCATCTAGAGTCATTGACTGACTGAATGAATAGTTGTGAGTTTACCATACTCTCAATCACGAGTCTATCAGTCATATTACTTATGCTTGTCCCATTTTGTCTAATGTACCGATATTAAGCTTATTTATTTGACATCGATTCTGGAAAAGCACAACATAGGTCAATGACTCTAGATGATAGCTTCCTTGAAACAGAACCCAAAATCGAACATGGTGTAGGCAATTCAAGAATAAAACAGCTCAACTTGGAAGTCAAATCTATAACCTATGATGTGAGAGGCTATCAATCAGCCCTACCTACTGCCCTATGCAGCCCTATCGCAAGACAATTCAAGTGCCCTGACCCCGAGTCGAACGAGGATGCCTGTATTTCAGATTATCAGATTATTTCGTAAAAACGAAATAATTATTTCGTAAGTACGAAATAATTATTTCGTAAAAACAAAATAATCATTTCGTAAATACGAAATTTCATTATAACGAAATATTTTTTCGTAAAAACGAAATAATTATTTCATAAATACGAAATATTATTTTGTAAAAATGAAATAAAGTGAGAAGCATATTAAAAAAAAAGTCGAGCATATCACTTTAGGGGTTCCGTAAAATTGAAAGCATATGCAGGCAATAAAATAAATGTAACTTAAAAATTGAAAGTTTTGTTTTGAAGAGCAGAAAACATTGTGGGAAAAGAAGAAAATGCTGGTTACCAGCATTTTTAGCTCACCTGAGCACAAAGTGCTCATGGTGAGCCATTGTGATGGCGCTGTGTCCGGTGTCCGGCGTGCGTTGTCCGTCATCAACTTTTTACCTTGTGTACGCACTAGAGGCCACATTTTCAGTCCGGTCCTCATGAAACTTGGTCAGAATGTTTGTCTTGATAAAATGTTGGATGAGTTCGAAATTGGGTCATGTGGGGTCAAAAACTAGGTCACTAGGTCAAATCTTAGAAAAACCTTGTGTATGCTCTAGAGGCCACATTTTCAGTCCGATCCTCATGAAACTTGGTCAGAATGTTTGTCTTGATAAAATCTTGGACAAGTTCAAAACTGGGTCATGTGGGGTCAAAAACTAGGTCACTAGGTCAAATCTTAGAGAAACCTTGTTTACGCTATAGAGGCCACATTTTCAGTCCGATCCTCATGAAACCAAATCTTAGAAAAACCTTGTGTGGGCTCTATAGGCCACATTTTCAGTTGGATACTTGTGAAACTTGGTCAGAATCTTTGTCTTGATAAATTGTCGGACAAGTTCGAAATTGGGTCATGTGGGGTCAATAACTAGGTCACTAGGTCAAATCTTAGAAAAACGTTGTGTGCGCTCTATAGGCCACATTTTCAGTCCCATACTAATGAAACTAAGTCAGAATCTTTGTCCTGATGATATCTCGGAAGAGTTTGAAACTGGGTCACCTCAGTTCAAAAACTAGGTCACCAGGTCAAATCTTAGGAAACCCTTGTGTGCGCTCTAGAGGATACATTTTCAGTCTGATACTCATGAAACTTGGTCAGAATCTTTGTCTTGATAAAAACTCAGATGGGTTCGAAATTGGGTCATGTGGGGTCAAAAACTAGGTCACGAGGTCAAATTAAAGAATTACCTTGTGGGCACTGTAGAAGCCACATTTTTCACTCAATTGACTTGAAAATTGGTCAGAATGTTTGTCTTAATAAAATCTCAAATGACTTTGAAATTGGGTCATCTGGGGTCATATTGTATGGTGCTTAACGCCACTTTCAACATTATTTCAGTTATATCGCGGCAGCCAGTGCACCTATCCATGCTTTCCTGGAGTTTCTTTTACCAGTACTCTGCACAATATTCTTTCCAAGCCACTGGCTGCTTTCCCACATAACCGTCATCAAAACAATGGTCAGCGGTGAGAGAGGAATGAATCCTGTCGCAATGACTATCATCAATCCTCGGAAAGAAATTGGCCAAGCCGGGGATCGAACCAGCGACCTCCTGTTCTTGAGTCCTGTACTCTGGGGTCATAAAGTAGGTCACTAGGTCAAATTAAAGAAATACCTTGTGGGCAATGTAGAGGCCACATTTTTTGCTCAATTGACTTGAAAATTGGTCAGAACGTTTGTCTTAAGTAAATCTCGGATAAGTTTGAAATTGGGTCACCTGGGGTCATAAACTAGGTCACTAGGTCGAATCAAAGAAATACCATGTGGACATTCTAGAGGCCACATTGTTTGCTCAATTGACTTGAAAATTGGTCAGAATGTTTGTCTTAATTAAATCTCGGACGAGTTGGGGTCATAAAGAGGCCACATTTATTGCTCAATTGACCCGAAAATCGGTCAGAATGTTTGTCTTGATGAAATCTTGGATAACTTCAAAATTGGGTCACCTGGGGACATAATCTAAATCACTAGGTCAAATTAAAGAAATACCTTGTGGGCAGTCTAGAGGGCACATTTATTGCTCAGTTGTCTTGAAAATTGGTCAGAATCTTTGTCTAAATAAAATCTCGGATGAGTTTGAATTTGGGATACTTTGGGCCATAAACTAGGTCACAAGGTCAAATTAAAGAAATACCTTGTGGGCACTTTAGAGGCCACATTTATTGCTGAATTGACTTAAAAATTGGTCAGAATGTTTTTCTTGATGAAATTTCAGATGAGTTTGAATTTTGGTCACCTTGGGTCATAAACTAGGTCACTTGGTCAACTAAAAGAAATTTTTTGTGGGTGCTCTAGAGGCTACAATTCTTACTCAATTGACCTGAAAATTGATCAGCACGTTTGTCTTGATAATATCTTGGATGAGTTTGAAATATGGTCACATAGGATCATAAACTAGGTCACTAGGTCAGATTTATAGAAATATCTTGTGGGCACTCTAGTGGCCACAATTCTTGCTCAGTTGCCCTGAAAATTGATCAGCGTCTTTGTCTTGATAATATCTCGGATGAGTTTGAAATATGGTCACATAGGGTCATAAACTAGGTGACTAGGTGAAATTGAAGAAATACATTTTGGACACTCCGGAGGCCACATTTTCAGCTCAATTGACCTGACAATTGGTCAGAATGTTTGTCTTAATAATATCTCAAATGAGTTTTAAATTGGGTCATTATGACCCTGGAGTGAAATTTCGCCTATTGACTCAGGTGAGCGATCCAGGGCCATCATGGCCCTCTTGTCTTCTGTTCCCACATGGTATTCAAAGGCCTTCTTCCTCAGGATCGTTAAAACTCAGGGTTGTGTGGTAAAGGGTTGAGCAAAGATCTGAAAGGAAGCTGTAGCTTATTCAGTGACAAAAATTTAAACCCCAACTTTTTTGATTGTTAGCTCACCTGAGCACAAAGTGCTCAGGATGAGCTATTGTGATCACTCACCGTCCGTCGTCTGACCGTCCGTCTGTCTGTTCACATTTTTTTGTTTACACTCTAGCATCTACAAATATTAACCAATCAGCACCAAACTTGGTCAAAATGTATATGACCATAAGATCTCGGATGAGTTCAATTATGGGTCTAGTCGGACCAGAACGACTGGAGTTATTTGCCCTTGAATTAGGAAAATTGCTATATTTGACTTTGTTTACACTCTAGCATCTACATATATTAACCAATCAGCACGAAACTTGGTCTAGATATATATGACCATAAGATCCCGGATTAGTTCGATTATGTGTCTAATTGGACCAGAACAACTGGAGTTATTTGCCCTTGAATTAAAAAATTTGCTACATTTGACTTTGTTTACACTCTAGCATCTACAAATTTAAACCAATCAGCACCAGACTTGGTCAAAATATATATGACTGTTAGATCTCGAATGAGTTTGATTGTAGGTCTAATAGGACCAGTTATTGCTGTGTCATGGAAAAAGGGGGCTTGACATATATTTTTCCATTGTGGACCAATATCTCTTTAACTACAGGACAAAATGTCATGAAACTTCATCTTTTTATTGTTTATTGCAAGCCACAGACAACAGTTATTTGTTTTTATTTCATGAAATGTCATGTCAGTGAAAAAAGGGGGCTAAATGTTTAATTTCATCATGGACCAATGACCAACTGTTTGTCCATCTTTCAGGACAAATATCTTCTAAAATCCTTGACAAAAACTAATAGAAATTCATACATGTGTTCCTAATGATGTCTGCTGATATTTATTGTTTTTTTTGCCTTTTTGATATCAAATACTGTCTCATAGGAAAAAGGGGCTTCATGCATATTTCTGTTAAGGATCAATATACATGTATCTTCAACTCAAAATCCTGGACAAAAATTTGTGAAACTTCATACATGTGTTCCTTATGATAGTCTGCCAATATCATTAGTTTAGCTTTTTTTGATAAATGTCGTGTCATGGAAAAAGGGGGCTTCACATATATTTTCATTATGGATTAATATCTCTTTAACTACAGGACAAAATGTTATAAAACTTCATCTTTATCTTGTTTATCACAAGCCACAGATAATGATTAGGCCTATTTGTTAGCTCAGCTGAGCACGAAGTGCTGGGTGAGGTATTGTGATTCGTCGTTGTCCAGTGTCCGTCTTTCCACAATTCCTTTAAACACCTTCTCCTCCTAAACCAATCATGTTGAAACTTGACAGGCATATTCCTTGGGTGAAGTTCTACCAAAGTTGTTAAAAGAATTGAATTAACCCTTTAACTCCAGGGGTCACAATTTTGGGCAAAATTGTATATAGAGCAAACTTTAAAAATGTTTTTGTCTGAAACTAGAAGGCCTAAAGCTTTGATATTTGGTATGTGGCATTTCCTTGTGGACTTCTACCAATTTTGTTCAAATGATGCCCCTGTGTCAAAACAGGACCTAAAGGTATACAGGATGAACTTTAAAAATCTTGTTCTGTTTAACCCTTTACCACACAATCCCGTTTTAACACCTGTGAGAAATAAGGCTCTTGAAAATATTGTGGGAAAAAGAGGAAATACTTGTAACCAGCATGTTTTCCTTTTTCCACAATGTTTTCCACCCAACCAAAATTTTTGAGTCACATTTATTTTGTTGTCAGCAAATGGTTTGAATTTGGACAAGTCTTAACCCTTTAAGCGCCTTTCTCTACTGTAGTTGCCTTTGTGTCTAGTGTAGATCAAGATCAGACTGCATGAAATGTGCAGTCCGATCACTGATCTATACTGTCTGCTTTGTTGAAACACTGCAGACAAAAGGCACGCACTCAGTTGTTATCATCTTGGACTCATTCTGGAATGAAAATGGCCTTTGGGTTTAAGGATTAAATTTTGTTGTTTGTTAATGATTTGATCCAAGCCTGTTAGTCATTACCTACAGGGCTAGCTATGCAGGGATGTCAAGTTTAAATCTCAATTAGGCCAAGCACTCAGGTAACCAGCATTTTTTTTACTTTTTCCACAATGTTCTCAACCCATCCCAAATCTAATTTCATTTTTTGAGACAAATTTATTTTGTTGTCTGCAAATGCTTTGAATTATAGACCAGTCTAAAATTTTTGTTTGGTAAAGAGATAAAGATAGACCAAGTAATATGCATTTCAAGACTGTGTTGTAGGCAATACTATCTTGCAGAATATAAGGCATATATATCCAAGATCCAACTGCAGTCTGATCTTTATGTACACTGTCTGATACAACATCCTGTCTTGCGGACCCCAAGCCTTGGTTCCCACCTGATCATTTTTTCCTTTTATCTATTCAGGATGGACGGATGCAGTTTAAATTTGACATGAAGCCCCCTTTTTCCATGACACAGCAATAAATTCCAAAACCCTGACAATATGCGCTAGGTCACTTGATGTGTGAAAATTTCATCCAAATATGTTGAGATATGTTCAGTAATTAAAGAGATATTGGTGAAAAATGAAATACAACATGAAGACCCCTTTTTCCATGATGCTGCTAAAAATTGCAGAACCTTGACAATATGCGCTAGGTCACATGATGAGAAACATTCTGTAAAAACTTTTGAAAACATTGTGGGAAAAGGAGAAAATGCTGGTAACCAGCATTTTCTCCTTTTTCCCCACAAAGTTTTCTACCCTATCAAAGAAATATTGTGTCACTTGAGCCAATATGAAAATGTTGTCTGCAAATGCGTTCAATTTGGACAGATCTAAAATTTTGTCGTGTGGTAAAGGGTTAAAGGCTTTGACAGCATTTTTCTCTCTGGCTGTTAGGATGTATCTTTGAAGATTGTGTTCATTGTATTTTGAGTTCATTTTTGTTCATTCATTTAACTCTGTAGTACAGATTTCATCTTGTAAATCTTAGAAGTCATTATAATTTTTGTTCTTCACTTGGTGGTGTTTGTCTTAATTTATAAATAAGTTTATGCCCCCCCACCCCCGATAGATTTTGGGCATATAACTCCATCATGAATTGAAGTAGCATTTGAAAGATCTGTTCAGGTAGGCCCAAGATCAATGTCACACTTGAACGTCAAATTTTTCTAAGCTGGATGCATTGAAAGGTTGGTGCAAATACATTGTTCATGTGTTTACAATAGCAATTACCCATGTGTTTACAATAGCAATTACCCATGAACATGTCCCTGGACAACCACTGTAGTTGTTAGTGTATTTAACAGCATTATAATACTAACTTGTATAGAAAGTCTTGAATCGGTAAACATTCTCTACTAAGTTTGTTCAAATCAGGCAACTTTTTGCCACACACCCAAAGGCCTAGGGCTTTGTTATTATTCCTTCAAAACTCTGTTCTGAAGGTATATAGGAGTCAGCTTGTCGGTCCATCCATCCATCCATCAGTCTTTCTGTAGCATTTTCTTGTCAGAGCTAGTTCTCAACAACTACCGGACAGATTTCATTCAAACTTTAGAGAGACTCAGTCCCAAGCAAGAATGTGCATATTATATTTAGGTGACGGTTCATTGAATTTTTACAAAGTTATTTTCCTTTAATGAAATTTCTTGTTCTCCCTGTTTTTCAACAACTATTGGACAAATATCATTCAAACTTCTCACAAATATTTATATAACCGGGTTTGGTTAAGAAAGATTATCTTCTTGTCTAAACCAAGAAGACCTAGAGCTTTGGCCTTGCACTTTGATATTTGGTATTTATCTTCATTGTAGACCTTTACTGCTTGGTACTCAGGTGAGCGATATAGGACCATCATGGTCCTCTTGTTGAATATACACTTCACTGAACCAAAGATTTTTATCTCATAGTGTTGACTAGACAAGGGGCCAATTCAGTATTGGACAGCTTGTTTAAGGCAGTCTTATCTTTATCTATGTTGTCTTCAAAGGCCTATGTTTTTTTGCCTGTGGCACAGACAGTAGTGTGTATAGTTGCATGATTCTGCACTTTTCAGGTATCGTTTACCCATACTGTTTGTGATCATTAACAACAATGGTATTACAAGAAGCTTTAATGAGGAAGTTTTTAATAGCTTGGAGGACACAGATAGGACACTCAGGTACAGTCTATGGTTCACCCTTCACCAAACAACTAGAGTTGGTATTCACCAACCATTCCTAAGAACATTCTTAGTCTTATTCACAAGAATTTTCTAAATTTGAAAGTAACACTACTTCTGATTGGCTAAACCAAATGGTTTAGCCAATCAGATGTAGTGTTACTTTCTAAATATAGAATTAGACTTAAACTGAAATTAAGAATAGTGGGTGAATATGAACCCTGGTGTTTTCCTCCACTTTGGAAGAAGGTTTTTGCATTTTTCATCGGAAAAGAAATATTTGGTGTTCAGCATTTCACCAGGGATTTTTATAGATTTTTCATATATCACGGATATTTATAGAACAGTTATTTCCAGTGACTCCACCCCCTATTACTATGTATGAATGAAATGTATTCCAAAAATAGTAACGATTACTACAGAAAGCCCGCGAAAAAAGAACTATATCATAGCACTCTACTTTCAGATGATTTGCCTATGTAATTCCTGCCTGTGATGTCATTTGAATGCTTGTTACCGCGTCTTCTCAAATAGAATAATCCAAAGTGATCTCAATCACAATTTTTGGATGTTTAATTACTACGATAAAGTACTTTATATGTGGGTACTGTGGGCAATGCAATTTTAAAATGGGAGTTCCGATATAAATGATCTTTCATCATGTATTTGTCAGCCACATTTTTTAAATCTTTTTCATGATGGGTACATGGAGGTTTTTTTCCTTGGAAAAGAAATTCAAAATACATGTTTCACTATTTGAAGTCTGTTTTGGGACAGAATAAGGTAACCCTTAATGTGTCTTTCACAACTATAGTTGCCTTTGCGGCCAGTGTAGATCAAGATCAGGCTGCACAAAATGTGCCTGATCTTTGCTGTACACTGTCCACATTGCTGAAACACTGTTGAAGAAAGCACCCATGAAATTGCAATTATTTGGGTCATATTTCTATGATGAAAATGTCTGATAGGTTTATATGGCACTAATAGGATTAATACATGGTAAGATCCAGTATCAGGGCCCTGTTTCACACAAAAAAGCTGAAGTCTCTTTTTTTTGCTCCAATTTGCTAACAGGCTTATTTTCCAACTTAAGGGGAGTTCATTATTTGAGACACATGTTACTAAATTAATAGACTTTTAGTAACTCTGTTAGCAGACATAAGTCCATTATTTTGCTGAGTTGAGTCCTAAACACTGTGTCTACTCAGGGTTTGAGAATGTTACTTAAGTCTGTAAATGTTATGAAATGCATATCAAATCAGAAACTGAGTCTGTTAGTGGATTTGAGCAAAATAAGAGGCTTAAGTATGTTTTAGTGAAACAGGGCTCTGAAATTTAATGACGCTTGATCTTGATTTTCACTGGCTGTAAAAGACCGGAACCTTTACTAAACGATCCTGTGCTTTAAAAGGCCCAGAGGAAAAAGGCTTTTGAAACACTGTGTAAAAAGAAGAAAATGCCGGTATTCAGATGGTCCCTTTCTAAACCAAGCTCTATAATTTGTTGTCTGCCAGTACTTTCAACTTTGAAAACTCAAAAGTTCTGTCTCCTGGTAAAGAATCACATTATTCTTTGGATTCTAAGTGGTTAGAATTTCGTTATTTTGTTTTACCCATCTCTAGCCATCCACCGACAGTGCTGTCAGCAAATGCAAGATATGAGAAGATTGTAGTAGCTTTTGGTGGTAATGGCTATTTTGTACAGACTCCCGAGGAAATCAAGAAAGCAATGAAAGCTGCCATTGATAATAGAAAACAGACTTCCATGGTGAATTTAATGATCAACACAAATGCTGACAGGAGAGTGCAGGTACTCAGAGTTACTCAGAGGCCAAAAGGGGCAACATAAACCAGTCATTCTAAATTCTGTTTTGATTTTTAATTCCAGGACTAGCGATATGATTGCCTGTCTATATAATACTACAATAAATATGATATATACAATATATGATATACTATATACTGGGCACAATATTTTAAGCCATAAGGGGTAGTGTCATCCTTCAATTCTAACCCAAGTTTCATTACTCAATTCCAATACCAGCTATCTGATTGGCTGAGATGTTTTTGATTGGCTGATTGACAAAATGTCCCAGCCAACCAGATGGTTATAGTTTTGGATTCACAACTTGGAGCAGTTATTTAGCATGATGGATGAATATGGCTTGTGGTGTAATTTAATTCTTAACTCTTTACCAGACGACAACATTTTTGACTTGTCCAAGTTGAAAGCATTTACAGACAACAAAATATACGTGACATAAAAATTTAATTTGGTGGGGGGGGCTAGAAAGCATTGTGGGAAAAGGAGAAAATGCAGATTACCAGCATGTTTTCCTTTTCCCACAATGTTTTCCAAAGGCTTCTTTCTCAGGGTAGGTAAAAGTTGAGATTGTGTGGTAAAGAGTTCAATCATCAATTATTTTGTCTTTTACAAAGCTTTTAATTTTGACGGGCTAAAATTTTGTGGTTCGGTAGAGTTATTCATATTTCACAAGGATTATTTTTGCTCAGTATTCTTCTTCAAATCTGCCTGGCATGTTTTAACTCATTAGCCTGCTAAATAAGTGAAACGAAACTTTCAAACCAATAGTAGAACCCCAAATAATGTTTTTTCAAAATTATTTTCTGGAGAAAAATACGTCCTTATCGGACAGTATAGATTTAAGACCAGACTGCACGTTTCTGTGCAATCTGATCTTGATCTACGCTGTCCGCAAAAGGTCAGTGAGTCACACTTAGCAGTCTAAGGGTTAACTCATTACCCAATGATGAATTTTAGACTTGTCCATGTTAAATTAATTTGCAGACGACATATTGAACATAACTCAAAAGATCAGGATTGGTCTTTGAAGGGGTAGAAAACATTGTGGGAAAAGGAGAAAATACTTGTTTCCACAATGTTTTCAAAAAGCTTTCCTTGGTCGTTAAAACATGGGATTAGTTGCTGAAGGGTAAGATAGTGAAGATTCCTTTGTGGTTCACTCATATATAGGAGAATTAACTCTCTACCAGGTGAGAAAATGTTGAACTGTTAGGCATGAAAATTTCCAAATGACAAAGTTACATGTGGTTCAAATGTTAGTGTTGGTCTGTGAAAAAGTACAAAACAATGCTGGAAAAGCAGAAAATTCTGGCTATGTTGCCCTTCATTAGTTTCAAAAGCCTTCTTCTTCAAAGTAATAAATGACAGGAATGTGTGGTAAAGGGTTAAATCTTAGGTTTTTTTCCCACTCTAATTTTAGGCATTCTCATGGCTAGAGTCAGTACAGCCCAGCAAGATGTAGGTGGAGTACAGTCTGTGTTGATACTTAAAGACTATGACAAGACTAGTAAAAATGTGAATCTGCACCTAATTAATCAACCATTAAAACAGTTACAGCAAAGGATGTGCCTGTGACAACGGATTAACCCCTATCTGGACAAGTATTTTTAGACTCCTCTGTTGTGACTGGCAGAGTTATTCCCCTTGAATAAATGCAAATGGGAATGGGCTTTAGACAAGATTTTAGGGTTCTTGTGTAGTTATTATCATGTCAGCTGAGACCAAAGCATTTTTGTTTGAAAGGATGATCAACTCAGTCTGTTTGTCTTCATGAAGTATTCCAGCTAGGTACTTTGGCTGTACCTTTCTGTCTTGTCTTATTTGCTCATCATTGTGACTTTGATGGTCATAACAATATGGGACTGGTCTAGGATTGACTCCTTTACTTATGTTGTAATGGCTTCATGTTGGTGAGGTATTGTATCTACTTCTTAATAAAGCTGAAAAGGCGTTCCTTCAACAAATGTTAATTTCTTCAAAGTGAGGAAGTGATTACCTCTCTGGAAGTGTGTTGACCGTGATGGTTGTGACACCCTCCTCTCCCTTGAAAGTATCTGTAGATGACACATTTGAAATACAGTATTTGCAAATGAGATGAAGTTTTCATTTAGGGTAGAAAATAGTTTGGGAAAATGCTGGTTATCAACATTTTCTCCTTTTCCTATGATGTTTTCATAAGCCTTTCTCAGCAGATACTTTATACATGTATGTGCTTTCTCTTGCTCTCTCCAGATCAATGAATTTTAGAGTCTTCCATATTTATAGCCATTACAAATGACATATTCAAGTGCGTCTCAATTAACAGAACATGTTTTTTGAAAGAAGGAAAAAGGATACAATTCTAGAGTTCTAGTTAACTGGTTACCACAAAATAAAAATTTTAGACTTGCCTAGATTAACTCTTTTGGACTGGACCAAATTGAAAGCATTTGTAGACAACAAATTTGATGAAACTCAAATAATGATTTCTGTGTTTGGTAGGGTAGAAAACATTGTGGAAAAGGGAGAAAATTCTGGTTACCAGCATTTTCTCCTTCTCCCACAATTTTTTCAAAAGCCTTCTATTTTAAGGTTGTTAATGCTTGGGATTGTCTTGTAAAGAGTTAAGAGCATTTTACCTCAACAAATTGGATTTGATTCAAACGATTAGATTTTTCTATAAAAGATTAGAATACACATTTAGAAAAGGACAAAATGCTGGTACCATTTCCTTCTTTTCCACAATGTTTCCAAAAGCTTTTTTTGTAAGGGTTGTTACAAGTAGGGATTGTGTGGTGAAGGGACATTTGCTTGTCAGATGATGTAGATATATCTGTCCTAAGTAGGAAAATTGTGATTGTGGCATTTTACAGGGTGTTTCTGTCAGACTTTCTCACATCAAATCATTATTTTGTGCAATCAGATCTTGATCTACACTGTCCCAAAAGTAGCTTTAAGTTGTCTCAAATTGCTTTCTGATTTGTTAACTGTTCTGTTCAGTTTACACTATGTTGCAATGTTTTTGGATGATGCAGGTCAGGTATGTAACTTAGTGACTGTTTTTTAGTCTAGTGAAGCTAGTCCATAGGCATCAAGACTGACCTAGAATCAAAGTAAACAAAAAAACCCACAGTTGCCAAATACTGCCTCACAGAAAATACTTCTTTCTGTTAGAAATCTTTAATTCTGTTATATATGACAATTTTGACAAAAACTACTAAATCTCTAACACTCCAGTTTGAATGTGTTGTCTTATAAAGTAATAAACTGAACAGGATATCATTTATAAGGAACAAGATCTTTGCTTATATGTAAATTAAGTGACCTATGCAAAGCAGAGAAACACTTATTCCTACACCACTGTAACATTATGAATGAATCTATTAATAGATACACCTAAGTAACTTGTAGTAAATCCCAGCTATATTAACCTTCACTGGACAGGGAACCCTTGTCATTCCTTCATTCATTCATTATTTAGATCATTGTGTACCGTTAAACTGTTATGCTAAACTGCTATTCAGTGTATTAACCCTTTACCAAACAATCACAAGTTTTAACGACACTGGGGAAGAGTCCCTATGAAAACATTGCAGGAAAAGGAGAAACTGCTGATAACCATCATTTTCTCCTTTTCCCACATTGTTTTCTGCCCGTTTGGAATCAGGTTTCATCAGTTCAACCACATTTAATCTATGGTCTGCAACAGCTTTGAATTTGGACAAGTGTAAAATTTTCATTTTGTAAAGAGAGTTAGATAATTAACTACATCTTGTGCTACTGGATATTGACTAATTGACTGCATTGTGTTTAATGCCGTTTTCAACATTACTTTGGTGATATTGCGGAGGCCAGAGCACCTATCCATGCTTTCCTGAAGTTTCTTTTACCAGCACTACCGTGATTCAATGACCTTTTGCGGACAGTGTGGATTACAATCAGACTGCACAGAGCATGCAGTCTGATCTTGGATCTACGCTGTCAGATAAGAAGATGTACTTTCTCCAAAATGTAACTCTGAAATAGCAATATTCAGGTGTTTACCACTGGCTTGAAAGTTTCATTTAACATTTTGTAGTAGGTTAAGGGTTAAACTTAAATTGGATTATAGTTAACCAATAGCACCTATAGCCCCGGCAGCTCAGTCTGTAGTGTACAGGACTTGAGAACAGGAGGTCGCTGGTTCGAACCTCAACTCGAAAAATTTCTTTCCCATGATTGATGATAGTCATTGCGACAGGATTTATTTCTCTCTCACGTCAGTGGTTATTCTGGGAAAGTAGCAAGTATCTTTGAAAGAATATTGTGCGGAGTACTGGTAAAAGAAACACCAGGAAAGCATGGATATGTGCACTGGCCACCGCTACATAACTGAAATAATGTTGAAAACAGGGATAAACACCATACAATCAATCAATCAAATTCGCTAGTCTGTCAGTACTTTCAGTACTTTGATTTAATCTATTTGTACCTAGAGTTTGTCATGAATGAAACCAGTATCTTGTATACACAGGGTCAGATTTGTTCCCAAATAATGGTATGATGATGTAGCCTGTGTGTGGAATACTTTCAGCTTGGTTTCTGATTTAATTGGTCAAAATATTACTTAATAATAATTATGCACAATCATATAAATAAGGGGTTACTCACTAAGCCAATATTGACTGTTTTAATGTCTTACTGTTTTAGATTAACTCTTTACCAAACAAGAAAAATTTTAAACTTTTCCAAACTGAAAGCGTTTGCAGACGACAAAATAAATGTTACTCGAAAATTTAAATTTGCTATTAACCATTAGGCTGCCAAGCACGATTCAAGGACCTCTTGTGGACAGTGTAGAATCTGATCTTAGATCTACTCTGTCCGCTAAGGAGATATCTTTCCCGAAAAGTACCTTTGAAATAGCAAGTTTTAGGTTTTTACTATCGACTCGACTTATTTAGCAGGATAAAGGTTAAGAGGATAGAAAACATTGTGGGAAAAGGAGAAAATGCTGGTTACCAGCACTTTCTCCTTTTCCCTCCATGTTTCCACAAGTCTTCTTCCTTAGGGCTGTTGAAAGTTGTGATTGTGGTAAAGGGTTAACACTGTCAATAATTGCAACATTTTGTTTTTAGATCTGGTAGGCATATGATAATGGAGTACATCTTCAATGCTTTTATAACTTTCCTGGAGCTTTTATTTGCTTCTCAGTTAGGGAAATTCTGATATACTGCTCAACCTTCAGTCTTGTTGGGATATTTAAGTTTCTTGCTCAACTATCTGTTTTTACGTGTGTGAATATATGTTTACCATGTATTGTCATGCATCTGTTACCTGAATAAACCTTAGCTAAAGCAAGTACAAGCACCAGGAAAGTTACTGCAACATAATTATCTGTATTTATTTACATTGTTTTTTGATCAATGAAAAATTATCTTTTGTCTTATATACAGAACTACTGTATTTTGCTATGTCTTTTTTAACATTATTTTCTGTCTTTACTCTGTACAACACAACAGTTTTAGATGTGACCAAACTGAATCCATTTTTTTCGAATGACAAAATGAATGTTTCTCAAATGATGGGTTTCTTCTTTGAAAGAATAGAAAACATTGTGGGATGGTGAAAGAAAGCTGGTAACCTTAATTTTAGAATTGATCTTATTGTTCAAAATATGGAAAACTAAATTGATTGATTTTGCCTCTGAAAAGATGGACAACATTGTGGGAAAAGGAAAAATGCTGACATTTGTAATCCTAGACTTGATCTTAATCCTTCAAGGGTGCAATTCAGAATTGTTCACAATTTTTAATATGTAAGATTTCAATGGAGAAATATGGTTTTATTTATATGGTAGTATTATGAATAAATTAATTTTTTTATAAAAATGCATACCTGAATACATTTTATAAGTTTGTTTTTTTTTTCTTTACAACTTTGTATTTTTTTCTCTAGTTTCTAACCATTTGAGCAGTTTGACTGTGATCTACACTGTACTCAAGACAATATTCAGCTGTGAGAAAGCTGTGAGAGAGGAATGAATTCCATTTCAAAGACAATTATTAACCCTTAAAGTGCCTTTCACAACTGTAGTTGCCTTTGCAGCCAGTGTAGATCAAGATCAGACTGCACAAAACATGCAGTCTGATCTTTGATCTACAGTGTCCACTATGATGAAACTATACAAAAGCCACCATGATATTGTAATCATTTGGGCCATAATTCTAAACTGAAAATGTCTGTTGGGTTTATTCTGCTCTTCAAGGGTTAATGCTCAGAATGAACTTTAGCTAGGCCAAGGTTCCAACTTCCAACCACTAGATAAGCACTTCGTGTTATCTGTGATAATGGTCAGTTTACCCTTCACCAGAAAATTCCATGCTTTTACAATCCATAACTCTTTACCAAACCACAAAAGTTTGGATTTGTCCAACTTAAAAGCATTTGCAAATGACAAATTGACTGTTGCTAAAATGATGATATCTCTCTTTGATAGGGTAGAAAACATTGTGGGAAAAGGAGAAAATACTGGTTACCATCATTTTCACCTTTTCCAACAATATTTTCAAAATACCTCCTCTGGCTTTTTAAAACAATGGGGTAGCGTGGTAGCGTGTTAACTCTTTACTAAACAATCCCTGGTTTTCAGGACCCTGGAGAAGACATCTTTTGAAAACATTGTGGGAAAAGGAGAAAGTGCTAGTAACCAGCATTTTCTCCTTTTCTCACAATGTTTGCTACCCTTCCAAACACAAATTTCAATTTTAGAGCAACATTTATTTTGTCGTCTTTAAATGCTTTCAACTTGGACTAGTCTAAAATTTTGTTGTATGATATAGAGTCTGTTAACCTTGAAATCTTGCATTTAAAGCCAGAAATGTCACAACAGTGATTTCTTTGATGGCTTCCAGGAAATGGAATACATTTTCTATCCATTGTAATCTATGCAATCTTTTAACCTTCAGGGGCAACATTTTGCATGAAGATATAGGAATGATTATAGTTTGATGAAATAAAGATAAAATGGATTAAAAACAGGCTGAAAACCAGTATAGATGTATCTTTAACCTTTTCCCAGTCTGAATCAAAACTTGTGTTTCTTTGACCCTGAGACAGAAGGTTTCTGAAAACATTGTTGGAAAAGCAGGTAATGCAGGTATATGAGGTTCCCTCAAGATCAACATGATTCAATCCCATGACCCCACACGCTCACCACACTTTTCTCAAATCTCGGACATTGTGGCAACTGTAAATGCAGCATCATAAGCATATGTTAAACTTGTGACCCCCTTGGGTGGGGCCAGTGTTGACCCCAAGACTATAACTTGAGCAATCTTGGTAGGAGCTAACTAGATGATAGCACATACAGAATATTACAGCTCTGACTCTCAGGGTTAAAAACAAGACAATTTTTAAAGGTTTTCAATTTTTCTTTCAGTTGGCAGACTTATTCATCATCGTAGAAATCGAGAGGATTCATCCTATTCCTGAATACATGTTTATGTTCCCCACAAAAGTTATTCTGCACTCTGGTATATTTGACCAAAAATAGACTATTTACCGTCATCTTCCGATTCTTTAGTGACATGAGCCATGGTTTTCATCTGAAACTGAAACCTGCCTCCATTCAGGAGTAACTAAGATAAATGAAACTAGTGGTTAGGCTAAACTGTATTAAAGAAAACCCCTAGGTCTAAGTTTTAGTATGGGTTTGTTAAACTATATTTATACAATAGAATATTGTTTAACTCTTTACCAAACGACAAACTTTTAGACCAGTCAAAATTGAAAACATTTGCAGACAACAAAACAAATGTTACTCAAAAATTGAGATTTGTTTTAGGACAGGTAGAAAACATTGTGGAAAAAGGAGAAAATGCTGGTTACCAGCATTTTCTCCTTTTCCCACAATGTTTTCAAAAGCTTTCTTTCTCAGGGTCGTTAAAAGTCGGGATTGTGTGGTAAAGGGTTAAACTTGAGGTTACCTTTAAAAAAGTACATGTATTATGCAAACCGGCCTCTGAAGTGCCAAGCTATAAATTTAGTTGTCTCTGTAAATTTGAGCAGACAGCCTTTTAATTGACAATATGACTAAGATCAGACTGCACACAATGTGCAGTATGATCTAGGAACTACACTATCCACTATTTCATAAAATACTCTTGCGAAAGGAATTGAAATAAAAATCTAGCAACCATTTGGTCTATCTTTAGCTCACCTGAGCACCAAGTGCTCAAGCTGAGCTTTTGTGATCGTGCTGTGTCCATGTGTTATCAACATCTACCTTGTGTGCACTCTAGAGGCCATATTTTCAGCCAGATACTCATGAAACTTGGTCAGACTGTTTGTCTGGATAAAATCTTGGACAAGTTCGAAATTGGGTCATGTGGGTTCAAAAAGTAGGTCACAGGGCCAGATCTTAGAAAAACCTTGTGTGCACTGTAGAGGCTACTTTTTCAGCCTGATACTCATGAAACTTGGTCAGAATGTTTGTCTTGATAATATCTCGAACAAGTTCGTAATTTGGTCAGGTGGGGTCAAAAAGTAGGTCATGGGACCAAATCGTAGAAAAAGCTTGTGGGCACTCTAGAGGCCACATTTTCAGCCTGATACGCATGAAATTTAATCAGAATGTTTGTCCTGATAATATCTCTGACAAGTTTGAAATTGGGTCATGTGGGGTCAAAAAGTAGGTCACGGCGCTAAATCTTAGAAAAAGCTTGTGTGCACTTTAGAGGACATATTTTCAGCCTAATGTGCATGAAACTTAATCAGAATGTTTGTCTTGATAATATCTTGATAATATCTCGGACAACTTTGAAATTGAGTCATGTGGGGTCAAAAAGTAGGTCAAGGGGCCAAATCTTAGAAAAAGCTTGTGTGCTCTCTAGAGGCCACATTTTTGGCCTGATACGCATGAAACTTGGTCAGAATGTATGTCTTGATAAAATCTCGGACAAGCTCAAAATTGGGTTATGTCGGGTCAAAATGTAGGTCACAGGGCCAAATCTTAGAAAAGGCTTGTGTGTGCTCTAGAGGCCACATTTACAGCCTGCTACGCATGAAACTTGGTCAGAATGTTTGTCTGGATAAAATCTTGGACTAATTTAAAATTGGGTCACGTCAGGTCAAAAAGTAGGTCACAGGGCCAAATCTTAGAAAAAGCTTGTGTGCGCTCTAAAGGCCACATTTACAGCCTGATACGCATGAAACTTGGTCAGAATGTTTGTCTGGATAAAATCTTGGACAAGTTTGAAATTGGGTCAAAAAGTAGGTCAAGGGGCCAAATATTAGACAAATCTTGTATGCACTTTAAGAGCCACGTTGTCAGCCTTATACTCATGAAACTTGATCAGAATGTTTGTCTGGATGAAACAAGTCGGAACAGAATGATATCAAGTCACATTAGGTCAAAAAGTTGGTCATGGGGCCAAATCTTAGAAAAAACTTGTGTGACCCTAGAGGCCACATTTTGAGCCAGATTGGAAATTCAGAAATAGGCTAAAGCAGTCAAAAAGTAGATTACTTACACTCATACATCATCATGACCAGGATCTTTTCAGCCTTATCAATCCTAGATGACCTTACTCAGGTGAGCGCTTTAGGGCCAATGGCCCTCTTGTTCCAGTTTAGGTAAGTGTCTGTAGTAATGCCATTAGAGCAATAGGGAGAATCAGTGATAAAATCTGGGATCATATCAATATGTTTCAAACTTAACCCTTTACCGCACAATGTCGCCTTTTGACGCCCCTGGGAAAGAAGCCTTTTGAAAACATTGTGGGAAAAGGAGAAAATGCTGGTAACCAGCATTTTCTCCTTTTCCCACAATGTTTTCAACCCTATCAAAGAAAAGTTGCACTATTTGAGCCACATTGAAATTGACGTCTGCAAATGCTTTCAGTTATGACAAGGCTGGAATTTTGTCGTCTGGTAAAGGGTTAAATAAGTGTTTATCAACTGTAATGAAAACAGCACAAGCACAATATTACATGCACATGTACATTGGTCTTTAGAAACATGCAGTAATGGTGAAAAATTGTCACCAGTATTTTGTCCTGTTCTAGCCATGTTTTCAAAAGCCTTCTTCCTAATGGTTTGAATCATTTTGATAATTCTTTACCACACAATCCCGACTTTTAATGACTCTGAGAAAGACGGCTTTTTAAAATTTAGTGGGAAAAGAAAATGCCTTCCACCCTTACAAAAACAAATTTCAGTTTTTGAGTCATGTATAGTAGTATTTTGTCATCTGAAAATCCTTTGAATTTGTACAAGTCTAAAATATTGTGGTTTTGTAAAGAGTTAAAGGTTTTCTCAGAATGTCCTGAGACAAAAAAGATAAAACATCCTTGTAAAATACTGAAATTGGACTTCAATCATGGCTTCATAAAGGGCATTTTGACAAGACTCATTAGCAGCTATGCATTTTAATACACCCAAATAAACATCCACTTAAACCTTGCCTAAAACTTTTGACTTCAAGCTTCAAATACAGATAGATCACATTGAGGACATGTGTAGGGCACAAGATCTGCAACTCTGTCTTCCATGTTTTTGGAGTTATTGTACTTTGATATTTTACATTTTGGGTTTTCTTCAGGGGGCAAAACTTCCAAAGTATAAAAGCTATTGACTTCATACTTAAGATGCAGATAGAAAATTCTGGTTACTACCATTTTCTCCTTTTTCTACAATATTTTGGAAAGCTTTGATTCTTATGGTGGTTAAGGGTCGGGATTATGTGATAGATCTAAAGGGAAAAAAAAGATATTCAGTTTTAGAATTATATTCTTGTATAGCTCAAATGATGGGATTTGTCTTAAGTGGGATTAAAAACAGTGTGGGAAAAGGGAGAAATGCTGGTTACCAGCATTTTCTCCTTTTCCCATATATTTTTTTTTTCTAACTGTTACACTCAGATCCCATTTCTTCATACTTGTAAAAACAAAAGATTGTTTACTACATAGTTAAACTTACCATTTTATTCTTGCCAGCATGAATCTGATCTCATTTCCTTCTACTGTAGATTACTTTTTATACGCCCATCAAAGACGGGATGTATTATGGGATCACCCATGGTGTACGGGCGAGCGGGCGGGTGGGCGGAGTCCAGTTCTTTGTCCGGAGCATAACTTTGTCATCTTCAGTCTGATTGACTTAAAACTTGGCATTTGTGTTTGTTGCAATAAAACCAAGTGCAGTGCGAAAGAACCATAACTCTAACTCATGCTGTCTTTGAGTTATTTCCCCTTTGATTGTCATTTTTACAGCATTTTCTGCTTGTCCGGAGCATAACTTTGTCATCTCTAGTCAGAACATCTTCAAATTTGGTATGCATGATTGTTGAAAAATTACGGAGTGTAGTGCACAAGAACCCTAACTCTTCCTAGCACAAATTTTGAGTTTTTCCCCCTTTGATCTTCATTTTTACAGCATTTCTTGCTTGTCAGGAGCAGAACTTTGTCATCTCTAGTCTGAACATCTTCACATTTGGTATGCATGATTGTTGAAAAGTTACGGAGTGCAGTGCACAAGAACCCTAACTCTTCCTAGCATAAATTTTGAGTTTTTCCCCCTTTGATCTTTATTTTTACAGCATTTCTTGCTTGTCCGGAGCAGAACTTTGTCATCTCTAGTCTGAACATCTTCAAATTTGGTATGCATGATTGTTGAAAAATTACGGAGTGCAGTGCACAAGAACCATAACTCTTCCTAGCATGAATTTTGAGTTATTCCCCCTTTGATCTTCGTACCGCATAACTTAACCATCTTATTTGTAGTTTTTTAATTATTTCACTATTTTCTTAGTAGACAATTCTGAGTAAGATTTATTCCAGGCACGTTTTGTAGCAGTGCGTGTTTGCTGTGGATGTCAAACTTTATACAAGTAGGTGTCTGAGTGTTTTTACAACCTGTACAACAGTACTGTTGTGACGTTGGATGTAGCTTGCTTTGTACAAATATTATATGGGCACAGCAGAGATGACAGTTTATATTTATGTAAATGGAAGTTAATATGTAGATAAATGGAAACAATTTAAAATGTTTACATGATATTATACAGTTATGGACATCACTTCCATTGGATATGATGATATATTCACCAAATTGTGTAATATTGGCCAAGGCGCTAGCCACAACTATTTTATTATATGAAACACATTTACCTTTAGTGATTTGTTGTATGATTCGCGCTGCCTTGTCAAATATCATTCCAAAATTTTCAAAGGGGAAATAACTCGAAATTTGTGCTAGGAAGAGTTATGGTTCTTGTGCACTGCACTCCGTAATTTTTCATCAACCATGCATTCCAAATTTGAAGATGTTCAGGCTGGAGATGACAAAAGTTGTGCTCGGGCTGGAGATGTTCATGCCTATTTTAATCACTTACATGATTTCTGCTGCGCTACTATTTTCCTCTACCTGCCCTTTACGATTATTATCCCCCTCAACACCTGGCGGTGGGACGGGTGTATCTTGCGACAATTTGCCGCTCTTGTTTGATTTTGCAGAAGACCACTTTTTAAAAGATTGTGGGAAAATGAAAAAAAAAAAAAAATGCTCATAATGAACAATTTCTACTTTTGCCCCATTTTTAAAAAATGCATTTATATTCGAAACATTAATTTTATATTGATTTCAATAGTTTACAAGAATGATTTCAAAATTGTCTGCTTCAAATTGATTAAATTTTCTTTCAAGAGGTAGTGGGTTAAGATGTGCTGCATGATCGTGGGACCCGCAGAATACACTTGAATGTACATCCCATCATGCAGAGTACATCATGGTTGACAACTATGTAAACAATTCTCTGAGGTTTTAGTTATATTCCTTAAATTTCTTAACAGCTAGGTATTTTCATGAAATTATAAGTTTTGTTAAATGTATAGGGTTATAGTTCGTATTCTGTCAAGTTGAACGGAGGAAGTTTTCTAACACGAAGACTGAAACAAGACGATTTGCGGATGTTTCGGTAACAGACGAATTCTGTAAATTGGACATATCAGCAGAGTAAATCGATTTGATGTTTCGGTAAGAAGGCAGTAATATAGTGCCTTGACGTTTTTTACACCGAATTCATGTCTTCCGTTTGTGCAAATCTTTTTTTTTTTGTGTGTGTGTTTTTGTTTTGGCAATTGCCACTTGTTTTCTGACAATTATAATTGTTATGCTTTTCCTTCCATGCTGTATAGTCGCTTCGGGTATTATCGTGGTTTCTTCAATATCGTGGTATTTACAATTTCCGAAAGTGAGGCTGAAATGCGCCTCCTTGAGGATGTCCTCACGTGAGCATCTGTAGGTCAGATACAGTCAACAGACTTTGCAAATTTACTTCGGCAAATTTTCCGAAAATGGTAGGTAAAATCGAGTTTTCATCCGAATATAAAGAAAACTTGGCTCTTTGCAAAATCACTCCATCCCTTAGATGAAGTTGGTGATCTTCTCAGGGTAACAAAATCAATATCGTTATAACAGTCCTGTAAAATTTGTTTTCCAGTCACTGAAGTTTATCAAACGGGAAAAAAAATTTCAGACGACCGTTAAATGATGATGTCACCACTTTCCAAATATGGTAATGAAAATAAGGAGCCCTGACAAAATTTTTGACTCGCTAATTATAAAAATCTTCTTCTCAAAGCACTAATTTTTTAATTAAGTTCCCTGATCTATTGAGATGAAAGAACACTCTAGAAACTATATATTCACTTTTTTTTTAATCCACAAAAGAGGTCCAAAATGGGGTATTTGATGCTATTTTAATCAAAGATCTGTAGACGTCGTTTTTCCCTCCATTTTTTACAGGTGCGCAAAGTAAAACCTCGCTTACAAAATGACAGGGAGAAATTATTTATATATGTTGCTTAAAATTCTTGATAAAATCATGTCAACACTTTGAAAATAATTTGATTTTCATTTGTCAAAGTTTTGAACATAAATAGGGCGAGCATGTAAATCTTCCAGGGCCTCATCTCAGTGCCAGGATAATACCGGAAGTAGGCCTTTTTAAAAGTTGGTAAATGCTGTCCCCCTGCTTTGCCTTGATTTAAAATCGTTGACTGACAAAAGGAAAATCACTTATCGTAGAAATATACATGAGGTATCATCGCATGATTTTTGCAACAGAAAAATAGCAGGCAAGACACTAATTTTTCTTCACACAGTGGAATGTTTTAGTACCACGATAATAGGGAATTCAATCCTACTGTATACATAAATACCGGAAATTAATAAATTTCGATCACCATATCTTATTTTCAGTTTTCACAATAGCAGATGTAATGAATATTATCCAATCCTAAGCTTGGATCCATAGCAGACAATCTTTTGAAAAAAATGTGTATCAAAAATGACACTATTCTTGCTAACGCTTTCTGTGTGAAAATAATTTCTTCTGGAAACAAACTGGCCGACTTCCAAACCAACCATTTACCCTCAGAGTACCTTTCACTCTTGTTGCCCTTGCAGTTGATTCAGACCAATATCAAACTGCACAAAACACAGAGTCTGATTGTTGATTTACACTGTCAGCTTTTCTAGGACATTATGAACAAGGACAACCTTGAAATAGCTAATATTAAATGTTCGGTTTCTAAAATGAAAATAGCCTTTGGTTTATTCGATGCTCTAAGGGCTAAACTTATGGATAATCAATGGGAATTCAGAAATAAATGTAATACATTTGAAACATTTTGTCAAATGAAGAGAGGGAGTTAGAAATAGAGAGAGAGGCCTTGACGATGCTTTTGTGCATACTTCTTGTGATTTTGACCATGCACATTTGTGTTTGTCTAAAAAACACAATGTTTTCAAATTTCGTCTGGTGCACACAAACTGTTGTCTGCTGGCTTTAAAGTGTGTTCATCAATACAACACCGCATAAAACAATCATATACACACTGTGTGAGAGCGAAGAGAGTACATAGACACTTTTACTGCCTGTTTTCACACCTCCCATTTCCAGCAAGATAGAGAGTTTCCCATAGATCTTAAAGATTAACCTCGGTTTATGAAAACCTTGAAACACTTTAATGGACAAGAAGAAACTCGCGGATCAGACTGCACAAATTAGGGGATAGAGCATGTTCAGAACACACACCGCTCCTGCAGTTTAAAAAAACAATGTTGTCAGAAAAAGTATTTGTTACTATCTCTGGCTCACTCTCTTTATTTGCCACAATATTTTTACCTGTATTACCCGTGCTTAACTCGGTTTAATTATCCATTATTTTAAATCTAAGGGCGTTGGATAAACCCAACGGCCATTTTCCTTCTACAAATAAATCCGTAATTTTAGCAATGCTAAGGTTTTTCTTGTTCAGAATGTCTTGAAAAAGTAACAAGTGAAGATCAAAGGTCAGACTTCGTGTTTGGCTGGCCTGATCTCGATCTCACTGGCCGCAATGGCAACAAAAGTAATGAGAGACGCTCTAAGGGTGAATGGTTGGTTTGGAAGTCTTTCAGTAAGAAAATATTTTCACATTGAAATGTTCATATAACATTGATTTAAAAGGAGATACAATCAGGGATGGGTTTCAAGTTTAGAAATGGGTATATTATTCATTACCTCAACTATGGTTGAAATGATCGAAAATAAGACAAAATGATTTTAGGTACTATTTTACGCACAGCATGACATTAACAACATAACAAAAATATTAAGTCTGAAAGTGTGTGGGGAAAAAAAAGAAACATTGAAGGAATCAGAACCAAGACTTTATTGTTTGGTCACAGTGCATTACCATTATATAATTACCTTGTCACCAAAACATCCAATTGATTTACTCTATAAGTCCAATTTACCGAACTCGTCTGTTACCAAAACATCTGTGACTGTCACCCAAACAAGACGATAAGAAATGCTCTAGGATTTGTCCCGAGAGGAAATTGTTCCCAGATGAAATCTTTGGAACTTGAGTATGGGTTATTTTTCTTGAGAAATCGTCACCAGAGGACAATATCTCCTGAGAAATTCTTGCCAAAGATATTTGCGGAGAAAAATAGTATAGAAATATATATATTTTAATATTGTCAAGACACTTAAGTTTGCTGTACATTTTGCTTCACAGTAATTGGTATTTTTCAGTCATAACAAACATCGACACCATCTAGCGGCTTGTCTGACCTCTATTTTCTGTGGAAATGCCTTAGCTCAGATATCACTCTTTCTATGCAAATTTCAGTTTCCAAGTTATCAGTGTTGAATGAAAAAAAAAAATTCCAGGGGAGAAAACAATCATTGGCAATTGGCACCCACTTGCTTAACTTGCTTAACACCATTTACTCCACCTCTAAGTATCCTTTATTACACTTCATTTTACTGACAAACATACATGATTATGCATTTAGATCATCTGCTAAATCGTCTGGTAATATTTTCAAATCATGTGGTAACAAATTGGCGCCAACTGCATCAAGTTACAATGAATTTTTGACGGATTCGAGTGAAGTCACATGATTTAAGTTCAAAATGGCTGCAGGATGATGAAGTAGTTCAAAGTTGGTTTTCTCTCAAACAACTGAATGAAATGGAATGATTTTTTCTATGATGCCAAGATGAAACTTAAAAACAAAATGATTCTAACTGATTTTATACTAGAGCTGTGAAAATTTTGGTGTTTTTCTTAATCAAACTTTAAGTACTGTGAAGTTAGGTGTGCCAAGGCTAAATGGATTAAGTATGGTTTCACTTTTGTTGACAGAAAATAGTCATCAATTTGATTACATGCCACATTGATGCTGATCGCAAAGGAACTACTCTAAAAATAATTTCATCATTTGAGTTTTTTAGAGAGGGGTATCTTATAGCAATTGGTATTTTTTCCAAAGGTTTGTTGTTTTTGTAACTATGAGCAATGTGTTTGGGTAAGAATTTTTTTCCGTCAATCCTACTGAAATTTATACTTAAACTTTATTTTCATATGTGACCATTGAGTTCATAAATGGAATCATCTCCTAGGTAATGCACTCTCAGACTGACAGTATATTCAGGTGAGCAATATATGACGATTATTGTCCTTTTATTTTCAATTCTCAGTGATGCATACTATTCTTTTTTTGTTACTTTCAGTTTTACACATATAACAGAAGAGACTCATGGCACATCCAAGGCAGCGCCCATTTGTTTTGCAGTATAACTCTGACGAAATAGGTAAAGTGCATTTTAGAATCCTTGAAACTCAAAAACAAATTCTAAACAAAAGACCATGAATATGTCATTGTTAAATATGGTTAACTCTTTACCACACAAAAATGTAGACTTGTCCAAACCGAAAGCACTTGCAGACCACAATTTAAAATGATGGAATTTTTCTTTGATAGGGTAGAAAACATTTTGGAAAAAGGAGAAAATGCTGGTTATGAGCATTTTCTCCTTTTCCCACTATTTTTCTAAAGGCTTCTTCCTCTGTGTTGTTAAAATTCGGGATTGTCTGGTAAAGAGTTAATCAACACAAATCAGGTCTGATATAATGAGTACTTGTGAAAATAAAATGGCAGAAGGAAAAATGGTTATTAACAAGCAATTTCTCCATCATGAAATTTTCAAAAGTAATTTGCTGCAAGATTTGCTAAAATTTGTCTGCAGGAGATAATGAAGCAGCACTTTTTGTGCCAAATATGTGAAAAGGATATTTGATACATTGTTGTGCCTTGGGTAAGGGGAAGGTACAGGGAATTCGGGTACTTTTTTGCATTGAATTAGAGAAATATCACACAGGTGGATTTTGTCCCTTTCAAATTTCTTGAATGTATATGTTTCAGATTTCGTGGGAAATAACTGTTCCCTCTCTTAATAATCCTCGGCAGATTACTGTCAGTGATACATGTAGTATATGCAGATGTTCCAGTTAGTAGGCTTTTAACTTTTTACCAAACAATCCTGTGTTTTAACAGCCCTGAAGATGAAGGCCTTTGAAAACAGTGTGGGAAAAGAAGGAAATGCTGGTAACCAGCCCTTTTCTATCCACAGAACTTTAGTTGCTAGTTTGCATTTAAACATTGAATACTTTTTTTTGTATTTTAAATGTAGAGAGAATATTTCTGTATTGTCTTTTTGTTATATCCTTTTGATTGCAGATAGGCTTGCCCATCGAGCCATTGAAGGGGTGAGAAGTAATAAGATACGCCCAGTGGACTATGAAAAATTGCGAAACCTTGCGGCAGAAAAGAAATTCTCCGCCCACAAAACCCTTCTAAAAGTGAAAAAGTTTGAACATCTCTCAAAACAAAATAAAGAAAATCATTTGCTTAAACAACATAAAATGGTGTGGCAGAAGGAGTTTATACGGCTAAACAGTATGAGAAAGAGAATTCAGGCAGATATTGACTTACATGTGAGAGAAAATTCACAAGATGGTCCATGCTCACACATGTACTCTGACTTTGAAGACTACGAAACTAACCTAGAATCTGATTTTAGTAAATTCAAACAGGCAACAACTGACCCTGTTTGGGCCTTAAGGTGAGTCTGATTGAGGCTAGGTCTGTAAGTTTGTAAATTTTATTGTGAAATGTCTCTAAATTACAGATAAATCATTTTGTAGTGAAGTTTAGAATGGTGATGTGTTATATTGATTGTCATCATACCTAATGTTTAGGCACATTTCCATCCTCATGTTGGAGAACAGTAGTAATAAGGGGTACCTGTTATCAACTACACCACAATGATAGTAGTCATAAAGGGCAATTTCTCATTCTGTCACTATGTTTTCACATGTACGTACATCTGTGTATCAACTCTTGACAAGGTGACAAAATTTTAGACTCATGCAAATTGAAAGCATTTGTGGACCATAAATCAAATGTATATCAAATGATGAGATTTGTCTTCGAACGTGTAGGACAAACAGTTGGAAATGGAATAGTTTCTCCTATTTTCACAATTTTTTCAAAAGCTTGTATCCTTTGGGTTGTTTAAACACAGGATTGTCTTGTAAAGCATTACACCTTAACCGTTTACCAAATGAAAAACATTTAGACTTCCTGAAATTGAAAGCATTTGCAGACCACATATCAAAAGTTACTCAAAACCTGAAATTGTTCTTTCAAAGGGTAGAAAACACTTGTTACCAGCATTTTCTCCTTTTCCCATAATGTTTTCAAAAGGACTCTTCCTCAGACTTGTTAACATGCCAAACTGTGTAGTAAAGGCTTAACTTGTGTTAATTAGTCTATATCTTATGAGAATGTCTTCAAATATGTCTGTTTCAAATTTGTTTCAACCAATAATAAGATAATTTAAACCAATTCATAGAAATTGAAAAAAAAAAAAAAAAAAATGCCAATTTATTACAGATTAAGCAATATCTAGAAAGATGTTATAGCAAATGTCACAATGTTCTTGTTTTTTGAAACTCTGTCACAACGAAATAAAGTGAGAAAAACTTTTTGCCAGTTCTAAAGATATTATTACTCCGCAAATATGGAGCCTTTTTTATATATTCAAATCAACTAGCTGATGGTGTAGATCAAGATCAGGCTATCTTCTGTGTAATCTGATCATGACATGCACTGACTCGATCCATGGTTGGGAAAAGTCCTTAAACTCCTTACCAGACAAGAAAATTTGAGACTTGTGCAAACTCAAATAATCATTAGCATATTCATATTCAAACAAAGATCAGGGATTGTATTCAACAACCATTCTTAATTGTATGTTAGTCTAATTCTCAAAAATTATATAAATGTTTAAGAAATGCAATTTCTGAATAGCTTACGTAGATCGTTAAGCCAGTCAGAATTTTTAAAAAAAAATCTTGAGAACTGGAGTAAGAGTGTGATTAATTCTTTACCACTTAATCCTGTGTTTTAATGACCCTGAGAGAAGGAGGGTTTTGAAAACATTGTGGGGAAATGAAGAAAATGCTTGTAATCAGCAATTTCTCATATTCCAACAATGTTTTCTATCCTTTCAAAGACAAATTTTATCATTTGAGCAGTGTATAGTTTCTCCTCTACAAAAGCTTTCAATATGGATGAGTCTAAAATTTTGTCATGTGGTAAAGGGTTAAGAATTGTTTGTGAATACATTTTAGGATCTTCACACTAAAACATAGGCCAGAAGTACTCCTCAGAATTTTCTGGATGACTATCCACAATGTAGGTTTTATTGAAAAACCAGAGAGATTACTTTTAGAACCCCAAAATATTTTCCATGACTTACATCTAGAATAATGAAGGATATATGATCATTGCCTTTCTGTTGTTTTCTACTGTTGTTTCAGGGAAGACTTACAGTACTGGCTGCAAGAAAATATGTCAGATTTGCGTCTTGGTGCTCCAGATGCAGTTGAAAAACACAATGAAATACGCAGCACTGTACAGTCAGTGAAAGCCCAACAGAACCAAGTCCTGGAAAAATTAAAGCATGAGCAAATTTGTTTGGAAAGGGAACTTAACATAGGTAAACATACATGATTTTGTTTCATAGTTAACTCTTTACCACACAACAAAATGGTAGACTTGTCCAAATCCAAAGCATTATGCAGATGACAAATGAAACTTGCAACAGACATTGGGACTGGCTCTTGAAAATAGAGCAAACATTGCGGGAAAAGACGAAAATGCTGGCAAGAAGCATTTTTAGTTCCACTGGCCGAAGGCCAGCGGGCTAATGTCATGGCCCGGTGTCCGTCGTGCGTCCGTCCGTGCGTCCGTCCGGTCGTCCGTCCGTCCGTGCGTCCGTGCGTTAACTTTTATTTCAAACATCTTCTTCTCTGAAACTACCCATCCAATTTTCATGAAACTTCACAGAAATGATCCTGCCATGGTCCTCTTCAGAATTTCTTGAAAGAATTTGATTCCTTCAAAAACTCTGGTTGCCATGGCAACAAAACTGAAAAATATGGGAAATCTTTAAAAATCTTCTTGTCGGAAACCATAAGGCATAGGGCTACCAAATTTGGCATGTAGCTTTATGTAGTAGACCTCTATCAAGTTTCTTCAAATTATAGCCCTGGGGTCAAAATTGGCTCTGCCCCAGGGGTCACAAGTTTTACATAGGCTTACATAGAGAAAACTTTAAAAATCTTCCTGTACCTAGCCATAAGGCCTAGAGCTACCAAATTTTGCATGTAGCTATATCTAGTGGGCCTCTACCAAGTGGGCCAAAATTTTAGCCCTGGGGTCAAAATTGGCCCCACCGCAGGGGTCACAAGTTTTACATGGGCTTACATAGTGACAACTTAAGAAATCTTCCTGTTTTGATTTTTTTTTTAAATTAGCCTTGCATCAGGGGTCTTATGTTTTACAGAGGCTTCATATGGACAAAACTTGAAAATCACCTTATTTTTATGGCTTTATCTTGTGGACTTCTACCAGGGTTCAAGTAATTAAATAGCTCTGGGATCAAAAATGGCTTTGCCCTGCGGGTCCCAACTTTCATATGGGCTTTTACAGAGAAAACTTTGTAAGTCTTCATTTTGAAACCATTTGGCTCAGCATTGAAATGTTTATTATTTATGGTTTATATTTATAAGCCAGTGGAGCGATACAGGGCCATCATGGCCCTCTTGTTACTTTTCCCACAACGTTTTCAAAAAGCTTCTTTATAAGGGTCATTAAATTTTGCAATTATTTCAAACTATAACATTTAGTACAAGAGGCTGGCACTCTACCCCTCCACAACTTTCCTTCTGTATGTGTATTGAAAACGACATAATATGATGCTGAATCTGTCTTAATTACAGGAGAATATGGTGATTTGGGAAACACCACCTTATATAAAAGGCCAAATATAGAACAAGGAATTCCCCAAGATGCTTTTGACTTTGAGTGCCCAGATACAGAGTTGAAAGCCAGTGTGTTGAAAGAATTTATAGTTATTGATGAAAAATACCTAGAAAGGTTGAACCAGCTGGAAAGTGACCATCAGTGGGCCTTAAGGTATTTGTACTTTAACTCTTTACCAAAAGACAAAATGTTGGACTCAACCAAATTGAAAGCATGTGCAGACAACAAAACAAAAGTAGCTCAAGTAATGTTTTCTGTATTTGATAGGGTTGAAAACATTGTGAGAAAAGAAGAAAATGCTGGTTACCAGCATTTTCTTCTTCTCCGACTATGTTTTCAAAAGCCTTCTTTATTCAGGGTCATTAATAGTCAAGATTGTGTTAATGAATGTCATGCTCATTCCTTTTGACAGATAACTGTTGTGGTCATGTAACAGGTCATATTTGAAAAGATTGTAGGATTAGGAGAAATTGCTCAGAGTGAGTAATTCTTCCTTTTGCTATAATGTTTTTATTCATACTCATGTACTGAACTTTAATTTATATTGATTATCCATAATTTACATGTTTTCTGCTTGTAAGATGTCTGCTTCACATTTATTATACTGGCTAAAGGGTTATAAATCAAAGAATAGGTAGATCTGAAGGAAAGAAAATTGGAAAAACTTTGAGGGGAAAGGAAAATCTTATTTTCTCATGATATGCAAAATATTATGTTTATAAAGTGTTGGAACAAAAAAGAATCAATAGTGCAGAAATATAGCATTTCAGTAAAAAGAAAAGAAGTATTGTGGTAGGATTGAACCCAGGGCTTCAAGGTTTCAAATTCTATAGGTAGTTTTAAGTTCACCAGGACCCCCTTAATTTTGATTTATCTTTAAAAAATGCTTTAGCCATTGTATTGAAAATTTGCATGGTTAATAATATTACCTTTACCAACTCTGGGTGAAATTTTCAGAATATTTGATGACTTAGTTTGACTTTTTGGCATTCACTGCAATGTTAAAATGCATGAGCATGAACAAAACAGCAGAGAAGACTATTCCCAGTGAAGGTTTTACCTTTTTGTAAAAACAGTTCTTGTGCAAGCACAGTAACCATGATCATCTGTTGTTTGAAGAGCAAAATCTCCAACTTATGAGGCCCTTGTCTTAGTTTTATTTGGGTTCTATAATAATGATTCAATACCAGAAACTTGAACACAACTGTTTACCCTTCACTGCACACAATTGTTTACTCTTTGTTTTCTTTTCCACACCCAACCATAGTTGTTTTCAGAAAACCCTGTCAAACTTTGGCTCACATCATGCTGTATAGCATTCAACAATAAACTAAAGAAGCATGAATTGTATGAGCTGATCATGTTCCATAAATCAGCTCCAAAGTATTGTGTAGATGAGTTTTTACAGTCAAAGGGACAGTGTCTAAAGATTCCCACCCAATCAATGTGATCTAAATCAAATTGAGCTAATATGGGGTGAACTGAGTAATTCATAGTGAAAAACAATTCAAAACAAACCCTGAAATACCTTCAAGCCATAGTGTCAGGTGGTTTCCAACACGTATCTCAATAGAAGTAGTATATAGACATGTAGCCATGTAGAAAATAAAACTGAGACCAAATATTGGAAAACAGACAACATACAAGAGAACATTGAACAAATCACTATAGACTTTTAAGATTTGTATGAATGTGATGAAAGCAATATCTAAGGTTAGGTTTAGAACTATATTATTTTCATTAAAAACGATGTCAGGACCTCACACTTAACTAAAGTGAGGTACTGAAGTTGTGCTTTTGTTCAGTCGTGTGAACCCTCCCACCACCAACTTTCTCCCTGGAATTCAGCCACACAGCCTTGTTTGATCATGTTGTACAGCTTTGTTTGATAATGTTATTCCCAATGTTATGTAGAAATCCATATGGGTTTTAGTAGGGGACTCAGAATCCCAAAAGCATTCTTTCCCAAACAACAAAATTTTAGAATTTTCCAAATTGAAAACATTTGCAGACAACAAAATAATATGACTCAAAAATTGAAATTTGTTTTGGGAAGGCCAGAAAATATTGTTGGAAAAGAGGAAAATTCTGATTACCAGCATTTTCTCACAATGTTTTGAAGAGCTTTTTTTTCTCAGGGTCATTAAAAGTTGCGATTGTGTAGTAAAGGGTTAAAACATAATATTGTATGCACTTATAGAAACCAGCATTATGAGTACCCACATAATAGGTTTTAGTTACAAAGTAATGTGATGTTTCTTTTTGAAACACAAAAAATCTCTGTCATCTGTTCATTTGTTTAAGTTATTCTCTTTTTCAGTAAGGATCAGTATGGTGGGTGGAGTGAAGAAGACCACATTCACTTTATTTTGTTATATGAGCAATACCCCTATGACCTTGCCAATAGAAGGATGTTAGTCATTGATAGAATCAAACGACAAGTACCTAGCAAGACAAGGGCAGACATTGTAAGTTTAACAGTATTCTAAGTCTGTATTTATCACATTTTCTTAGTTACGCCCCCAATTTTCTTGTGGCTAGGGGTTTGTTTTAGGACATATGGGAGTATACTGGAATAAGGTTGTCGGTCTGTCCATCTGTCTGTCTGTTCATCTGTCCTTCATTACAACTTTGTGTGCTCTTCTCCTTCTACAGTTTTTAACCGGTTTAGCTGACTTTTTTTTTTGAGGTACTCTTTCCATGGGAACTTGTATACCTTCATTGCGATTCACTAGAACAGGATTTTGGGACTTTGATTTTTTATCTTGGCCCAGTCACAAGGCAGCTAGTGGGGGCTGGTATTATTTGTCAACTTGTGACAGTTTTAGTTGAGCTTTTATTCCTAAGTCCAAGACAAGCTATCTGCTTGGCACAGACAGATCTCTGCAAAACCAACTCAACTCATGAAATGCATCCATATTGTACGCAAATCATATTGTACAAATTATATGTTGGTATACAATCTTCTTTTTAGTGCAAGGTAACAATGGTCTAAGGCTTAGTGTTTGAAGCCCCTAACCATACAATCCCATTATTTATGGCCCTGAAGAAGACTGCTTTTGAAAGCATGATAGGAAAAGCAGAAAATGCTAGTAACCACCAGCATTTTCTGTATTTCCTACCATGTTTTTTACTATCTAAAAAGACAAATCCCATCATTTTGACCACATTTAACTCTTTACAACAAAATCCCAAGCTTTCATGACTGCTAAGGAAGAAGAATTTTGAAACATTTTGGAAAAAGGACAACATTCTGGTCACCAGCATTTTCTCCTTTTTCCAAAATGTTTTCTACCCTTTCAAAGACAATCTCACCATTTGAGCTAAACTAAAATTGTTGTCTGCAAATGCTTTTAATTTGGAAAAGTCTGAAATTTTGTTGTTTGTTTGAGTTATTGTCTACAAAGGCTTTCAAGCTGAGCTGGGTAGCTTATTTAGTAAGATACACAGTTTTAGACACACAGACCACTGGTTTGATTTCCCAGCATGGCCACGTTCTTTGTGAGGATTAATGATATGTGGTTGAAAGATGCATTCCTCTCTCATCGCTGAATATTGTTTTGACAATGTTTATGTGGGAAAACAGCAGTGGTTTGGATAGCATGGAAAGGCGCATTGACTGCTGCAATGTTCTACCAAAATGATACTTTATATGCTTTTAAATGCTGAACAAAAACGAACAAATGTCTTTGATATGGATAATTCTGATATTTTGTCATCTGGCACAGAGTCATGCTTTTTTATTTCTCTATGATGGGTATGTACTGTATGAGCCTTACTCTGTGAAAAGGGCACTTAATGCATTTGCAAACAGTATCACCATCAGGTCAGCCTGCGTTGTCTACGCAGGCTGACCTAGGTCGAGACTCTTTGCTACTGGTCAATTTTCTTCATATTCAGGGATCATTTTACCTCATGATTCAGTGGGTTATTAGACAAAATGGATTTTATGGATCCACCATTATGTCATGACTTGCTTAGTATAACCCCTTTTCTCAGAGCATGACTCAAATGCTCCTGATATTGATAATTTTGCTATTTTGTCATCTTGTATAGAGTTATGTACATTGATTTGTCCATGTTGGATAATTACTGTATGTATTATGTGCACTGTTCTATGTTCACATACAGGTACAGCATGAACAGTGGTGGGATACATTTAAGTTTTTCAATCAGCGATGTAAAGCCATAATGACAGACTGGCAGAGGGATCGTAGAGAACTTATGGTGAAAGCAAGAACTGTTTTTACAGAAGCTTGTGTGGCCCATGAACTGGAAGAGGTGAAACAAGAATACAACAAGAAGCATGAAGCTCTCAGAGAGGCGCTGTATAATCAGGTGTGTAAGGAATTATGATTATTATTATTGTTGTTGTCATTATCATCATCGACATCATCAATATCATCATCATCAGTATCATCATCAACATTATCATCATCATCATCAACATTATCATTGTCATTGTCGTCATCATCTACATCATCGTTGTCGTCTTCGTAGTTGTCGTAGTCATCATCATCATCATCACTAACACCACCACCACCAGTGCCACCACCACCATCTTCGTTGTCATCGTTGTTATTATTGTATTTTTAGTGGGGGGGTGGTGTTATTATTGTTGTATCCTTCCTCCATGGCAGCAGCATCAATATCCGCATTTTTTCAAGTGTATATCCCTTTATTATAGCCCAAGAGGGACTTAAAACCCTACCCATGAATACCATAATTAGGATGGATTGTTTCTGGTTAAGATTTAACAGACAAACATATGATAGGAAGAAGAATGTCATTTTTCAAAAGAATGGATAGAATTGTGGGAAAAGGAGTTATTGCTTGTTACAGTTGATCCATGCTGTGTGAAAAAGGGGCTTAATGCATTTGCAAAAAGTATCAAGCCAGTTCATGCCATCCAGACTGACCTTGGTTGAAACTTTCTGCTATTTGTCAATTTTCTACATGTTCAAGGACCATTCTATCTCAGGATTCAGTTGATTGTTAGACAAAATAGATCCATTATCATGTGATGACATGCTTGGTATAGTGCGTCATGGAGATGCATTAAACCCCTTTTTTCCCAGTGTGTGACTTATTTATTTTTTGAAGGTCAAACAATGGAGAGAACAAAAGCTGGAAATGCAGACTCTCCAGGCACAGATTTGGGAACAACAGAGGGAAGAAATCCAGAAAAAGCATGAGGAAGAGAGAGAGAAAGAAACAAAACGAAGAGATGAAGATAAGAAAAAGGTAAAACTTTAACTTTTTACCATACAATCCTGAGTTTTAATTACCATTGGCCCCAAAGAAGAGGACTTGAAAATATTGTGGGAAATGAAGGAAACTCTGGTAACCAGTATTTATTTCTTTTCCCACAATGTTTTCTAGCTTAAGGCAAGTAGCATTATCTGAACCATATAATTTCTGGTCTGTAAATGCTTTCAATTTAGACAAATCTAAGATTCTGTCATTTTGTAAACAGATAATGTGTCAAGTCATTATGTCCTGAAACTGATTTACTGTAGACAGCTTGAAAACTTCTCTTTACCCATTTACCAAAATATCCCATGTTTTAACTCTTTACCAAATGACAAAATTTTAGACCAATTCAAATTGAAAGCATTTGCAGGTGACAAAATAAATGTGACTGAAAAATTGAAATTTGTTTTGGGAAGGGTTGAAAACACTGTCTGAAAAGGTAAAAATGCTGTTTACCAGCATTTTCTCCTTTTCCTACAATGTTTTCAAAAGGCTTCTTTCTTGGGGTCATTAAAAGCTGGCATTGTATGGCAAAGAGTTAAAGATCTAAAGGAAAGAGACCTTTTAACCCTTTACTACACAATGACGCCTTTTGACGCCCCTGGAAAAGAAGCCTTTTGAAAACGTTGTGGGAAAAGGAGAAAATGCTGGTAACCAGCATTTTCTCCTTTTCCCTCAATGTTTTCTACCCTATCAAAGAAAATTTGCACCATTTGAGCCACATTGAAATTGTCATCTGCAAATGCTTTCAATTTGGACAAGGCTAAAGTTTTGTCGTCTGGTAAAGGGTTAAAACATTTTGGAAAAGGAGAAAATGCTGATGACCTACATATTCTTGCTTTTCTACTATGTTCACTAGATCTACCCTTTCCAAGACAAATCTCAACATTTGAGACACATTTGAAGCTGTTTGAAAAAATTGTGAGACAAGGAGAAAATGCTGGTTACCAAGTTTGGTTTGTCTTGTAAAGAAAAAAGCATTCTTCTTCAGGGCTGTGAAAATACAGGATTGCTTGGTAAAGGATAATTGATTGATTGATTATATGGTGTTTACCGCCATTTTCAACATTATTTCAGTTATATCTTGGCGGCAAGTGCACCTATCCATGCTTTCCTGGAATTTCTTTCCAAGCCACTGGCCGTTTTCCCACATAACCATTGTCGAAACAATGGACAGTTGTGAGAGAGGCATGAATCCTGTCGCGATGACTATCATCAATCCTCGGAAAGAAATTGGCCAAGCTGGGGATCAAACAGGTGACCTCCTGTTCTCAAGTCCTGTACGCTACTGACTGAGCTAGGAGTAAAGGATAAACCCTCTCCCTCATGATAAATTTTAAGACTCATCCAAGTTGAAAGCATTTGCAGTCAACATGTCAAATATGGCTCAAGTAATGTGGGCTGTTGGTGAAAGTTTCGAAAATTTTGTCGGAAAAGGAGAAAATGCTGGTAACCATGCTGTTAACCAGCATTTTCTCCTTTTCTCACAGTATTTTCAAAAGGCTGCAACCTGAGGATTATTGAAAGTTGGGATTGTTTTGAAAACGGTTAACAGGTTTTGGGAATTTGCTAGCTTTCATTACTGTGATCATTCTGACTGAAACAAAATACTCTGGATTCACATGTGCTCAATGCATTCTTTCATCAGATTATGTTAACACTTTCAAACCTGGCTACAGTCTCTATTAAGTGTACACACATTTATACAGTCCTACATGTAATGCCAATATTTCAGAACCTTGTCCTATCTTTTTGCTGGCTTTTCAGTCCACTAAATCAATAAAAAGGGGCCTATTTAGTTTTTATGCTATAAATCAAACTTTCTTGTGAAATACTGACAAATAGGGGTAGATATATTTCTCATTGCAGTCAATTGATTGTACATTCAATAAAAAAGAAATTTTAGGCATTAAAATGACAGGATAATCATTTTGCATTAGTAACTGTGTCTATTTTTATTACATCAGATATGATGTCAGCATACTGATTTGAATACGAATCTTCTTCATCATTATATGTTATTGATGATCTGACATTCCCACAAATTTTTTATGAAACTCTGGCACGAAATCTAAAATTATCTAAAGAATCTACATAGCCTTTGCCACACAATCCCAACTTTTAATGACCCTGTGAAAGAAGCCTTTTGAAAACGTGGGAAAAGTAGAAAATGCTGGTAACCAGCATTTTCTCCTTTTCCCACAATGTTTTCTACCCTTCCCAAAACAAATTCCAATTTTTTAATCACTTTTATTTTGTTGTCTGCAAATGCTTTCAATTTGGACCAGCCTAAAATTTTTTTGTTTGGTAAAGAGTTAAGAAAATACCATTAAAACCCCCTTTTTTTTTCTTACTGTTTTTTCTTTCTTCTTTACTGATGATTTGCAAGCTATAGCCTTATGTAATTCAATGATAAATCAGTTTTTTAGCTTATATGATTAAAAAACCTGAAAAGCTTCCATTAAACTCTCCTTAGTAATAATACATCATAAAGCCTGCAGAGCTGACCAACTCTGATTTTCCTTGCCTCTGCCTGTTCTATCAACATAATTTCCTAAACATATACATACACTAGTATTACCTGGGATTAAATTTTTCTTTTTCATTCCTCCATATGTTTGCTACATCAACCCACTTTTCAGGCCTCAGTCTTTTGATTTGTATGATAGTGATTTCAACTTGTATAGTGATATTCATTCCATTTTTTTTATGTTCCTGTTTTTAGCTCACCTTAGCACAACGTGCTAAAGGTGAGCTATTGTGATTGCCCTATGTCCGGCGTCCGGTGTCCGTCGTCCGTCAACAATTTCTTTAAACATCTTCTTCTCCTAAACCACTGGGCCAATCTTGATGAAACTTGGCAGGGATGTTCCTTGGGTGAAGCTCTACTAAAATTGTTCAAAGAATTGAATTCCACTCACAACTGTGGTTGCCATGGCAACAAAAAGGAAAAAAAAGCAAAATCTTTGAAAATCTTCTTCTCTGAAACTAGAAGGCGCAGAGCTTTGATATTTGGTATGTAGCATCTCCTAGTGGACCTCTACCAAGTTTGTTCATTTGATGCCCCTGGGGTCAAAACTGGCCCCGCCCCGGGGGTCACAAGTTTGAGCATAGTCATAAAGAAGGAAAACTTTAAAAATCTTCTTCTCTAAAACTTGAAGGCGTAGAGCTTTGATATTTGGTATGTAGCATCTCCTAGTGGACCTTTACCAAGTTCGTTCATATGATGCCCCTGGGGTCAAAACTGGCCCCGCCCCAGGGGTCACAATTTCCAACATAGGAACAAAGAAGGAAAACTTTAAAAATCTTCTTCTCTAAAACTAGAAGGCATAGAGCTTTGATATTTGGCATGAAGCATCTCCTAGTGGATCTCTACCAAGTTTGTTCATATGATGCCCCTGGGGTCAAAACTGGCCCCGCCCTGGGGGTCACAAGTTCAAACATAGGAACAAAGAGGGGAAACTTTAAAAATCATCTTCTCTGAAACTGGAAGGCGTAGAGCTTTGATATTTGGTATGTAGCATTGCCTAGTGGACCTCTACCAAGTTTGTTCATATGACGCCCCTGGGGTCAAAACTGGCCCCGCCCCGGGGGATCACAAGTTTGAGCATAGTAACAAAGAAGGAAAACTTTAAAAATCTTCTTCTCTGAAACTTGAAGGCGTAGAGCTTTGATATTTGGCATGTAGCATCTCCTAGTGGACCTCTACCAAGTTTGTTCATATGATGCCCCTGGGGTCAAAACTGGCCCCGCCGCGGGGGTCACAATTTCCAACATAGGAACAAAGAAGGAAAACTTTAAAAATCTTCTTCTCTAAAACTAGAAGGCATAGAGCTTTGATATATGGCATGAAGCATCTCCTATTAGACCTCTACCAAGTTTGTTCATATGATGCCCTTGGGGTCAAAACTGGCCCTGCCCCGGGGGTCACAAGTTCAAACATAGGAACAAAGAGGGGAAACTTTAAAAATCATCTTCTCTGAAACTGGAAGGCGTAGAGCTGTGATATTTGGTATGTTGCATTGCCTAGTGTACCTCTACCAAGTTTGTACATATGACGCCCCTGGGGTTAAAACTGGCCCCGCCCCGGGGGTCACAAGTTTGAGCATAGGAACAAAGAAGGAAAACTTTAAAAATCATCTTCTCTGAAACTTGAAGGCGTAGAGCTTTGATATTTGGCATGTAGCATCTCCTAGTGGACCTCTACCAAGTTTGTTCATATGATGCCCCTGGGTCAAAACTGGCCCAGCCCCGGGGGTCACAAGTTCGAACATAGGAACAGAGAAGGAAAACTTTAAAATTCTTCTTTAAAACTGGAAGGCATAGAGCTTTGATATTTGGTATGTAGTGATTCTCTTCTAAGTTTGTTTGCCCATCTAAGTGCAACAAGTTCATTGGGTCATCTTGGGTCATAAACTAGGTCACTAGGTCAGATTAAAGAAATACCTTGTTGGCACTCTCGAGGCCACATTATTTGCTCAGTTGCCTTGAAAATTAGTTAGAAAGTTTGTCTTTATAAAGTCTCACATAAGATTAATTTGGGTCAACTTGGGTCATAAACTAGTTCACTGGGTCAAATTAAAGAAATACCTTGTTTGCACTCTGGAGGCCACATTTATTGCTCAAATGACCTGAAATTTGGCCAGAATGTTTGTCTTGATGAAATACCAGATGAGTTTGGATTTGGGTCACCTGGAACCATAAACTAGGTCACTAGATATTTGTCTTTGTGAAATCTCACATGAGTCTGAATTTGGGTCAACTGGGGTCATAAACTAGTTCACTTGGTCAAATTAAAGAAATAGCTAGTGGGCACTCTAGAGGCCACATTTATTATTCATTTGATTTGAAAATTGGTTAAAATGTTTCTTTTGATATAGTCAAAGACCAGTTCAAATTTGGGTCACCTGGGGTCATAATCTAGGTCACTAGGTCAAATTAAAGAAATATCTTTAGGGCACTCGAGGCCACATTTTTTGCTCAATTGACTTGAAAATTTGTCAGAATGTTTGTCTTCATGAAATATGAGTTTGAAATTGGGTCACCTGCAGTCAAAAACTAGGTCACATGGTCAAATCAAAGAAAAACCTTTAAGGCACTCTACTAAGGTGAGCGACCCAGGGCCATCATGGCCCTCTTGTAAATAATATTCAGATAAAGGAGTTTAATGATATCAAAGAGAAGAAGATGAAAGAAATGGAAGAGCAGAGGAGAAAACAAATGGAAAAGTTACAACTTGCTCTGGCTGAACAAGCTATCTTTGACAGGGAAAGGTAATACACACAGATATTTCATTATATGAGTTTGTTTCAGAGTTATTAAGAGTGAATATGCAAAACCAGGTTTGTTTGGTATTTAATACAGTTTTTAACATTATTTAACATTATTTCAGTTATATTGTGGTGGCCAGCGCACCTGTCCATGTTTCAGGGAAGCTTTTTCTACCGGTACTTTACACTGCATTCCTCCCAAGCCACTGGTTGCTAACATGTGTAAACATTGTCAGAACAATATTCAGCAGTGAGAGAAGAGTGAATCCTGTCATGATGACTATCACCAGTGCCTAGAAAACATTGTTCCTGGCTTGGGGATCAAATCAGCCACCTTTGGTTTTCAAGCCCTGTATGTTTTCATTGAACTCCTTGGCTTGGCACAAACCTTGTGTTACAACACAGGGAATTTATGCTAAATGTGTCATCAGTTAGGGTTTATCCATGCTTAAAAAACAATGAAAAATAGTGTTGTCCTTTTCATTAGCTTGGCTGTTTTCAGTGTTGTCGTCTTTGTTGTCACTCAAGAACTTTGACACTTTATAATATCTCTGTTATTAATGAAGATATCTGCTTCAAAGTTGGGCAAGTTGTTAATTATCAAAGGGGGAACCTGTACAACAAGGGCAGTTAACCATCAAAGTACACTCTTGCAGCTGTTGATTAAGAAAAACCATCACCATATGTAGAACAGACCAGAATACATTTTTTCTATCACACATGTACTCCGAGTAAGTTTTTCCATACCTCAGATTTTCTGTTTGTAGAACTTTTATGTACTCACGGTTTGGCTCTTTTAGTCAAATCCCAAAAATGTCCGGCTGGCAGATTTTTTTGTCTTTTTTTTTTAGCTTTTTAATTCACCTTTTGATGTTTTTCTACAGTTCTTTATGAAGGTATATGATAATAGGAACATTACAACAATCTGCATTTCTGTGTGGTTGGATTAGGTCTCGCTGCATGTGTAAAGAGGTTTGCATCAGATTCAAGCTGCAGTCTCGTCCAATACACACCTCTTTTCACATGCAATTTGACCTGATCTGACCAGACAGGAATACAGACTGTTGTAATATTCTACATGTATTTATCTTCATTTGTCTTAAAAATCATCTGACCTTAACTCCTTACCAGATGGTAACAGTTTAGACATGGTCAATTTGAAAACATGTGCAAATAGGCTCAGTGATGGGGTCTGTCATTGAAAGATTAAAAACCATTGTGGGAAAAGCAGAAAATGCTGGCTGCCAGCATTTTCTACTTTTCACACAATGTTTTCAAAAGCCTTCATCTTCAGTGTCATTAAAATACAGAACTGTATGGTTAAAAGTTAACCTTTTACCAAACAACAAAATCTTAGACACATCCAAATTCAAAGCTGTTGCAGACTACAAATTTAATATGACACAAGTAATAAAATTTCATGCTGAAAGGATAGAAAACATTGTGGGTAAAGGAGAAAATGCTGGTTACCAGCATTTTCTCCTTTTCCCACAATGTTTTCAAAAGGCTTCCTCCACAGGGTTGTGAAAACCTGGAATTGTTTGGTATGGGGTGAAACTAAGTTAACCTGAGCATTAAACTCCTTAGTTTTGAAATGTCAGAGGATATGAAATCAATCTAATTTTCAAATTCATGGACCAAGGAAATCTTATAGATTTCCTTGGTCCATGAATTTGAAAATTAGATTGATAGGGAAATGATGGCATACCGTTTTTGGAAATACAACTTCAGTTATAGAGACGGCTTATGTGAAGTCTAATAATTTTCAGAATTAAGTATAGAGCTGAACAAATTCAGAAAAAGATTGAAGAAAGGAAAGCCATTGAAGAGGAAAAAGATTTAGAAGAAAGAGAGAGAGAATACAGATTAGAAATGTTGAGAGAAAAGGTGAGCAAAAAGGACTGGCTTATTTGAAATTTTACAGCATGTTATCCTGATATTTCAGTTATTTGTAGGCACCAGTTTACATAGTCATATTTTTCAAACTAATCTGAATTAGCAGTTAGCTACATTAGCACTTAAGATATTGCTATAGTCCTCTCATAATCTGTATCTTTGTTTTGGGAAAACTTTAATATTCTCATAACTGTGTCATTTTTGAGGACCTTCACTTCAAGCTTTGACTATTTGTTAAATATCAAAAGAGGCACCCATAACAGAGGGGCAGGTAAACCCAAAAATATTTTTGACCAAGTTATGCCTGATTTGACTTGGAATTTTCCCTTGGAAGAAATTGCAGCCAAGGCTTGACACCTGCATGTGGAGCTCTTGTTTGTGTATGAACCTGAATGCTTGGAAAAACAGCCATTACAGTGTTTTTTACCCTAAAACAACAGAAGACATCATCAGCTACTTTTATAAACTGTGAAGATCAAGATCAGATTGCACAGAACATTCATTCTTTACAGATTATTCTTTTCCAAGCCCTTGAAAGGATTCTCTAGAATATTATAACTAAGGCTCTAGTTTGTAACAAAAGGTTTTTTAAGTGAAATCCTGATTATTGGTGCTCCTTTTTGGTCAACCCTATACCAAACAATTTGTTGTTTTACAACCATGAGGAGGATGGATTACAAAATCATTGTGGAAAAGGGGAAAATGTTGCTGACCAGCATTTTCTACTTTTTCACAATGTTTTCTAGTCTATGGAAGAATTGCATTTTATTTGATGTCTGCAAATACTTTCAACTCGGGCAAGTCTGAAATTTTGTTCTTTAGCAAAGACTTCTATATCATAAGGATAATCTTCAATGTTTTCCCCTTTTTACTGGTTCAGGTTTGTGTATTTGCGGATAGTAATCCAGATCGAATGATGTCACAGACCCAGGCCTGGCAGGCAAGAATGAAGGAAGATGAGAGTATAGATATCAACAAGCCCCTCTTTAATATACATGGATATACAGCTACACAGGTGAAACATTTATTGTGTAGGATGGGAGAGCTTTTGAAAACATTTTGAAGAATGAAGTAAATCTCTTTGCCACACAACAAAAATGTAGACTTGTCCAAACTGAAACCAATTCAAATGTGACTCAAATGCTAAAAATTGTCCTTGATTGGTTAGAAAACATTGTGGGAAAGGGAGAAAATGCTGGTTACCAGTATTTTCTCCTTTTCCCACATTGTTTTCACATGGCTTCTTCCTCAGGGTGGCTAAAAGTCAGGATAGTGCCGTAAAGTGTTAAATGATTAAATATTTCATTTTCTCATATTTTTCTTTCTAATTGTATTGTGTTTGTAAAGTGTTTAACGTCATTTTAAGCAGTATTTCAGTTATATTTGTGGGGCAAGTGCATTTTTCCATGCTTTCCTGGAGCTCCTTTACCAATACTTGGTACAAAATTCTTTCCAAGACACTGGTCACTGTCCCACATCAACATAGTCGAAACAATGTTCAGAAGAGAGATAGTAATGAATCCTGTTGCTATGACTGTCATCAATCCTTGGAAAGAATTGGGCTGAGCTGAGTAATTGAACCAGCTTCTTCTCCACGGACGGATGCTAGTCACTGTGACAGGACCCATTCCTACCTCACTCCTGAACTTTTACAAGCACATTTTCGACATTTACAGCATGCCACATTTTATTACCATCTCCATCAAATTCAAATCAAGACGAGGAGGAATTAGTATAATATTGCCTTCCTGTAGGCAAAATAGTTTCTGCTCTGTTACCCAGACTCCTTTTGGCTTTGGCTGATGGCATTCCATGCATGTTTTGCTGTACAACCAAAGTATTTTAATCAGGCCATGTAGATAGATTAAAGGTCAAGGTCACTTTAAGCACTTTTTAGACCTTTTATTAGATACTGTTCACTTATAATACAAATCAGAGTTTTGAGATAGAGTGTTTAAGACACAATATGATGCCAATAAAACTTGTAAATAGGTTTATATGGACAGACTTAAGGGCTTTTTTTTTAAATCACATTACCTCCCTTTCTTTCAGTTTAATACATCTAATATGATCTTTACCTTACACACATTTGAGATAAGCATTATGTGATGTAACATGTTGCATCATTTCATAGTACTTTCAGTGGAATGAGTCCTTATTTACTCATGGAAATTCCAAAGTGTGCATTTATAGTTTTGCATATTCTGATCTGTAATTCATGATATATTATTGTGTGATAAAGAGAATCTGAGATTTGTCTACTTTTTAGATGAAATTGAGCCATGCTGTGTGAAGAGAGGGTTTATTGCATCTTGTTGACCAAAGTTAGCCCGCCCAGTCTGCGCAGGCTGACCTGGACCGAAACTTTTCACTATCAGTCAATTTTCTGTTTGCCCAAGGACCAGTTCACATCATGATTCATTTGGTTGTTAAAAAAATGTGGCTATTACGGATCCATAATTATCTGATGAGATGTATGGTATAATGGATCACAGAGATGCACTAAGCCCCTTTTTGCCAGAGCATGCCTCAATTTCATTTAACTCATCCATAGAAATGTGATTAAGCTGGCCATAGGCTCACATAATGGCTTACCGTATGACTGGATTTTTTTGTGGCAACATATTATTTGTGGAATTTTGCGGGTCGTGTCAGACTGCAGATTTTAAATGTGCAGATAATTATTGATTTTTCCCCCTACTGTCCCTCTTAACAGCAGACCACCCGATAGCCACTACACCGTAACCGATTATTGATTTTCACTCCACGATAAGGTACACCTGTGTAATTATAGGCAGACAAAGACTAGTTGTATTACACGCTATGGATTGATTTTATCAGTTTTTGTCAGTCTTTGTCAGTTTATGTATTGAAAATAAAAATGGCGTTGATAAAATATTTAGTACGGAAAGGTCTGCCAGACCCTAAGGGACCTTTAGCTGAAGCTCTATCACCCAGGGAGATATCAGACTGTAATTCTGTTGTTTGAGATTTAACGAGTGCTGAAAAAAGAAACAGATGACTAGCTGTTCGACAGCCCACTTTTGGAGTGGATCTTCGAGTAAGTACCTTGACCTTCAAAAGTTTCACACGGCTCTTGCCATAAAGCAATTCTCTGATCTGAGAAAAAAAAAATGAAGAAACTTCTACATTTTCCGGATCGCCATGCACTGACTTCACACATTTCATTATGATGCAGCGAATTATAACTCCGGTGAAAAGAGGTGCCAAAGTTTTTGACCAATAAACGGTAAATTTGCGTTGGAAAATACGCGAAATCAGAGACATACAATACACAATCTATGTCTCTGGCGAAATTGAAGATGAAAATAGTGATACTGGATTAGATGAAGAGATAAATTATAACAGACGAAATATTATTTCATTAATTTCATCAATATATCAACAAAAGAATTTTAGATCTTTGTTTGAAAAAAATATTTTAGGTTTAGTCCACTGCAGGGTGATAAATTGTGTGACGTCAGTGCATGGTGATCCAGAAAATGTGGAAGCTTTTTACAATTTTTTAGTTCAGAGCTATTGCTTGACTGCAAGAGCCGCTTGGAACTTTTGAAGGCCAGGGTACACAAGATAAATCATTTGTGAACCCGTCTGCGATGGTAACTAGGTTTAATTTTCCATTAAATATTATCTCTGAAAGGGGAGAGGGGTAAAAATTTGCTTCGATTTCATTGCACACCTTGTCCTATTATATGCATTATAGAGGCAGTCGCCAGTGCGCTATTTATAGTAATGGTGTCTGCTAAGGAAAATGTTGTTATCCCGTGATAGATCAATGGAATTTCAATGGCCTATGATTTTTTTTGACATGTTTGATAAAATTTGGTCACAAATGCCTACTCCTGTCAGATCCTGTATATGTGTAAGAGTTCCAACATTTGTTGATATTCTTTATGATTAAACTTTGTACCAGGCAACAACATTTTAGTCTTGTCCAATTTACCAAAGTACCAAATTTTTGACTATTCCACATTAAAGGCATTTGCATAAAAAAATTTAGATGTGGCTGAAATGGTGCACTTTATCACGTGAAAGGTAGAAAACAAAGTGAGAAAAAGAGAAAATACTGGTTACCAACATTTTCTCCTTTTCCCACAAGGTTTTCAAAACTTGTCTTTCTCAAGGTGGTTGAAAAGGAAACAAATTAGATGCAACTCAAATGATGAAAATTATTTTTTGAAAAACATTGTTTGAAAAGGAGAAAATGCTGGTTACCAGCATTTTCTACTTTCCCCTCAATGTTTTCAAAAGCCTTCTTCCTCAGTTATTGAAGCCCTTGATTATTTAGCAAAAGATTAACCTTTGGTCTTTTTCATGTCTGAGTGTGAGGTTTTTTTTCTTTTTTAAGGTCACATCTGATAATCGTGTAAAACTTGAACAGAAGTTGCGTGAAGCTGGATTACATACATCGAGTTACGCCAGACAGATACTGGGCAAAGTGGCGCCACCTCAACCTCCAAGACGTGACATGGAATCCAATGTTTTCAAATATGACTGAAGTTTCTTGGTCTCATATGTCAATATGCTGTGTTGCCATATACCATGAATTATAACATAAAACCTTTAGATCTGCCAGTAGTATATCAAACTTATGGCTTATTTTTGCTGATACACTCATGTGTTATAGGATTTTTTTTTTTTGGGGGGGCGAGACAGGTGGATTCTGGTAGATTTGTAATTATGAGTGCTTGTAAGTGCTTGAATCTGGAGGAACAAACTGCATCATGCGCCACAAGTTTTGTACTGCTTTGCCATTTTGTGGGAAAGTTTTCACAATTTATATGAGCCATGCTCTGTGAAAAGGGGGCTTAATGCATCTGCAAAACGTATTGACCCATGTCAGCCTGCACAGGCTGACATGGGCTGAAACTTTTTGCTATCTTTAAACTTTCTGCATGTCGAAGGACCATTCTACCCTCATATTCAGTCGATTGTTAGATTAAATGGATTTTATGGATCCATACCAATGTTATGGCTTGCTTGGTATCATGTGTCACGTAGATGCATTAAGCCCCTTTTCCCAGAGCATGGCTCATATGTATCATAATAACATAGAATGCTGTGGTGGTTATTTTAAGCCAATAGACTTGTGGAAATAACTTGATTTACTCCCACTAGAAATTGATTCATTGTCAAATTGCAGTGGCCAGCGCACCTGTGCATGCTTTCCAGGAGTTCAATTTACTGGTACCTTTCACAACATTCTTTCCAAGCCACTAAAAATTGTCAACACTATGTTCATCACAGAGAAAAGAATGGATTCTGTTGCAATTACTATCCTCAACTCTCGAATCTGAAAGACAGTCAGGTCTTGCTGGGATGACATGTCTTGAGAGGTAGAGGTTCAAAAAGGCAAATAATGTTCAAAACATTTTACAGGCAGATTTTTATGAACAAAAGTGTGAGTATTGCTAATATGAGTTGTTTTATTTAAACAAAGCTGAGTACAATAAAGTGCTAGTACAAACAGTTGAAGCTTTTGTGTTTATTTCAGTATTTCTGACATACAGTGTCCTTGTTTCTTGATCTCTTTACTAGATAACAAAATATTAGACTTGTACAAATCGAAAGCGTTTGCAGACAAAAAAAACTGGCATGACTTCAAGTGATGGGATTTGGCTTATAAAGGATAGAAAATAAGTGTTGAAAAAGGAGAAAATGCTTTGTTAACATTCTTTCTCCTATTCCAACAATGTTTTAAAAATTCTTCTCAGGATAGTTAAAACACAGGATTATTTTGTAAAGGATTATTCATTTTTACAGAACAACATTTTTCAGAAGCAGAATATGCATATTTACACGAACAAAAACCAGTTTTGATAAAGGCTATGTTTGGCAGATACTATTCTTTCATTATAATTACATATTAGCATGTTACCACCCTCAGATGTCTTCTTTAGCCTTGCAGTAGATCGAAAACATTATGGCAAAATGAAAAATTGCAATTTTTCCTTTAAACACAATATTTGTTTCCTGCAAGTTAGCTGTTTACCAAACAATCATGAGTTTTAACAGTTCTGGGGTAGAAGGATTTTTATAATATTGATGGTAAGGAAGAGAATGCTCTTAACCAGCATTTTCTCCTTTCCCAAAATGTTGCATTTTTAAACTGTTTTCCAACCTTTCTAACCATCATTTGAGCCACATTTAATGTTTCATCTGCAAATGCTTTCAGTTTGAACAAGTCTAAAATTATATGTTTTAGTAAAAGGTTAATGAAAATTTTTTGGGGAATTGATGAGTTAACTCTTTACCAACTGATATATTTTTGGATTTTTTGATTTTGAAAGCATTCTGGAAACAACAATTTTAATTTGATGCATTTTGTTGTGATTTGTCTTTGATAAGAAAGAAAACATTGTGGGAATAGGAGTAAATGCTGGTTACAGCATTTCCTCCTTTTCCAACAATGTTTTCAAAAGGCTTCTTCTGCTAGGCTTGTTAAAACATGGTATTATGTGGTAAAGGGTTAAACATTTATCAAACAACATAGTGTTGTTACTACCCCAGGGAAGAACGCCTTTAAAATCATTGTTGGAAAAGAAGGAATACTGCTGACTAGAATTTTACTCTATTTGCAAAAAGTTTTATACCCTTTCAAACACAAATTCCATCATTTGAGCCACATCTAATTTGTTGTCTGCAACACTTTGAATGTGTGTACATGTCTAAACTTTTTTAATCTGTTAAAGAGTTAAGTACTTGACATTTTTCCACACAAACATAACATTGTGAATCCATCCAGAATGCAGCTTATTGAAAAAATTAAGAAAAAAAGAACATTTGCGTGTTATAGAAAACTGCTAAATTTTCTCTCTGTGTTTTTCATACAATCCAAACGTTGCTCTGTTGTTTGACTTGTACTGGTTACAATGTTGCCACAGGTTTAATGTGATTTAGACTGTATAGTAACAGGTTAAAGTGTTTGCTTCTACCAGAGTATGTCCATTTGCCTCAAGGCAGTAAACATAGCCTGTATTCACAACCCATTTTAAATTGCATTCTTACTTTCACTCTAGATATTGACCCTATTTCTGATTGGCTATACCAAATGATACAGCCAATCAGAAGTTGCTTATTTTGAAATTCAGAAAATTTTTTGAGAATTAGGCCAAGGATGCTACTAAGGTTGGTTGATGAATACAGGCCCGCTTTAGTTTATGGCTGATTCTGGTTACACAAAGACAGTTCCTTGATCCCAAGACAGTCTCGTTGAAAATGGGTACCAGCTGAGTTGTACTCCCAAGCATCCTCCGGGGTGTCAGTTTTCGTCCTTTGTGACATATAGCAGGTTTCCCAGCGAGAGAAATAATCGAAGGATTTACATAAGAAGTCTGTCTCTTGAATACAGAGGTCTTTGCATTCAGTCAGGGTCACATTTTCAATGATTTTGTCGTTAAATTCTCGGATGATGCGTCGCCTTGCAGACTGAAAGGTGCATCCATATTGTTTACATGTGTCTGTACACTGGTTATGGTCATTGTCAAAGCTGAGGCCAATATTGCACTGGCATTTCCTGTCCCTACATTCACTTTGGGGCAGATTGCAGTCCCCTGCCTCATCAGAGCACGTGCTACCAATACTCCCAATAAAGACCACGCCCTTTACGTTCACAGTCAGATGAGCAGTTTTGTTTACTATGTCAATTTTTGTGTTAAAATCATCCAAAGAGCTTTTCACAGTTTCTTTTAGTTCATCTGTCAGTGTATTTGATTCAATAACCTTAGATTTCATGTCATCGATTGTATTTTGGGCATCTTTCTTCAGCCTGATATCAGCCACCTTTTCTTGCATCAGGTACTTCTTCAGGGCAGTAACTTGCTGTTCTAATAATCTAAGCTTTTTTTCAAACTCTTCTTCAAGTGCTGTTTCTGCTGATTGATCATCTTCGCTCTTTGTGCTGATTGTTTGCAGAGCTTCAATTCGTTTTAACATGGCTTGTTGAGTTTTATTGAAGTTTAGAATCAATCTGAATGTATCCAATGAGTGTGCATGGCTCATTCCAACCAGGAGGCACAAGAATAGAATAGTAGCAATACCTGACATTTTTTATTGTCATGTATAGAAACTAATTCATGAATCTATTTTGTCCAAGATCACAGGAAAACTGACTTGGCTTGTATAGCGCATGCAATTAGACCCGTCTAAACTTGATATATACAGTATTTCTTTGCTATAAGTGGCCCTTTCCTGTTTTATCCCAACCCAATGAACCCTTTACTTAGAAGTTATTTTCAGACCTACTTAACTCTTTACCAAACGACAAAATTTTAGACTGGTTGAAATTGAAAGTAATCGTAGACGACAAAATAAGTGTGACTTTAAAATTAAAATTTGTTTTGGGAAAGATAGAAAACATTGTGGGAAAATGGAGAAAATACTGGTTACCAGCATTTTCCCCACAATGTTTTCAAAAGGCTCCTTTCTCAGGGTCGTTAAAAGTTTGGATTGTGTGGTAAAGGGTTAACTCTTTTTCAAACGATAAAATTTTATACTCATCCAAATGAAGAGAGTTTGCAGACTACGAATCAAATGTGCCTCAAATGATGAAATTGTCTTTGGAAGGGGAGAAAACGGTGTGGGAAAAAGAGAAAATGCTGGTTTACAAAATTTTCTTCTTTTTCCACCATGTTTTCAAAATTCTTTTTCATTGTGGTTGTTGAAATTTGGGATTTTGTGGTAAATTTTTAAAACAAGTAAGAATGACACAAGGTAGAAACATTGGAATGAAAAAATACTGGGCCTGTATTCAACAACTATTTTTGAAAAAAACTCTTTGTGTTATTCTCAGTAACTTCTATAGAAGTTATTGAGAATATTCTAGATATGAAAACAGGTCAAGTTCTTTAGGCTAAACCAAACGGTTTAGCAAATCAGAAATTGTGTTACTTTCTTAATCTGGAATTTGCCAAGGAAAGCAATTTGGAATGGTTTGGGAATACTGGCCCTTGTTACCAGTCTCCCACGATATAAAGCTGGCTAGCTCAGGGTTCTTAAAACATTGGTTTTTTAGGGAGAGGTTTAAATGAATATAAACTCCCATAAATCATGGTAGAAAAAGGGTGGGGGGGCAATTGTTTGCTACAAGTTCTTCTTTTCATGCATACATGTCTTGAAGGAACAAATAAGTTCTGTTTTAGCAGTCATGTGTTTACTCTTTACCACACGACCAAACTTTTAAAAAAGCTTCAGTTTCAAAAGTATTCGCAGATGACAAATTAAATCTGCCTCAAAAGCTTTGGTTTGACTTCAAAAGGGTAGAAAACATTGCTGAAAAAGGAAAAAATGCCCGTTATTGGTATTTTCAGCTCACCTGAGCACAAAGTGCTCAAGGTGAGCTTTTGTGATCTTGCTGTGTCCAATGTCTGTCATTCGTTGTGCTGTCATCAACATTTACCTTGTGTGCACTTTAGAAGCCACATTTTCAGCCAGATCCTCGTGAAACTTGGTCAAAATGTATGTCTTGATGAAATCTTGGACAAGTTTGAAATTGGGTCACGTGGGGTCAAAAAGTAGGTCACAGGGCCAGATCTAAAAAAAACCTTGTGTGCTCTCTAGAGGCTACATATTCTGCCTGATACTCATGAAACTTAGTCAGAATGTTTGTCTGGATAAAATCTCGGACAAATCCAAAATTGGGTCACGTCGAGTCAAAAAGTAGGTAACGAGGCCGAATCTTAGAAAAAGCCTGTGTACACTTTAGAGGCCACATTTTCAGCCTGATACTCTTGAAACTTGGTCAGAATGTTCGTCTGGATAAAATCTTGGACAAGTTTTTGAATTGGTTCATGTAGGATCGAAAAGTACATGTAGGTCACAGGGCCAAATCTTAGAAAAATCTTGTATGTATTCTAGAGGCCACATTTTCAGCCTGATACACATGAAACTTGGTCAGGATGTTTATCTTGGTAAAATCTTAGATAAGTTTGAAATTGGGTCACATCAGGTCAAAAAATAGGTCATGGGGCCAGATCTTAGAAAAACCTTGTGTGACTCTAGAGGCCATGTTTTGAGCCAGATTCAAAATTCAACAAAAGGTAAAATCGGTCAAAAAGTAGATCACTTATACTAATGTGTTTTGCATCATCATGACCAGGATCTTTTCAGTCTTATCAATCCAAGATGACCTTACTCAGGTGAGCGCGTTAGGGCCAGTGGCCCCCTTGTCTCTTTTTCCACAGTGTTTATAAAGGTCTTCTTACTAAAGGTCATTTAAATTTCAGATTGTTTGGTGAAGGCTTATTAGCACCCATGACCCTTTTCCAAACTGGTATAAAAATATATCTAGTCTACATCAGTTTTTAACCCATTTCATTTTTATTTTATCAAACTATAATCATTCTTGTATCTTCATGCCAAATGTTGCCCCTGTCGGTTGCAAGGTTGCATAGATTATGACCAAGAGAAAATGAATTTCATTTTCTGGAGGCCATCAAAGAAATTAATGTAGGGATGTTTCCAGTTATAAATTGAAAATTTCCGATAGATGTATTTTCCCCGTACACTATTTGTACATGTATTGGTAATTTTCTCTGTTTACACAGTTGACTTAATTCTAAACCATTTTACAGTCTATCAATTCTTTTTCAGCAGTTTTTGACTCTGGCGGTAAGGGTGTATCTTTAAAGTAACACAGGTTGTGATCAGTTTTTGTGTAGTCCGAATCCTGTATGGGATCGGTAGATAAGGTTTAGAACTAAGAAAGCAATGGTCCTCGATTTGATCTTCAGCAGAGCCACTGCTTTTATTGTTGGAGTGTCCTTGGGAAAGGCACTTTAGAGCTCCAGTCCAGGACAGAGGAAACACATGAACAAGTTAGCTCCCACCATAATATGACTAAAATTATATTGAAATAGGAAAAAACAGCATTAGTCAACCAATGTTGTTAAATAACATATACTGAAATAATATTTGAACACTTGATATCAAACAAAATAAACAAGCAACAACAAGTAATCAGATCTTTCAAACTTTTTTTCAGTTACGGCTTTTAGTATAGATACAATTATAAGAAATTTCAAAATACATTAATTATAGTTATAGGCCAATAAGTTTGGACCTTGACAACAACAAAAAGATATATACCAGTATGCAAACTAAAGATTTAACCCTTTACAAAACAATCCCTATCTTGACAACCGCAGGGACTTTGTGGGAAAAGGAGGAAATGTTGGCTCGTTTTCCACAATGTTTTCTTTCCTTTAAAGACAAAGTCTTTTATTAAGCCACATTCAATGTGTAGTCTGAAAAGGCTTTCAGTTTGGATATGTGTTAAGTTCTGTTGTCAGGTGAAGATTGAATGAAAAGAATGTCAAAGCTATTTAGAGAGCAAGTAATAGAAACAATTTCTGAACGAAAAAAAAAAATTCCATTTTATTTATGGTCAAAGCCGATATCCCTTTATCAAACATTCCTGAGTTTTAAAACCTCTAGGTAGAAAGCTTTGAAATCCATTGTTGCAAAAGGAAAGAACGCTTGTTACCGGCATTTTCTACATTGCCCACGATATTTTCTACCCTTTCATAGATGAAATATCATTCACTGAGCCAGTATTATTGTGTTGCTTGCAAATGCTTTCAGTTTGGACAAGTCTAACTATAGCAGAAACTAAATATAGGTGGAACCAATTTTTAATAATGTTCCAATTGTAAATTTTAAGACTAGCCCTGTGATTGACTGAGATAGCTGTCTAAGCCAATCTGATGGCTGAAATTACTAGACCATAAGAGCACTATTTTACCCTTCACCAGACAGTCCTGATTTTTAACAGCACTGAGGAACGAGGCTTTTGGGAACACTGTGGGGAAAGGAGAAAATGTTGGTTAACATTATTTTCACATTTCCCCACAATGTGTTTCTACCCTTTTGGAGATAAATTGCATATTTTGAGCCACTTTTAATTTGTCATCTGCAAATGCTTTCAAAATGGGTGAGTTATCAGTTTTTAAGGCTATGGAAAACCTTCTTATCCATTAGAACACTGTATGAACAAAAAAGACCATTTTATGAAAAGACATTTTCAGTCAGAGAAGAATTACTGTAATTTTTGTGATTTCAAGGTAAGTTTGGCCAGATAATCTCACCAGATAGCATACAGTATAAATGCAAGATCAGATTGCATGTTCTCTGCAGTTTACTTTTGTTCTATACCATCACAAAAAGCAGTTAACTTTTGATGTATTTCATCAGAAGAAAAATAAAAAGTTCATAGAAGTCAATCCAAGAATCACTAAAACTTTACAAAGTATAGATACATCGGATTCTACTGGTAGCAAAAATTTAGAATTCTAACAAGCCAAGGAATACCTATTACCTGATGCCTTGTCAATGGATCAGGAAAAAATTTAAAGGATTATAGTCTACCAATCATAATGAGAATTGCAGGCTTACACATTCCTGCAGTAGGAATGCTGCCTTAAAATTTATGCCAAATTGGTTGAAGGTTTGTTTGGGGGTGTTATACCCTTTACCACACATTCCAGAGTTTAAACGACCCTGAGAACGAAAGCCTTTGATAACATTGTGGGAAAAGGAGAAAATGCTGGTAACTAGTAATTTCTCCATTTTCCACAATGTTTTCTACCCTTTTATGGACAACTTATGCTAGTTGTGCTATATTTGTGTTGTCCTTTGCAAATGCGTTAAATTTGGTCAAGTCTAAAATTACAGAGTTGGTGGGATGGTTATAATTGGACTTCAAAATATGACTGATATTTAGGGTGATGTTTTGAAGGGATCATCAATCTCAAAGGAAGTACAGTTATTGACTTAAAGTTTCATGAAACCTATAAAAACATTTGCTATGATTTAGTGGTATAACAAATAAATAACTTTCACCCTGTAAAAGGCTGTAACATACATGTATTTATTTAACTAACATTGCTTGTAAAAAAAAAAAGAAAATGCTTCTTGATGTTTATAAAAGTTTTTTGATACTGAATGTATTTTTCCTCCAACCAAGTTATCAAGTTATTTCATGTAAATGTGACAATGAAATGTGAAAATCAAAAATGACTGATATAAATGTGTTTTTCTCCTTTTCTGTGTCTCTAAGCTTTCACATTATACTGTTCCACTCTTTCCAGGAGAGCATCAGAATAGCCTGGTGAGTAATATCTGAAACAAAGGAAGAGAAAAACACTATAGAATTAAGGATATCACCACCATAGTGAACATGTCCTGGGCTAGAAAAAGCTTGGGAAAGCTTGTGTTCAAACATGACTTGTGCAATTGAGCCATGCTTTGGCATAAGGGGGCTTAATACATCTCCGTGATGCATTACATTATGGATCCAAAAAATCTATTTTGGATGACAACTGCCTGTATCAAAAGGTAGAAAGGTCCTTTGACACAAATTGACCAATAGCAAAAAGTATCGGCCCAGGTCAGCCTGCGCGGACTACGCAGGCTTACCTGGGTCGATACTTTTCACAGGTACATTAAGCCCCCTTTCCAGAGAGTATGTCTCAATTCTTTATCAAATTACACAATTTTTAGACTTGTCCAAATTGAAAGCTTTTGTAGTTAACAAATGTGGCTCAAATGATGGAATTTGCCTTTGAAAGGGTAGAAAATATTTTGGGAAAAAAATGCTGGTTACCAGCATTTTCTCCTTTTTCCAATATGTTTTCATAATGCTTCTCATGGGGTTGTTAAAACTTTAAATTGTGTGGTATTTTCAGTTATTGCAAAACAACCAGATAATGTAATTTCAAGACTGTTTTATCAGAATATCTGGCAAATTAGCATACAGTGTAGATCCAAGATCACACTGCATAATCTCAGTAGCCTGATCTTAATCTACATTGTCAAAAAAAGTAAATACAAAGGTTCAGCACTAAACTGGATCAGAAAGAACAACTGCTTCTAAGATATGATGATAAGCTTGAATATAATACATAAATGCATGTGAAAACATTTTTGGCAAAAAAGAAGAATCTGCTCATTTTGAGCAATTTCTCCTATTGTCACAATGTTGTAAAAAGTGGTTTGTTACAAGATGGAGAAAAAATTGCCTCTGACTTATATTGTTTTACCCTTAACAAATGATAGAATTTTTGACTAGTCCAATTGGAAAGCATTTGCAGACAAGAAAATTAAATTTAAATCAAATGATAGAATTAGTTTTTGAAAGGAAAAAAGAGAAAATACTGGATACCAGCATTTTCTCCTTTTCCAACAATGTTTTCAGAAGCTCTCTTTTTAAAAAACAGATTTGTTTTGAAATGGTTTAACTGCTGAGTGAATAAGATGAAAATTTTCAGCTTATATTAAAAGCTAAAAAACTGAGATCTAATTTTTTTCCAAGACAAATGTCACCATATTGGACAGTGTAGATTCAAGATCGGGACTGCATAGTTTGTGCAGTCTGATCTTGTTCCACACTGTCTGCAAAGAGCTTTGACTTCGACTTTGAGCTCAGGGATTAAAAAGGAAGGGTTCTGTTTATGAGACTGTCAAGTGGCAAGTACTTACAGATAGGGAGTGCTTTTTCCTGTAGACTACACTTAAATCTCGTTTATAATACATGTATATGTATGTGATATGTTTTAGAAAAACAAATCCACTTACAGAGGAGAAACTTAGGCAACTATGTAACCAAGTAATCCTGAGTTTTAATTCCACTGAAAAAAGAAGGCTTTTAAAAACATTGTTAGGAAAAGAGAAATAGCTGGTAACCAGCATTTTCTCCTTTTACCACAATGATTTTTACCTAATCAAAGAATAATTCTATCATTTTAGCAACATTTAAATTGCCACCTGCAAACACTTTCAACTTGGACAAGTCCACTATTTTGGTTTAACCCTTTACCACACAATGCTGACTTTAAAAGACCCTGCGGAAGAACCATTTTGTAAACATTGTGGGAAAAGGAGGAAATGCTGGAAACCAGCATTTTCTCCTTTTCCCACAATGTTTTCTACCCTATCAAAAAAAAAAAAACAAGAGGGCCATGATGGCCCTGTATCGCTCCACTGGCTTATAAATATAAACCATGAAGAGAAGTCTTTACTATATAAGCCCTCATAAAACTTTGACCCCAGGGCTACAGTCGGACTAAATGGGGAATATGTGTATTAGAAGAATAACATGCCAAATTTGGGAGTTCTTGGCCTTATGGCTAGTAACAAGACGGTTTCTGAACTTTTCACTCAATAAACCCATGTAAAACTTGTGAACCCTGGTGCAGGGCCAAACTTGATCCTAGGGCCGTAACTTGGGCCCTCTTTGTAGTTGTCCACTAGATAATGCTATAATTATGCAAAATTTGGTAGCCTGAGCCTTATGGCTATGTACACCAAGATTTAAAAGTTTTCCCTATGTAAGCCTATGTAAATCTTGTGAACCCCCCCCCCCCCCCCCCCCAGCATGAGGCCAAATTGACCCCAGGACTATAATTTGGGCACTTTTGGTAGACCCCAACTAGATCAAGTTAAATGCAAAATTTGGTAGCTCTAGGCCTTATGGCACAGGTACAGGAAGATTTTTAAAGTTTTCTCTATATAAGCCTATGTAAAACTTGTGACCCCTGGGGCAGAGCCAATTTTGACCCCAGGGCTATAATTTCAAGAAACATGATAGAGGTTTACTACATAAAGCTACATGCCAAATTTGGTAGCCCTATGCCTTATGGTTTCAGACAAGAAGATTTTTGAAGTTTTCTCTATATAAGCCTATGTAAAACTTGTGACCCCTGGGGCAGAGCCAATTTTGACCCCAGGGCTATAATTTGAAGAAACTTGATAGAGGTCTACTACATAAAGCTACATGCCAAATTTGGTAGCCCTATGCCTTATGGTTTCAGACAAGAAGATTTTTAAAGATTTCCAATATTTTTCAGTTTTGTTGCCATGGCAACCAGAGTTTTTGAAGGAATCAAATTCTTTCAAGAAATTCTGAAGAGGACCATGGCAGGATCATTTCTGTGAAGTTTCATGAAAATTGGATGGGTAGTTTCAGAGAAGAAGATGTTTGAAATAAAAGTTAACGGACGGACGGACGGACGGACGCATGACGGACACCAGGCCATGACATAAGCCCGCTGGCCTTCGGCCAGTGGAGCTAAAAATTGTATCATTTGAGCCACATTGAAATTGTCGTCTGCAAATGCTTTCAATTTAGACGGATCTAAAACTTTGTCATGTGGTAAAGGGTTAAATCCAAAAATTTCAAATTAATTTTGACAATTTCTCGCAACTTATAACAGTCACTCTTAATGGCTGCTTCTTGGAAACCATACCAGTGCTTGCACAATAATGTACTGTAGGTAGTTCCAAAGACTGACCCTACTCATCACAGAATCAAATCCAGGACCTTAGTAAGTGAGGCTGATAGCTCACGTTTTCTGCAGTCTGATCTTGATCTACACTGGCCACAAAGGCAACTATAGTCATGAAAGACACTTTAATCCTTTACCACACAATCCTGACTTTTAACGACCCTGAGAAGAACAGCTTCAGAAAACATTGTGGGAAAAGGAGAAATTGCTAGTAGCCAGCATTTTCTCCTTGGCCCACAATGTTTTCTACCCTTCCGGAAACAAATTTCAATTTTTGAGTCCCACTTATTTTGTCTTGTGCAAATGCTTCCAATTTGGACTTGTCTAAAATCTTATTGTTTGATAAAGGGTTAAAGGTTACTACAGGCTAGACTGTGTAATTCCTTACTTTACAATTTCTTCTGGATAACAGTTATTGATTGTGTTGATATATTCTGCGAGGGCTGATCCAGGTTCTGCTTTGATCTCTTGTATCTTCTTCAAGCCTGCACTCGTAACAAATAATCGTCTTGCTTTGGAATCATGTGGTAATACTTTGCTGAACTGTCCAACAACGTGTTTGAGAATATTGGGTGGAGCATCGTGGAGGAGGGGCTCGAGGGCTGGTAGGTGCACACATTTCTGAAGGATGTTTTTGAGGGCTTTCTTGCTCTGAAAACAAATAGTATAATCAAATTTTAACCTTTGGAATGTAAATAATATGGCAGATATTTTTGGTTTGCAAGAACTTGTTCAAAATAAAGGCTTTTGCCAAGTGCTGAATAACCAAGAAATGAACAATGTGCTAATTCCAAAATTTCAAGACTACACATTTGTTTGGCTGAGAAAAAACATTTGAGCTATGCTTTGGGAAAGGGCACTTAATGCATCTCCATGATGCATTATACGAAGCTAATCATCACATAATTATAGATCTATAAAATCTATTTTGTCCAACAACCAGCTAAATCAAAGGGTAGAATGGTCATTTGACATGAATTTTATAAATAGGAAAATTTTGACCCATGTTAGCCTGTATGGATTGCACAGCCTGACAAGGTTCAATACTTTTTGCAGATGCATTAACCTCCCTTTTCACAGAACATGATTCTTCTATAAAACTTGTTCCTCAATCACAAAAAATACACACCTTTGTCTGTAAGTCTTCGGAAGCATCTGCCTTAAGATAACACTGTAGTAACCTTGGTAACACATTGGCAACTGCAACAGCTTTAGCATGTTCAGGGGTATGTCGCCCAATTTGTCCTAGAGCCCAGGCCGAGGCAGCTTGGATATGATCATCGGGTTCTTCAGATAATGCAATAGCAAGTTGCACAACTCCCTACAAACAAAGAATAAGTAAAAAAAAAAAAGATTCAATGTACTTGACATAGAAAAAAAGTTGAAAAAAATTTCCATGATTACTCTATAAATATAACTACTGCAGCTTACGGCTTAGGCAATCTTAAATAGTGAGGCAGGTTTTACATCTGCTAAAGCTGACACTTACTCCTTAATAAATCAACTCTTTACCAAACAACAAAATATTAAACTTGTCCAAATTGAAAGCATTTGCAGAAGACAAATTAAATGTGACTCAAAAATTGAAATATATGTTGGGAAGGGTAAAAAATATTGTAGGAAAAGGAGCAAATGCTGGTTACCAGCATTTTCTCCTTTTCCTATGATGTTTTCAAAGGCTTTCATTCTCAAAGTCGTTAAGAGTCGAGACTGTTTAGTAAAATATAAGCTAAGATTTCATTTCAAGTTTTACCTTTTTCTTCTTCAAAATGTTATGACAAACTTTTAGCCTTTACCAAACAATCCCAAATCATACTGGCCCTGAATATGAAGGCTTTTGAAAACATTGTGTGAAAAGGATAAAATATTGGTAACAAGCATTTTCTCCTCATCTCGGAATGTTTCCTATCATTTGAGCCACATTTAATCGATTTATTGTCTGCAAATGCTTTCATTTCGGACATGTCTAAAATTTTCTCATTTGTTAGGGGTTAAGCTGTCACTACTTGAGCAAATTTGGTTCTTGTGAATGCTCAGGTGTTTATATTGGTCACAGCTTAAACCTTTACCACACAATCCCATGTTTTAATGACCATGAAAATGAAGGCTTTTGAAAATAATGTAGGAAAAGGAGAAAAAGCCGATAACCGGCGTTTCTTCCATTCCCAACAATCTTTTCCATCCTTTAAAAGTAAATCTTATCATTTGAGCAACACTGAATTTATCTTCTGCAAATAATTTCCATTCGGATGAATCTAAAATTTTGTTGTTTGGTAGAAAATTAAAATAATCCATGTTGATTATCCCTATATTTAGCCTAGACATTTTCAAAACTGACTGCTACAAATTTCTTTCTGGAAGTATTGAGTATCTGGAATAAAGTACTATCTAACAATAAAAAATCATTCTTAATATTGAGGTATGACAACTTAACTCTTTACAAAACAACAAAATTTTAGACTGGACCAAATTGAAAGCAGTTGCAGACGACAAAATAAATGTGTCTGAAAAATTGAAATTTGTTTTGGGAAGGGTAGAAAACATTGTTGGAAAAGCAGAAAATGCTGGTTACCAGCATTTTTTCCTTTTCCCACCATGTTTTCAAAAGGCTTCTTTCTCAGGGTCATTAAAAGTCAAGATTGTGTGGTAAAGAGTTAAACAGAATATGTTTAAGATTTCGTTTTTGTTTTTTGAAAGTTCATAATTTTACATATAACCTAACATACAAACTAAACTCAACAAAGGCAAAGAGATCTTTGTTATTATGCATGGGATTAAGATCTACATGATCTTTATGAAATGAAAAACTTTAAGCCTGGTCAAATTTGAAAGCATCTGCAGACCACAAATTAAATTTGGCACAAATGATTAGATTTGTATCCAAAAGGAAAAAAATAAAAACATTGTGGAAAAAGGAGAAAATGCATTTTGTCCTTTTTCCACAATGTTTTCAAAAGCCTTTTTCCTCAGAGTTGTTAAAAGACAGGATTATTTGGTAAAGAGTTAAAGGTTTTAAACGGTCATATCTCAGTTATTTTGCATTAGGGGTTCATATGTCGACATATCCTGGACGACTTTGACGTGGTATCTAACTATATAATATATCTTCAAAGTAATTCTAATGAGTGCCTACAACATACATTAAGATAAGGAAACAGAATTAATGTTTAAAATAAGGATATACTGACATATCTTTATCTGTATATTACCTTAGAAACAATGACAGCCATTGCAAGATTTTCTGAATGAGCTGCCACGTATCCCAGCATCATGATACCCGGCAGTCGAACGTTACTCTTGGACTCACCGACATAGTCAACAACTGCAGCAACTCCTCCTGCGTTCACAATCAACTGAGACAGCTGTAAATATAGTAAAGATTTGAGTCCAGTGTTTCCCAAATCACAAAATTTCGGACTTGTCCCAACAGAAAGTTTTTGCAGACGAGAAAATGAATAAGGCTTGCATAATGGAATTTACCCTTGAAAGGGTGGAAAACATTGTAGGAAAAGGAGAAGTGCTGGTTACTAGCATTTCCTCCTTTTCTCACATTCTTTTTTCAAAAGCCTTTTTCCTTGAATTTTGATTGGATTGTGTAATAAAAGCTCAAATGAAAATTCTCAACCTTACTGTTGCACAATTTCCATCAATGATCATCACCCAGGTCAAGCCAGTTCAGTCCGTGCAGGCTGACCTTGGCCAAAACTTTTTGCTAATGGTCAAATTTTCTGCATGCCCAACAACCATTCTACCACAAGATTCAGTCACTTGTAGGACTTTTATGGAACCATAATTATGTGATGGCTTGCAAGGTATAGTGCATCATAGAGATACATTAATTAAGTCCCCTTTTGCAAGATCACAGCTCATATACATGTAGTATTACACTTGTCCTTTTACATATCCCAAAAGGCCTGTTTGTCCCGTACATCATGCATGTCACTTATGTTAGTAAAATGGTTTCCATTTGTAATTTTTTGAATACATTAGCACATTGGAATTATATTTCATACACATGTATATAATCTTGAAATATAGGTCAAGTCCGACTTATACTAAAACCCAGAAATCACTCTGAGAGTTATGCCCTGGATTTATCAACTTCATTTTTTTGAAAAAGTTGGTTTCTTTTCTAGGCAAAGGTTCAATTTAAATATTACTTTCTCAGGGGCATGGAAATACTATTCCCGACTTGTCCAACTTGGAAAAATTCAGTGACTGACAATTGACTTTTCAGTCTTGTTATCTGTGGACTATAGAAAATATGAGGAAAATTCTGCAACAAACATCTTTTGTATATACATACCCATTGAAACACATAATTATGTTCTCACTTCATACAAAATGACATTTTGAATGATAAACAGTGTCTTGAGATAATCCCTGATTTCTGGAAACCCAAAATACACATTTAGCCTACCTCCGCATTCACTGCATACGACAAGATCGGTAAAATATGCGACTGCTTTTGCACGTCAATTTTAATTGCTTTGAAAAATGTCTGAACATGTTCTAGATCATCATTATGGATTAAAAAAATTTCAGTAGTATCATTTTAGCACCGATTCAGAGATCTTTGATGATAATGTCGCACACATGAAAATTTTAGCCTTTAAGCAGATTTTAAACAGTTTCAGTGCAAAATGGACCAGGATTTAACACCTCTGCTGGAAGCTGTCTCAATCCAAAAGTTTTTGAATCGATCAGCGATCAGTTGGTGTGTAATCTAATTGGAGAAAATGTTCTTTTTTTTTTTTTTTTTTTAAATCAGATCTTCAATGCAAATTGAAAGTGAGAAGTCTGAGACTCCGGAATCATTCGGCGGCCCGCAAATCTAAATTGGACGGTGGCAAGAAGTATGACATTTTTTTAATGAGGCGTGGTTGTACGCTGATGATTGTAACAATGTTTTTTGTAAGGATTGTATCTCCATATTGCTGACATGTCACTTTATGTGTGCCATTTAAAATCGTTTTGTTTTGGACAAGTGAGCCACACTGGCCAACAAGTGATTTTTGGTCAATTTTCTGTATGCCAAAGGACAGTCTACCTCATGATTCAGTTTGTTGTTGAAAAAAGTGGCTATTAAGGAACCATAATTATGTGATGGCCTGATTAGTAAAATGCATTACGGAGATGCATTAAGCCCCCTTTTGTCAGAGCATGGCCAATTTATAAGTACTGAATTTTGACATTTAATAATCATTTCAGTACAAAAGTACAGTAAGAAACAAATTTATAAGCACTGGGCCTGACCTTTATCTACATAGTTTGCGATAAAACCTAATTCAAAATGCTATTGAAATAAGAATTAAAAATTCGGATATTCTTACCTCTGGTGTGTGTTTTGCAATTTCTCTAATCAGGGTAGCAACATTCTTTTTAACATATTCATCGGGATCTTTCAGACAAGTAAGAACAGCTGGGAATATTTCTGCTTCCACCACCATTTCTGCCAGGTCTACTGAGTGTTTGGAGATTTGACTGAGGGCAGAGAACACTTGGCGCTGTTGGGAAAATAAAAGAGTTGATAATTTGATTGTTTGCTTTTGGACACCATGCTTTTCCAAAGGTACCCCCTGTTACATCACTGTGGGCATTGAGGCAACTAAGGCTGTTTCCATTTACAAAACATATCCTTGTTTTAAAGAGCCTGAGGAAGAAAGCATTTGAAAACATTGCAGGACAAGGAGAAAATGCTGATAGTCCTGGTCTTTTTTTTTTCCCATATCATTAACAAAATATTGAACCTTTCTAAGCCACTCTAAGCTTTCTTGTAAAAACAGAGCTAGGAGAAATGAGAGAAAAAAAAAGAAAAGATCAATTGAAAAAAAAAAAAAGAAAAGTGTCATAAAATCATTAACATCAGGTTTGACAAGATAACCTTTGAGCCCATTACTGTAGGAGTTATAGTTAGCCAAACTACTTAAATGTACAAGTTCAGGCATTGGCGTTGAGTCATTAAATCTCTTTAAACTCTTTACCAAAAAAACTTGAGTTTTAACAAATAACAACCCTGAAAAAGAAGGCTTTTGAAAACATTGTGGGAAGATAAAAAAATACTGGTAACACCTTTCAAAGACAAATTTTATCATTTGTGCAACTTTACTTTGTTGTCTACAAATGCTTTCAATTTAGACCAGGCTAGAATTTTGTTGTTTCGGAAAGGGTTAAGCTTTACTTTTAGACCCTCAAGAAGAAAGAATACCCTCGTGTTCTCTACCCTTTTTGAAAAATGACTCAACTTTGGCATAAAATTAATGTTTGTTTGCAAATGCTTTCAGGTTATGAGAAACAGCATAGTTTCCAACATGTATCACTTTATTACAAGCAGTACAAAGCAGAATTATTCTGAAGAAAGAAATGACTTCTCTAAATAACAAAGAAACTTTGTGAGAAAAGACCCTTTGTTTTAAAGAAATTGCTGATTTTCTGAAAAACTGTTTACTAAAGCTAACATTCTTAGGACTTTATGACAATATTTTCAAACCCAGGGTTAGCTTACCAAATAGTCCTAAGTTTTTAATGACCCTGATTAAGAATGCTTTTGAAATTAATGTGGGAAAAAGAGAAAGTGTCTGTAACTAGCATTTCCTCCTTTTCCCACAATGTTTTCAGTCCTTTCACAAATAGTATTTCTTGAACCAACTTTTATTAATTTTTGTTGTCTTCAAATACTTTCAATTTGGACAAGTCCAAAATTTTGTCGTCTAGGTCAAAGACGTTAACACAGTAAATTCATAACAGTTTAATTCTTTACCTGCCGACAACAGTGTAGACTTGTCCAAATTGAAAGCAATGGCAAAAGACAATTTAAATGTGACTGAAATGACTGAATATAAAAGGTAGAAATTAGAAACATTGTGGGAGGAGGAGAAAATGCTGAGTAACCAGCATGTTCTCCTTTTTCCACGATGTTTTAAAAAGATTTCTTCCACAAGGTCATTATTACATGGTATTACTTTGCAATGGGTTAAAAAATTAATCAAACCTTCAGTTTAGCATCAGGGTTCAAGATCATCTGGGCTAGGTGTGCAATGGCCCCTGCATCCACAACAGTTTGTGCAAGCTCTGGAGAATGCTTGCAGATGTCACTCAAGGCTGATGCCGCAATACGTTTCAGTGACAGTTCTGGTTCCTGAATACAGAGCACTAGCAGGGGCACAGCACCAGCATCAACAACAGCTTGGGCCAGTTCTGTGAAACAATAGGAAATAAAAACAGTATTTTTTCAGTCTCCTGAACTCTTATCCTTTTGCTCTAAATGCAAGTTTTTAGACTAAGGTAATAATTTTCCTATATATGTATACAAATTAAATTTATTTTGGTTATACTGAGGTAGAACTGCTCCTATTAATGCTTTCCTGGAGTCTCTTTCATCAGTATTTTGCACAATACTGTACAATTGGATATATATGAGTGTCGAAAGTTTGTGAATTACTGATTACAGGCATTTTGCATACGGAAATGTTTGCAAATTCAAGACACTCATTATTTTTTGGTATACTTATGGTAAAATACCTGAACATAAAAGTTTGCAAATTTTTCATATTCGTGAAATTGCAAAAATTTCCACATTTCAAAAATTTCCACTTACACAGTATTCATACAGACCCACTGGGTACTTTTCCACTTAATGTCATTGAAAATAATTATCCTAAATCATAAGCTTCCTGACGGAAGAAATCAAATTTTTATTCAGGTTATATAATACATGAATACATGTAGTGGAATATGCATGCCAAAACTTTTGAATAAACAAACGTTTGTGATTATGACAATCTTTCAAATTAAAATGTCCATGACAGCTATATATGTCAACAACTCACTCTTTCCTAGCATAACAGGCTTACAATAATTTGCGTGCAAAATAAGAATATACCTGGGGCCAAAAAGATCATGTTGATTTTATGCAAGAGTTAGACAAGGACTCAGCAAAAAAAAAAAGACTAAAAAAACTCTTGGGTAGCTTACCTGCATTATGACGGGCAATGTACCCAAGAGCCCAAGCAGCTGCCTCCTTTACTCCTGGATCAAATTCTTCCAGACATATCACCAAAGCATCAAGTGCCCCACAATCCACCACAGACTGGGCAAGCTGAGGTGAATGCTTGGCAACTGCTCTGAGAACAAAAGCTGCAGCTTTCTTGTAGAACCTCTGAAAAGATATACAGGAAAAGCTGCCTTAGCTGCCACCTTAATTAGGCAGCAACCAGTATAGCTATAGATGCTCCTGCAAACAGTGTAGGTAAACATCCTACTGCACAAAGTAATGGATACAAATGGCCATCTGCAAGACATTAGAAGTTATGAGTGATCCCTCTAGGATTACCGAGAACAACTGGGTCCATATTCACCAACCATTCTTAAGAATGTTCTGAATTTTATTCTCCTAGATTTTCAATGTTTGAAAGTAACACGACTTCTGATTGGCTGAACCAAATGGTTTAGCCAATGTTCAGTCAAATGGTTTAGCCAATCAGAAGTTGTGTTACTTTCAAATTTAAGAAATTCTGCAGAATAAGAAAAAGAACATTCATGGAATGGTTGGTGAATATGGGCCTCAGATGTTGCTTTTGTGGAAAGTATATGTTTACATTGTTGTCAATATCTATTTTGAAGTCAGCCTCCTGTTTTTATGATGTACAATTCTTACCAATCTGGATCAAAATCAGACTTAGGAAAACATACAAGTGGCTCTTGGATCTTTACTATCCTATCTTTTGCAAGATATTTAGGTCAATCCTTGCCACAGTGCACATTTACTGATGAATGAAAGCCTTAATCCATGTCAGTGTGACATCCATATTTCAAATTTAAAATTAGTCCTCAGTTGCAATACTACTTAACCCTTTACAACACGATTCTGACCTGTAATAACCCTACAAATGATGGCTTTTGAAAACATTGTGGGAAAAGGAGAAATTGCTGGTGACCAGCACTTTCTCGTTTTCCCACAATGTTTTCTACCCTATCAAAGAGAGAAATAATGATTTGGACAACATGTAATTTGTCACTTGCAAATGCTTTCAATTTGGTCCAGTCCAATTTTTTTTCATTTGGTTAAGAGTTAACCCTTTACCAAAGATGAAATTTTTAGACTCATCATATTGAAAGCATTTGCAGATGAAAAATTTAGCATGGCTCAAACGATGGGAGTTGTCTCTGAAAGGGTAAAAAACATTATGGCAAAAGGACAAAATGCTGGTTACAAACATTTTCTCCTTTTCCCATAATGTTTTCAAAACCCTTTTTCCAAAGTATCATTAAAAAAGATAATGTTTAGTAAAGAGATGAAGAGATTTCGATTTCCTAGGAAGCCTTACATTTTGTTCTGCCAATGAGTACACCAGCTGAGGAAGAATGTCTCCTTTTACAACAGCTTCAGCTAAATCATCATTGTAGTTAGCCAGCCTACCCAAGGCAAGGGCTGCTGTCTGTTGAATAGTCGGTACGATGTCTAGCAAGAGGGGTCTTAGAAGGGACATAACTCCAGCATTTTGAAGAGTTTCAATATTCTGTGGCCGTGACGCCAGTTCTGCCACAGTCTGTACAAACTGTGTCCTAGCTTTTTGATACTGCTCAAATACTGTAAATAGATGATCAACCAATCAATCAAGCAGATGAAAAAAGGATCTTGAATTGGTAAAAAGCATTCATGTTAAATCAGGGCATATACTTCCATTTTGAGCAGGTGTCCTAAAGCCATTATTTTGCTTTTCTCATTATATTTCTTAATTTCAGGGGTTTCTTCTAAAATGTTAGTGTTTCTGTCATTGATTCATGTTTGCTTCCATTCAAGACAGAAATACACCAAACCATAAAAATTTGTTTTCCCCTTAAAATTTACCGCAAAGGTTTAAGTTTTCATTTTCAACATGGTTTAAGCAGTCCTGTATTTCAGAATCCATTCCGTCATAAATAATTGAAAAACCATTTTCACAATCACTATTTCCTCATCTTTTGTTTTCATCTTTGCCATCTCTGTTTGATTTTTTTCCCTCTCACATGTAAATCCTACCTTTTTCCCTTAACTCTCTACTGGTAAATAAATTGTAAATGAATCACAATCAAAAGCATGATTGTGCATTAACTCTCTACTAGTAAATAAATTGTAAATGAAACACAATCAAAAGCATGTGCATTGTGGAAAAGGAGAAATTGCTGGTGACCAGCATTTTCTCCTTCATCCACAATGTTTTCCACCCTGCCCAAGACAAATCCCATTGTATGAGCAATGATGAATTTGTCTTCTTCAAAGACTCTACATTTGGGCAAGTCTAAATTTTGGTCGTCTGGTTAAGATTTAATTGCTAATAGACCTAAACGCTCTCCATGATAAAACAGTGTGGGAGAAGGAAACTGCTTGTTACAAATCCCATTGAATCTCAGCAGTGTAACAATTATGGTGTTTCTAGGACTCTTCAGTGACATTAAACTGTTATAATGTTTGTAAATAAAAAAAAAAGAATATATTACCTTGTAGAACCTGTCGTTGACTCATGTTTGCTTCCGTTCAAGACACCGAGAGCAAAAAACGTTTAAGATGCTGACCAACACTAGTTTACTTTCCGCTCTACCACTGTTTCTATGGTAAACTGGCAACAGATTGAACCGCAGTAAATGAATGACTGGTTTCCGGCTTTTCAGATTTTTGCTCCATAAGTTTACGTGATACAATAACTTATTGGTCTTGATATGACCCAGTCTTTAAAATTTTTAAAGGAAAGTCGAGTTTATTTAAATCTAATCATTTGATCTTTTGAAATATCACCATTACAGTTTATGCGAGACTGCTCTGATGGCGGCGTCCACGAAATTCATCTGCTCAAAGTCAACTTTTATTCAAAGGCAAAGTAGAACGGTAACACTCCATTGACTGCAAAAGCAAAGAGCTGTTTTTCTTCATTTTTTTTTTGTAAAATTTTGTTTCATTACTTTCCAGATGCGACCATAAAACACGTTTTCTATCTCCGAAACTGTGACCGACTCAATATTCGCCCGACTTGTTTTCGTTCCATAAAATTACGACCCCTCTATTTGGCCTTTTATTCACTTGATGCTAGCCCCATTCAGTTTTAAGTATTCTCTTTGTAAATTAGAAAAAGAATAATAGTTTGATTTATCAGATAATATTTGTTTTACAAAATTACTGTATGTACCAACAACTTCGTATCAAATGTAATGTCTTTTCTTTGTGTTGTTTAACCCTTTACTACATGGTCTAGAGTTGGAACGACCCTGAAAAAAAAAGCTTTTGAACACATCAGGGGGAAAAGGAGAAAATGCTGGTAACCAGAATTTTCTCCTTTACCTGCAGTGTTTCCTACTCAATTTCAAGCAAATTTGATCATTTGAGCCCGCTTTGATTTCTCACCTGCAAATGCTTTGGATTGGGACAAGTCTGAAATGTTGTTATCTTGTAAAGAGTTAACAGGTGATGATCTGGTAAAGGATTAACAAGGTAGCCCAAGGACACCAACATTTTTTATAGTGAAGCAGACTATGTAAAGATTGTTGCAAAAGAAAGTATCTATTTCAAGTAATAATTTTGCTTTTTGCCATGATGGTACAAGTAATAGCACTGCATGGCTCTGACGAATCATCGAATTACCTCCAAAATACCAAAGTACCCTTACTTTTTTTTTTTTATAGAATTTAGAAATCTGAAGTTATGACTTTTGACAGAACTTGTTCATGTTGATTAACTCTTTACCACGCAACAAAATTTCAGACTTGTCCAAATCTATGTCATTTGCAGACAACAAATTCAAAGTAGCTAAAAAGATAATTTATGTTTGTTCAATGGTAGAAAACATTGTAGGAAAAGGAGAAAATGCTTGGTACCTTTTTTTTTTCCAGTCAATGTTTTCAAAAGCCTACTTCCCCAAGCTCCTTAAAACTCGGTATATAACATAGTGTTATAAAGAATTAAAGGAAGTTAGATTAGTTTTCAAATCTAATTATATAATTACGGCATGCCATTGAGGCCTGCCATGAAGATTGTATGCTTGAATAGAGTCTACAGTACTGATAATGTAACCTAAACACCTGCTCGAAGTAGTATATTTTGTTGATTCAGCTAAATATATTTAGCACCATGTTCTCACTACAGCACTTTTGAACAGGTTAAATTAGTCTTATCCAGATCCATTTGGATGTGAGAAAAATGATTTCTTCCTTTTCAATATTTGGAGTATAATATTAAAACAGACTGTACCAAATTGGAAAGATGGCAGCCATTTTGAATCTGTAATTATAACTGTCGTTACCAGGCGTCAGATTTTAACACATCTGTATAAGACATATAAACTAGAGGCACTTGAGGGACTGAATTGCTCTACTGTCAGTGATTTTGCTTTTTTCCTGGCATACATAGTGAATTCATGATGCAACAAGGAAAAAGACCCCCCCCCCCCAAAAAAAAAAAAAAAAAAAAAAAAAGAGGGGATGTTGTTGTTGCAGCTGGGCTTGAACCCATTAAGAGAGCACAAGTAGGCATGTTGAATTGAACAAGTAGTGAAAAACAAAAATTGAAGTACAATTTCTCAAAACCAATTATTTGGAATCCAGCCAAATTTAATATGGTTTCAGTACTCATTGTATTTAACATTCCCAGCAAGTTTCAAATAAATGTGACTAATAACATGAACTGTGTTGAGTAAACAATTCTAAGTCTTCAAATGTCTGCTTTTCTTAAACTGATCGCCACATTTTCTTCGTTTTTGATAGATTTCAATCCCTTGATGATACAAATAATCTTTGCAAGTTTCAAAAGAATTGGATCTAAAATGTGGACTTAATCAAGAAATGTAAATTTTTTAAGTGACTCCTTTTCCCACACTAATTGTTGAATGTTTTTTCAAAATCAACAGGGTTCAAGCTATCGATAATATAAAGCAACTGTGCAAGTTTCATGAAAATTCGACCACAAATGCCAAGTTGTTGTAGTGTAAACAAGAAATGTAAATTTTCAAATTTTAATGTCTACAATTCCCATACTGAAAGTTGAATCTTAGTCAGAATCAGTAGGGTTCAAACTGTCAGTGATACAAAGCAACTGTGCAAGTTTAATGAAAATTCAGTCACAAATGCTGACTTTATGGCATAAACGAGAAATGTAAATTTTGAACTTTAAATGGCTACTTTTCCCATCCTGATTGTTAGTTTTTGACTAGCGAAGCTAGTCTATAGGCATCAAGATTGACCTAGATTCAAAACCTCACAGTTGCCAAATACTGCCACACAGAAAATACTTCTTTCTGTTAGAAATCTTAATGAGAGCCATTCTTCAGTTATCTCCCCTGATTAATCTCCAGTACTGTATTGGTCCTGATAAGGAGATTACTTGGATTTTATCCTTGATTTTCTTGCACTACACAAATATGTTTTTGAAATAATATCTCGGCTAAATGGGGTTAGATTGTTTTACAAATGGATATATGTACATTTCTCTGTTGATTGAGAACATAATTTGCTTTAAATTTACATGGAGACCTTAAATATAATCATAAATCAAATTATTTTTATCGCAACATCCTCAAGGGAATCAAGGATAAAAACAAAGCAATACAGGTCAAAGGACCAATCTGTTATTTGGTTTCCTTTGGTCTTTATCTGGCAAGGGAGATAATTTGATTTACAGGAATGGCCCTCATTCTGTTATACATGACAATTTAGACATAAACCACTAAATCTGTACTTCTCTGATTTGAACATGTTGTCTTACAAAGTAATAAACTGAACAAGATGTCATTTATAAGGTACAAGATCTTTGCTTATATGTAAATTGAGTGACCTATGCAAAGCAGAGAATCACTTATTCCTACACAACTGTAACATTATGAATGAATCTATTAACCCTTTCCCAAACGACAAATTTTGGACTGGTCCAAATTGAAAGAGTTTGCAGACGACAATTTTAAATTTGATGAAAATGGCAGAAAGGTCTCAAAAAGGGTCGAAAACGCTGTGGGAAAAGGAGAAATTGCTCGTAAGGAGCAATTTCTCCTTTTCCCACACTGTTTTCAAAAGACTTATACTGCAGACACGTGAAAACCAGGGCTTGTTTGGGAAAGGGTTAATAGATACACCTAGGTTAACTTGTAGCAAATCCCAGCTATATCAACCCCCTTCAGTCATTCATTATTTAGATCACTGTGTACAGTTGAACTATTTTGTTAAACTGTTATTCCTTTTACCAAACAATCCCAAGTTTTAACTATAATGGGGAAGGATCCCTTTGTAAACATTGTGGGAAAAGGAGAAAATGCTGGTAACCATCATTTTCTCCTTTTCCCACATTGTTTTCTGCCCTTCTGAAATCATTTTCACCAGTTCAGCCACATTTAATTCATGGTCTGCAACAGCTTTGAATTTGGACGGATGTAAAATTTTTCGTTTTGTAAGAGAGTTAAATAGTTGACTACATCTTGTGCTATTAGATATTGACTAATTGACTGCATGGTGTTTAACGCCGTTTTCAACATTATTTCAGTGATATTGCGGCGGCCAGAGCACCTGTCCATACTTTCCTCGAGTTTCTTTTACCAGCACTACCGCGACTCGATAACCTTTTGCAGACAGTGTGTGCAGTCTGATCTTGGATCTACACTGTCCGATAAGAGGATAGATTTTCTCCAAAGTGTAACTGTGAAATAGCAATATTCAGGTGTTTACCATCGGCTTGAAAGTTTCATTTAATATTTTTAGCAGATTAAGGGTTAAACTTAAACTGGATTATAGTTAACCAATAGTACATATAGCCCTGGCAGTTCAGTCGGTAGCATACAGGACTTGAGAACAGGAGGTCGCTGGTTTGATCCTTAACAAATTTCTTTCCGAGGATTGATGATAGTCATTGCAATAGGATTCATTTCTGGCTCACGTTTCGACAGTGGTTATGTGGGAAAGGAGCCAGTGGCTTGGAAAGCATGTTGTGCGGAGTACTGGTAAAAGAAACTCCAGGAAAGCATGGATATGTGAACTGGCCACCGCTACATAACTGAAATAATGGTGAAAACAGGGTTAATAAACACCATACAATCAATCAATCAATCAAACCATCAAATTCGCTAGTCTGTCAGTACTTTCAGTGCTTTGATTTATCAAAATAAATAGGGCTCAAGCTATTGATGAGATAAACAAATTATGAAAGTTTCACGAAAATCTGACCACAAATGTAGACTAAAACGCATAAACAAGAAGAGGAAATTTTGAACTTTAAATGGCTACTTTTTCCATACTGATTGTTAGATTTTTTTCAAAATCAAAAAGGTTCGTAAACAAGAAGAGGAAATTTTGAACTTTAAATGGCTACTTTTTCCATACTGATTGTCAGATTGTTTTCAAAATCAAAAAGGTTCAAGCTATTGATGAAATTAAAAAAATGTGCAAGTTTCACAAAAATCCAACCACAACTGCAGACCTTATCACATAAACAAGAAATTGAAAAGTTGAACTTTAAATGGCTACTTTTTCCATACTGATTGTCAGATTTTTTTCAAAATCAATCGGGTTCAAATTGATGAGATAAACAAACTGTGCAAGTTTCACAAAAGTCTGACCACTACTGCAGACTTTATTGTGTAAACAAGAAATTTAAATGTTGAATTTAAATGGCTACTTTTCCCACACTGATTGTCAGTTTTTTTTCAAAATCAATAGAGTTCGTGAAAATCGGACCACAAATGGGGACTTTATGGCGTAAACAAGAAAAGACTAATGGACCGACAGATGGAGGGACAGATGGAGGGACACACGGACGGACGACGGAAACCATGCCATGACACAAGCTCTGCTGGCTTACAGCCAGTAGAGCTAAAAAATCGATGGATAATATGAATTTGGTTGCAGTTGACTGTAAAGATGAAATGCAAAGTGGGAGAGGGAGAAAACTCAAAGATTTGGTAATGGTATCTCGATGTGTAAGACTGAATATGCCAGTATTATGGTATGTTGGTAATCTAAGTTCGATAACATGAAAAAAAATAGGGGTATTTCTGTGTTTCAGTGGTATTTCAGTGATTCATCGGACTTGCATTTAACTCTTTACCACACAATCCTAAGTTTTGACGACCCTGAGGAAGATGCCTTTTGAAAACATTGTGGGAAAAGGAGAAAATGCTGGTAATCAGTATTTTCTCCTTTTCCCACAATGTTTTCTACCCTATCAAAGACAAATTCCATCATTTGAACAACATTTAAACTGTCATCAACAAATGCCTCCAATTTGGACAAGTCTACATTTTTGTAGTGACGTAAAGGGTTAACTCTTTACCAAAACGATAAATTTTGGACCAGTCCAAATAGAAAGCTTTTGCAGACGGCAAAAATAAATGTGACTCAAAACTTAAAATTTGTCTTTCAAATTTCAATGTTTTAGTCACTTCTATTTTGTCGTCTGCAAATGCTCTCAATTTGTGCTATTCAAGAATTTTATCATTTTGTAAAGCTTTAAGTCCTCTTTTCACAGAGTATAGCTCATGTAATGAGAACATAATGGACTGATAAATTACCTGCCAAATGTAGGGATTAAATCCATGAACTCCTGGTCCATAACGAGACACTCTTATCTTTTAGCTACAAAAGCTAGCTCTACAGCAAGACAGGTACAAGCCTGAACTATTTCTAGACCTTGCTACATATAGCAGGTGAAGAACAATTACCCACCTAGACATTTGCCACCCGTACATTTGCCTACCCACATATTTGCCACCTAGGACAAAAGCCCACTAGGACAAAAGCCCTCCCATACTATGTTGATACTGATTGACTGTCTCAACCCTCTACCAGATGAAGCATTGCTTTTACAGGAAGAAGATCTGTATTTAATGTGTCTGCAGTTGAAAACTTGTGAAAACACTGTGGAAGAAGGACAAATTGCTCATAACAAACATTTCTCCATTTCCCACAATGTTTTCTATCCTATCATTAAATTTTCTATAATTTTTGCTGCATTTCGAATTGTCATCTGCAAGTTTCTCTAAATGGACCGATGCGAATTTTGCCGTCTGTTGATGGATTAGTGAATAAGATAATTTTAGTGTATCTTTCAAATATGGTCATTAGAATTTTGGAGACATCATGGAAAGAGGAGCCATTTCACTTTTGAGTTGCTCATTAAAATTTTGTGAATTGAATTCCTTTTCACGATGGTTGAAGCATTGAAAGTTTAAAAAATCTTATCGGGTGAAGTGCAAGCTGAATGGTAAGTAAAAAAGGCATTTTTAGAAAGTATAAATATATATTTATTTTCAGTATTTTGAAATGAGTTAAAGCTTGTCAGAAAAATAATTGTATAATGAAACCACCATAATCATTGTTTTTGAGTTTTAACAAGTATATTGTTTGGACAAGGTTCTCTTACTACCTGTATTAAGGTTAAAAGAATTTAATTCATAATTAAACTACTCTGATTAACTATTTCAGAATTTAAACAATAATATTTGGGCAAGCTTCTTGTGTCATACATGTAAGATTAAAAGAATTTAATTCATACATGCAGCCTTTTCAATGCAGTTTATTGGGGGGGGGGGGGAGGGAATGGTGAAAAATTATTTATCATGAAAAATTGTTTGACGTAAAACCACATAAAAATAGATAAAAATAAGTGAAAAGAAAGGGAAAAAGGCAGATGGGCAAATGTCCTGGTTGCTACTATTGTGGGTAGGGTTTTGTCCAGGTGGCATTTACCCAGGTGGACATTGCCCTAGTGGGCAAATGTCGGGAGGGGGGCAGTTGTCGGTACCCATATTTAGCCTATCTGTGTTGAATTTATCCTCAAATTTATCGCAGACACATATCATTGTTAACCCTTTACCAAACAGTCCCTACTTTTAAAGACGCTGATGAAAAGAGCTTTTGAAAAACATTGTGGGAAAGGAGAAAATGTTGATAACCAGCATGTTCTCCTTTTCCCACAATGTTTTTTATCCTATCAAAGACAAAATTCATCATTTGCACTACATTTAATATGTTGTCTGCAATTGCTCTCAATTTGAACTAAAAAGTTTGTGAGTTGGTAAAGAGTTAAACAGTTTTCAGATATTCAAATGCAGTCCTAGGTTATTGCTACTCAGCCCCACATTAGATGCCAAATGTAAGAGCAGATAAATAATCTGCCAAGGACAGGACTCGTGACCTCACGGCCGCCTGGCCCATTGGCAAACGCTCTACCAATAGTACCATGTAGCAACAAAAACTAGCTCTATAGCAAGACAGTACAAGAACCACCTTATCAATTACTAGACCTGGCTACAGTTGCAGAGCCTCTTTATCGTATTTTGTTCCCAGTTTTGTGTTATGTTATGGTGGCATATTTCTGCCGCGAGGTACGAGATTGCTATCATGATAATTTTAGAAAATTTTCACGATAATTCAAAGTTTCCTGGAAATTTTATCTAGATATTGAAAAGTTTTCTGAAAAAAATATCACGATAAACTTTGTTATCAAGAAAATTTTATGTTGATTATTTCTCATTTGTGCACGAAGCTGACATCGAGGTAAAATTATCACAATAGTTCTACCCGTTTCCCGATATTTATAAATAGAAAAATCACCATTTGGATGAACTCGGAAGTTTTTCACTGTAAAGGAGACAAAAATGACCCGAAACTGTATCTAATTATAGATACCGTGAATGTCAGTTGTGGGCATGAGCGTAAAAAAAATTTGTGATAACAGTTAGAAATACCACGATATTTTTATTGTGAAACTTTTTGTTATCTAGATAATATTTCCAGGAAAGTTTGTTTTATCACGATAGTTTTCTAAAATTATCATGATAGCTATCTCGTATCTCGTGGCAGAAATATGCCACCATATTATGTATTCTTTTTATATTTTATTTTCAGATTTTTACTCAGTCTTTTCTAGCAAAGTACAATGTTGGTTCCAATAAGAAAAAAAAGAAGCCTGTCCGTCCTCTCGATGACTTTATCCGGCATGGTAAACATGAGAATGACTTGTACGAGACCAGTATGGACTTGGCAGACAGATTTGTAGATCCATCTGTTGCAAGGAGACCGAAACCCCATCCTGAGACCCCAAAGCCAGGGTGGTATGCAGCAGAACATCCGCGTGGCAGAGTGTTTGACAAAAAACCATTTCCGTTGTATCTAAAAGCTGGCAAACGTTATTTGTGGTGTGCGTGTGGAAGAAGTAATAGACAGGTGAGTAAAGGTTGCAGAGTCTCAGCAGCTTAGTGGTTATGTCTAGGGATAGTAATCTGGCAGTTGCAGGTTTGAATCTCGGCTTGGCCAATTTTTTTTTTTTTTTAGCCCCACTGGCCGAAGGCCAGCGGGCTTATGTCATGGCCTGGTGTCCGTCGTGGGTCCGTGCGTCCGTCCGTCCGTCCGTATGTTAACTTTTATTTCAAACATCTTCTTCTCTGAAATTACCCATCCAATTTTCATGAAACTTCACAGAAATGATCCTGCCATGGTCCTCTTCAGAATTTCTTGAAAGAATTTGATTCCTTCAAAAACTCTGGTTGCCATGGCAACAAAACTGAAAAATATTGGAAATCTTTAAAAATCTTCTTGTCTGAAACCATAAGGCATAGGGCTACCAAATTTGGCATGTAGCTTTATGTAGTAGACCTCTATCAAGTTTCTTCAAATTATAGCCCTGGGGTCAAAATTGGCTCTGCCCCAGGGGTCACAAGTTTTACATAGGTTTATATAGAGAAAACTTTAAAAATCTTCCTGTACCTAGCCATAAGGCCTAGAGCTACTAAATTTTGCATGTAGCTATATCTAGTGGGCCTCTACCAAGTGGGCCAAAATTTTAGCCCTGGGGTCAAAATTGGCCCTGCCGCAGGGGTCACAAGTTTTACATAGGCTTACATAGTGACAACTAAAAAATTTTCCTGTTTTGATTTTTTTTTTTTGAAATTAGCCTTGCATCAGGGGTCTTATGTTTTACAGAGGCTTCATATGGACAAAACTTGAAAATCACCTTATTTATAACCATACAGCATAGATTTGTATTATTTTGGCATGTGGCTTTATCTTGTGGACCTCTACCAGGGTTCAAGTAATTATAGCTCTGGGATCAAAAATGGCTTTGCCCTGCAGGTCTCAACTTTCACATGGGCTTTTACAGAGAAAACTGTGTAAGTCTTCATTTTGAAACCATTTGGCTCAGAATTGAAATGTTTAGTATTTATGGTTTATATTTATAAGCCAGTGGAGCGATACAGGGCCATCATGGCCCTCTTGTTTTTTATAACTCATTGGTTGAAGCACTGCTTTGTAATTTTGAAATCTTCATTGAATTCTTGCTGGTGGTGCGTTTCCTATGGTAGTGTCCATGAGCAAGACACCACAGAACCCCAGATCAGTACTGAAAACCCTGGAAAGACATATGTTAATGAGCTAGTGCCAAGATGTTGCTGAAACAATGTTGAAAACATCATTACTCTTTGCCACAAGACAGAATATGTACTAATCCAAATTGGAAGCATTTGCTGATGACATGTTTCTCAAAAGTTGAGATTTGTCTTCCAAAGGGTATAAAGCATTATGTGGAAAAGAAAATTCTAACTTCCAGCATTTTCTCCGTTTGCCACAATGTTTTCAAAAGCCTTTTTCCTCAGGGTTGTAAAAAGTAGGGATTAATGGTAGAGGATAGCCTGGGTCCAGATGGTAATAATCTTTTATTCACTCCTTATCTCGGTTTCCTTTCATCTCTTGTACAGATCTGTAGCAAAGGGCTTTTTTGTCGCTTCCATAACTATTACCTTTTTTACAAAGTAACATATATAAAAGGAAAATACGATTGTGCTGGAACCCAGGCTAGGAAGAGGGTTAAAGCCCATTCAAACAAAAAAGTCAGACTAAATTTAGGATTTGTTTCTGTCTCAGTGCTCAGCATCGTTTAAGTTTAGATTGTATGCGAAAGTAGTAAGTGGCTTGGACAGAATGGTTTGTGAATAAAGTGCTGGTAAAGAAACCTCTTGAATACATGAATAGGTGCAATGTTCATCGTGACATAAGACAGATACTGTTGATCACAGCTTAAACTTTTCACAGTTTAACCTTTATTAAGCAAGCACCTTTGGGATACTCAAACTGTGATAGCTGAAGACAGGTCCTTGCTTAGTACAGGTACATTTCAGCACATTTGCCTTTAGTTTGTATGCCTGCATAATAAAGGTTGTTTGCTTAACCCTTTACTAGACGAAAAAATTTTACTTGTCCAAACTGAAAGCATTTGCAGACAACAATTTTAATGTGGCTCATGTGGTGAAATTTTTCTTTGAGAGGGCAGAAACCATTGTGGGAAAAGGAGAAAATGCTAGTTACCAGCCTCTTTTCCAGGGCCATTAAAAGGCGGCAGTGAATGTGCGGTAAAGGGTTGATAAAGGTGACCAGTGAGACATGTTTAACTCTTTACCAAATGAGCAAAATATAGACTTGTCCAAATTGAAAGCATTTGCAGAGGACAATTTAATGTAGCTGAAACGATGGACTTTATCTTTGATAAGGTAAAAAACATTGTGGGAAAAAGGAGAAAATGCTGGTTACCAGCATTTTTAGCCTCATCTGAGCATGAAGTGCTCAAGGTGAGCTTTTGTGATCATGCTACATGTATGTCCAGCCTCCATCGTGCGTCGTCTGTTGTGTGTCACCTGGCGTTAACTTTTACATTGTGTACACTCTAGAGGCCAATTTTCAGTTCGATACTCATGAAAGTTGGTCAGATTGTTTGCCTTGATAATATCTCAGACGAGTTCAAAAATGGGTCATGTCAAAAGATCACTAGGTCAAATCTAAGAAAAATCTTGTGTATGCTTTAGAGGCCACATTCTCAGTCAGGTACTCATAAAAGTTGGTCAGAATGTTTGACTAAAATGAGTCAGATGAGCTTGAAAATGGGTCATGTTGGGTCAAAAAGTAGGTCTCTAGGTCAAATCTTAGAAAAACCTTGTGTATGCTGTAGAGGCCATATCTTTAGTCTGATACCCATGAAAGCTGGTCAGAATACATGTATTTGTCTTGTTGATACCTTGGACAAGTTTGAAAATGTGTCACATTGGGTCAAAAACTAGGTCACTAGGTCAAATCTTAGAAAAACCTTTTGTACAGTGTAGAGGCCACATTTTCAGTTAGGGTACTCATAAAAGTTGGTGAGAATTGACAGTTGGTCACATTGGGTCAAAAACTAGGTCACTACGTTAAATCATAGAAAAATTCTTGTGTACACTCTAGAGGCCATGTTTTAAGTCCGACACTCATGAAAGTTGGTCAGAATGTTTGTCTTTACGATATCTCAGACAAGTTTGAAATGGGTCACATTGGATCAAAAACTAGGTAACTAGGTCTAATCTTAGAATAACTTGTGTACGCTCAAGACACCACATTTTCAATCGGATACTCATGAAAGTTGGTCAGGATCTTTGTCTTGATGATATCTTGGATGAGTTTGACAATGGGTCACATTGGGTAAAAAACTAGGTCAGTAGGTCACATCTTAGAAAAACCATGTGTAAGCTCCAGAGGCCACATTATTAGTCAGATACTCATGAAACTTTGTCAGAGTGTTTGTCTTGATGATAGCTTTGATGAGTTTGAAAATGGGTCATGTTAGGTCAAAAACTAGGTCAAATCTTAGAAAAACCTTGTGCCAGCTCTAGAGGCCAGATTTTCAGTCTGGTACTCATGAAAGTTGGTAAAAATGTTTGTCTCAATGATATCTTGGCTGAGTTTGAAAATTAGTCATGTCGGGTCAAAAACTAGGTCACTAGGACAAATCTTAGAAAAACCTTTTGTACACTCTAGAAGCCCCATGTTCTGTCCAATACTCTTGAAAGTTGGTCAGTATGTTTGTCTTGATGGTATCTTGGCTGAGTTTGAAAATGATTTATGTATGTTAAAAACTAGGTCACTAGGTCACATCTTTGAAAAACCATGTGCATGCTCTAGAGGCCACATTTTCAGTTCAACAGTCATGCAAGTTGGTCAGAATGTTTGTGTTGATAATATCTCTGATGAGTTCGAAAACGGGCCATGTCGAGCCAAACACTAGGTCACTTGGTCATATCTTAGAAAAACCATGTGTTCCCTCTAGAGGCCTCATTCTCAATCTAATACTCATGAAACTTTGTCAGAATATTTGTCTTTATAATATCTCGGACTAGTTTCAAAATAGGTCATGTTGGACCAAAAACTAGGTCACTAGGTCACATCATTGAAAAACCATGTGCATGCTCTAGATGCCACATTTTTTGTCAAATACTCATTCAAGTTGGTCAGAATGTATGTGGTGATAATATCTCTGATGACTTCGAAAACGGGTCATGGTGAGTCAAACACTAGGTCACTAGGTCAAATCTTAGAAAAACCTTGTGTTCCCTCTAGAGGCCACATTTTCAATCTTATACTCATGAAACTTGGTCAAAATATTTGTCACTCAAATATCTTGGATGAGTTTCAAAATGGGTCATGTGGGATAAAAATTAGGTCACTAGGTCACATCTTAGGGTCAAAGGTATAGCAATCTGTTTCACTTCTGTCATCAATCTCAAGTCAAAGAAAGTATGATTTTTTTTCTCACAGAGAAGCTGGCTTTTGACTTATGTCTGTATTAGTTTCAAATGGATTAATAGTAATTTGTGATTGGTAAAAAAATATGGACATGTTTAATCTGCAGGCCTTGGCAGGCCTACTTGTTGCCTGATTTATGTCACTAATATACATGTACAAGAGTTGCTACTGTTGATCAATATCTGACAATGCTTATTCATGTGTTAACTCCTTACAACACAATCACAAGTTTTAACAACCATGAAGAAAAAGTCTTCTTAAAACATTGATGGAAAAGGAGAAAATGATGGTAACCAGCATTTTCTCCTTTTTCCCACAATGTTTTTTTCCTCTTCTAAAACAAATTTCAGTTTTTGATCACATCTATTTTGTCCTCTGCAAATGCTGTGAATTTCGAGAAATATAAAATTTTGTTGTTTTGTAAAGAGTTAATCAAATGGATGTGACAGGGGATAATCCTTTTTCGTGTACTAAGTGGTAATTTAGTATTTGAACCATGCTCTATGAATAGGGGGCTTAATGCACCTGCAAAAAGTTTTGACTCAGGTCTGCCTGCACAGTCCGCAGAGGCTGACCTGAGCAGAAACTTTTGCTATTGGTCAATTTTCTGCAAGTCCAAGGACCAGTTTACCCAATGATTCAGTCGGTTGTTAGACAAAATGGACTTTTGTGGATCCATGTTCATGTAATGACTTGCTGGGTGCATGCATCACAGAGATGCATTAAGCCCCCCCTTTGCCAGAGCATGGCCCATTTTTATGTGTTATCCTACAACCATTAACTCTACATGTATTTACAGACACGTCAGTTTTTAGCAGCGACTGCTCCTTTTCTAACAAAGAGTTGGATTAAAAACTAATCTTGAAAAATTTATCTAATCGATACTTTCACTTTTCAACAATATGCAACAAGACAAGGGACCAGAGACAATAGCTGGCTAGGTTACTTTTCACCGTTTCTCTCTATACCAGACAGTAGAATTTTAGACATGTCCAAATTAAATGCACCTGAGGATGACAAAATCTGTGTGGCTCCAATGATGGAAACTGTCATTGAAATGGTTGAAAACACTTTGGGAAAAGAAGAAAATGATGATTACCAGCATCTTTCTTTTTAACATTTTGCCAAACAGTGACAACTTTTTATGACCTCGAAATAGAGGTGTTTAGCTCTGCTGTTTTGGAAGAAAACAACTAGGTACTGTTATGGCCCTTACGTCATTGTCGTCTGCATCATGGTCTGTGTAATCATTTGTGTTGTGCAAAAATTTGACATTTTGTAATATCTGTTATTACTGAAGATATTTACACTTCAAACTTGGACAAGTTATCAACTATCAAAAAGGAAACTCCTGCAACATGGGCAGGTAACTATCTATGTATTTGTGACACAGTCATCCTCCTTTATTGACGTAGAATTTTCACTGAAAGTCAAGCACTTGCAGCTGCATGCGGTGCTCTTGTTTACTTTTTCTACAATGTTTTGTATCCTGTCAAAGAATTTCAGTTCATTTGTATTACTTTATTTATGGTTTGTTGACTGAGATGCTTTCAATTTGGAAGGGTCTAAACTTTGTCATTTGGGAAAGGATTGAAAGGTTGTTCTTGTGTACATTTTTAGCTCCACTGGCCAAAGGCCAGCGGACTTGTGTCATGGCCCGATGTCTGTCGTGCGTCCGTCCATCTGTGCGTTAACTTTTATTTCAAACATCTTCTTCTCTGAAACTACCCATCCAATTTTCATGAAACTTCAAGGAAATGATCCTGCCATGTTCCTCTTCAGAATATCTTGAAAGAATTTGATTCCTTCAAAAACTCTGGTTGCCATGGCAACAAAACTGAAAAATATTGGAAATCTTTAAAAAACTTCTTGTCTGAAACCATAAGGCATAGGGTTTCCAAATTTGACATGTAGCTTTATTTAGTAGACCTCTATCATGTGTCTTCAAATTATACCCCTGGGGTCAAAATTGGCTCTGCCCCAGGGTCACAAGTTTTACATAGGCTTATATAGAGAAAACTTTAAAAATCTTCCTGTACCTAGCCATAAGGCCTAGAGCTACCAAATTTTGCATGTAGCTATATCTAATGGGCCTCTACCAAGCGGGCCAAAATTCTAGCCCTTGGGTCAAAATTGGTCCTGCCGCAGGGGTCACAAGTTTTACATGGGCTTACATAGTGACAACTTAAGAAATTTTCCTGTACGTAGCCATAAGGCCTAGAGCTACCAAATTTTGCATTTAGCTTGATCTAGTGGGGGTCTACCAAAAGTGCCCAAATTACAGTCCTGGGGTCAAATGGCCTCATGCTGGGAGGTGGGGGGGGAGGGTCACAAGATTTACATGGGCTTATATAGGGAAAACTTTTAAATCTTGGTGTACATAGCCATAAGGCTTATGGCTACCAAATTTTGCATAATTATAGCATTATCTAGTGCACAACTACAAAGGGGCCTGAGTTACAGCCCTAGGATTAAGTTTGGCCCTGCACCAGGGGTCACAAGTTTTACATGGGTTTATGGAGTGAAAACTTCAGAAACCGTCTTGTTACTAGCCATAAGGCCAAGAACTCCCAAATTTGGCATGTTATTCTTCTAATACACATATTCCCCACTTAGTCCGACTGTAGACCTGGGGTCAAAGTTTTATAAGGGCTTATCTAGTGAAGACTTCTCGACAATCTTCTTGTTTCTAACCATAAAGCATAGGACTAACAAATTTGGCATGTTTTGAGCCTTGGGATCAAAATTTGTCCCACTCCAGGGTTCACAAATTTTAGATAGGCTTACATAGTGAAAACTTAAGATATTTTTTTTTATCCTTACTGTAAGGCCTATGGCTGTAAAAATTTGGTATGCTGATTCATATTGTAGACTTCTACCAAGATTGTTCCATCTTTTTCATTGAAACCACTCTTCCTATTTTGACCAAACTTTACAGATATCATCTTGCCATGATGTTCTTCAGAATGTCTTCAAAGAATTAAGTTCTGTTAAAGGCTATGGTTGCTATGGCTACAAAACTGAAAAGTATTGAAAAACCTTTAAAAATCTTTTCCAAAAGCTTGTATTTACTAATGTCATTGTAGCTCATGAAAAAGATACTGCTTTTTAGCTCCGCAGGCCTAAAGCTATCAAGCTTATCGTCTCTGAAACTGCTTCACCCAATAAGTCACAAGCTTTACATAGGCTAATATAGTGAGAACTTAAAAGGTCTTCTTGTTCCTTACCTTGAGGTACAGCTGTAATATTGTATGAGTGTAATCTGAATAACCTCTTCCAAAGTTATTCAAGTTATGTCAAAATTAGTCCTATCTCATGGGTCATAAACATGTGCTTATAGCATGAAAATTCAAAAAATCTTTTTGCTCCTAACCACAAACCCAAGGGCTACCAAATCTGGATCACTTGATTTTTTTTTGAAATTAGCCTTGCATCAGGGGTCTTATGTTTTACAGAGGCTTCATATGGACGAAAGTTGAAAATCACCTTATTTATCACCATACAGCATAGACTTGTATTATTTTGGCATGTGGCTTTATCTTGTGGACCTCTACCAGGGTTCAAGTAATTATAGCTCTGGGATCAAAAATGGCTTTGCCCTGCAGGTCTCAACTTTCACATGGGCTTTTACAGAGAAAAATTGTAAGTCTTCATTTTGAAACCATTTGGCTCAGAATTGAAATGTTTAGTATTTATGGGTTATATTTATAAGCCATTTCAGCGATACAGGGCCATCATGGCCCTCTTGTTTATCTCTTCAGCCCATCTGTGATGGAACACACAACACATATAACAGAATAAAGTATAAAGGTGGACAGTCATCACAATTTGGACAGGTGTATCCAATTATTTTCGAGGTTGAAGAAGATGGTGAATATTGGCTGTGTAACTGCAAACAGTCGAAAAATAGACCCTTTTGTGATGGAACTCACAGAAGTCTTCCAGATAAAAAGTGATCCTAGATTTTTTTAACCCCTTACCACACGGCAAAATTTTGGGCTAGTCCAAATTCAAAGTATTTGCAGGCAACAACTTAAATGTGGCTCTATGATGGGATATTTCTATGAAGGGTTAGAAACATTGTGGAAAAGGGAGAAAATGAGGCTTACCAGCATCATCTCCTTTTCCCACAAAGTCAAACATTCCTTTCTTTAGGTCATTGAAACTCAGGATTGTGTGGCAAAGGGTTAACTTAAAGTGTTTATTGTGTTTGAAACGACAGAATTATTGTCTCAAATGATGGGATTATATTAACTCTTTACCAAACAACAAAATTCTAGACTTGTCCAAATTGAAAGAATTTGCAAACAACAAAATTAATATGACTCAAAGATTAAAACTTGTTTTGGGGCGGATAGAAAGCATTGTGGGAAAAGTAGAAAATGCTGCTTACCAGCATTTTCTCCTTTTCCCACAATGTTTTCAAAAGGCCTCTTTCTCAGGGTCGTGAAAATGTGGGATTGTTTGGTAAAGGGTTAAGCCTCTACCATACAGTCCCATGTTTTAATGACATTGAGGAAGAGGGCCTTTGAAAACATTGTGGGAAAAGGAGAAAATGTCTACAATTTCATACCATATCAGAGAATTTAACCCTTTACCACACAACAAAATTTTAGTCTTGTCTGTATTGAAATAATTTACAGACGACATTTCAAATGATTTTCATATGGTAGTACTTGTACTGGAATAGGTAGAAAACATTTTGGGAAGAGAAGAAAATGCTGGTTACCAGCATTTTCTCCTTTTTCCACAATGTTTTGAAAAGGCTTCTTTCTCAGGGTTGTTAAAACTCGGGATTGTGTGGTAAAGGGTTAAACTCATACTACCTCCAAATTTGTCATCTACATTTGCATTCAATTTGAAACAGTCTGAATTTATCATTTGGAAAGGGTTAAATATAGCTCAAATGAATCAGCCTAAGGGTGTAAAATCCTGTTAGAGTAGAAGAAAATACTGGTTACCAGCATTTTCTTCTTTTTTTTCCCAATGTTTTTGAAAGTTGTCTCTCTCGGGATCATGGAAATTTGTGTAGAGAAGAATTTATATTATATTTGATTCATGGCACTATATTTTGCAGCCTTGGGTGATTTTAAGATCATACTACACCAAGAAGTTATGCTAATATCTTGATACCAAGACAAGTCCTTAACTCTTAACCAAACAATTTCAAGTTTCAATGACACGAAAGAATAAAGCTTTTGAAAACATTGTGGTAAAAGGAGAAAATTCTGGTAACCAGCATTTTCTCCTTTTCCCGCAATGTTTTCCATCCTTTCAAAGACTAATTCCATCATTTGATCCAAAGTTGATTTGTAGTCTGAAACTTTTCTTTTTTTTTAATGTTGTCTTCTTGTTAGAAATTTAACTCTTTTACGAAGGACAAAATTTTAGGCTATTCCATATTGAAAGTTTTCTGCTGAAGACAAATTAAATGTGGCTCAAATGATGGGAGTTGTGGCTGAAATAGAAGATAACATTATGAGAAAAGGTTAAAATGTTGATTACCAGCATTTTCTCCTTGTCACACAATGTTTTCATAAGTCTCCATTATCAGGGTGGTGATTTGCTGGATCTAGTGATGGTCTAATTAAAATACTGAAAGGACCGAAGGCTTTGGTCTTTTTAATGCTTCCCCCCCAAAAAATTTGACAGAGCTTGAAGCTGCCATGTCGTCCATCCATCCATGTATCCATGATTTAATGACATAGCTTTTGGTTGTGGTATGGTTGTATGGTGTTTAGCGCCGTTTTCAACATTATTTCAGTTATACATTACATCACAGAGCTCTGCCAGTGCACCTATCCAAGCTCTCCTGGAGTTTCTTTACTAGTACTCCGCACAATGATTCTTTCCAAGCTGCTGACTACTTTCCCACATAACCATCGTCACTGGTCAGCAGTGAGAGAGGAATGAATCCTGTCGCAACGACTATCAGGCCTCGGAAAAAAATTGGCAGAGCTGGGGATTAAACGGGCAACCTCCTGTTCTCAAGTCCTGTATGCTACTGACTGAGCTACCAGGGTTCAGCACGTAGATTTTGGGAGCATCCTTCAGCTTTATTTATGTTCCTGTTCCTATGAAACATTATGGATTTCACAATAGTGTCATGCTTTCCTTAAAGTGACCAAAATATTTGAGCCATGTTGTGGCAAAAGGGGGCTTAATGCTTCTCCGTGATGCATAATACCTAGCAAGTCATCACATGATCATGGATTCATAAAGTCCATTTTGTTTAACAACCAACCGAATCATGAGGTAGACTGGTTGTTTAACATACAGAAACTTTATCAGTAGCGAAAAGTTTCAGCCCAGGTCAGCCTGCACAGGCTGACCTGATTTGATACTTTTCGCAGATGCATTAAGCTCCCTTTTCACAGAGCATTGCTAATTTATTTCCAGTCAATTGCAACCTGTTTCATCTTTATCAAAGTTAACTATGATCATTCTTGTGGCTTCATGACAAACATTACTCCTGGCAGTTGCAAGATTGCATAGTCTACAATGGATATGAAATGCAATTTGGGATTTGGTGTCAATCCACTTGTTCAATTGCAGGTATCACATGATGTTGGTCAGTTGATAGAGTAAGACCTTTGCCTTGCATATCAACCCTTAACCTGCAAAGCGCCTTAACTGACCTTTTGCAGACAGTGTAGATTAAAATCAGACTGCACAGAACATTCAATCTGATCTTGGATCTACCCTGGCCGGTAAGGACATATTGTTTTCAAAAAAATATGTTTGAAATGACTTTGTTAGGGTTTTTTTACTATCATCTTGAGAATTTTGGTAGACTTATTTAGCAAGATAAGGGTTAATGCAGCCAGCAAGAAAATGGAGTTGAGGTACTCTAATCAGGTATACTATTGCTACAATGTAGGTCACAAGAACAAACACTGAATCACATAAAATTGTCAGAAGTCATATGGTGACTGCAACGGAGTGATTTAAATGACAACAAAAAATGCAAATTCAGTATACCGGTATGTTGACGAGACACTTACATGAAAAGGATTGCTAAAGAGAGGGCAAAAGTACATGAACGTACAACGAGACAAGTACGACATCTGTCATATTGAAACTACAAGTAGAATTCTGTTTTCAGGTTGAGGTATGCAGATGGTTTTAGTGACAAACCATCACAACCTCCGACCATTTTTTACAATTTTGAACTGATGCAGTTTTCGCCTGACCAAGATTTGTCTCTAGTAACAAATCTGAAACTTCTTGTCATTCTCTAGGGCAAAGATATAGCTAATTTATTGATTTAACCTTTAACCACACAATCTCATGTTTTAAAGACCTTGAGAAAAGAGGATTTTGAGGTTCAGTAGGCTTATAAAGGCATGTAAAACGGTTGAGTTACTTTTCATGTCTCCAATTTATGAATAAGTAAGATGGTAATTTTGTTTTTTTACTTCTGTTTGAATACCATTGTAAAGCATCACTTAAATGTTTCCAAACAGTCCAGAGTGTTGTCAACCCTGATGCAGAGACTTTCAAAAACATGGTTGAAAATCTAAAAATGCTGGTTTCACATTTTCTCACCATATTTTCTCCCCGTTTACAGTCAAATTAAGCCCATTATCTGGGCCACATTGAATTTATCCTCTGAAAGTGTTTTCAGTCTGGCCAGGCCGAAAATTTTGTCGTTAAGCCCCTTACAGTTGGAGTGTGACTATCGGCAACAATTTGGTTGCACGATCAACTTGAAAAAGCCACTCCTGCATTTTATTTTAAAAGGCTTTCACAAATGCAGTAGAAGTCAATTAACAAAAGCTAGTGGATCTAATGTGATTGGAGTGAGGTCAACCATACAGTTAGTGGGCCAATGACATGATTTTACGATTTGTCTCAAGTAAACATCCTGTGATTGGTTGATTGTCTGGATGAGACCAGATGCATGATCAGGAGATTAGTCATACTAGTCGAAGATCATTATATTACTGCTAGCATATTGATCTTGTCAGATCAACAATGCATTTCGAAGAACGAATGAACAAAATCCTGTCAATAACAGGCAAAAAATGCCGAGTAAACTGAGAGTTCACTTCAAAAAGGGCTGGAGACCTTGCCATTGCTGAATGATTTTTTTTTTTTTATAGAAATAGTTGAATAGAGTCTCTTCAAGTCGTACAACGGTAGTACATTGTTGCACAGCGTGATGGAGGAACTGTCTACTAACACTCTAGTAGTCACAACCAACGGTACAACTGGTTGCTAAGAGATCCATACTAAACATGAGCGTCGCAAGATGTCCGAGCAATTAAATACAATATATCCAAATCCAAATGCCAATGTTTTGATCGCATGTAATTGCGCCAGAATTTTGAACATATTTAAAAGTCTTAGGCAATCCTTTGCAACCACTTGTGACTGTGCAATGACTGCAACAGCTTGCAAGACACCAGGCAAGTGGTCATGCAACGCTGCCAAAATCTTGATGCAGGCGGTCATAAACTGGTAAAAGGGGCTTTAGGCAAAAAGTGAATAGACTTTTTTGTAAGTCTTTACCACACGACAAAATTTTTGGACTCGAACAAACTGAAAGCATATGCACACCACAAAATAAATGTAGCTCATGTAATTATTTCTATCTTTGGAGGGACAGAAAACATTGTGAGAAGAAGAGAAAATAGTGGTTACCAGCTTTTTCCCCTTTTCCCGCAATACTTCCAAACGCCATTTTTCTTCAGGGTCAGTGTGGTAAAGAGTTAACTAAAGAGCATTTATCCATTATTTCTCTGTTCATTTGAATGATTAAAATCTTTATCAGACAACCAAATTTTAGACTCGTTCGAATCAAAAACATTTGCAGACATCTGGTGGCAGGAAATTCCTAAACTTTCCCAAATCTCTGTTCATTTGAATGATTAAAATCTTTATCAGACAACCAGATTTTAGACCTTTAATAATGTCTGGATTAGGCAGATTTTCTCGTCAAATTCCCTTCCTTAAAGATTTCTTAAATACATGGGTGAGATTTGGCACAGATTTGGGTAGATTTGTTTTTGATTTGAACGAGTCTAAAATCTGGTTGTCTGATAAAGATTTTAATCATTCAAATGAACAGAGATTTGGGAAAGTTTAGGAATTTCCTGCCGCCAGATGTCTGGATTTGGCAGATTTTCTCGTCAGATTTTAATCAGGGTCCGTATTCACCAACCATTCTTAAGAATATTCTTAGTCTTATTCTCCAAGATTTTCCAAATTTGAAAGTAACACAACTTCTGATTGACTAAACCAAATGGTTTAGCCATTCAGAAGTTGTGTTACTTTCAAATTTAAAAAAATTCTGGAGGATAAGACTAAGATCCCTCTTAAGAATGGTTGGTGAATACGGACCTTGATAGTGGTTCGAAATTTACACACTCAAGCCAATTTTGTAATGGTACATTACATTAGGGAGATTTTGGGGAGATTTGGATAGATTTAGGAAGATTTGGGAATTTCGTGCCACCCCCAAAGGCAGCACGAAGTTCCCTTATCTTCCCAAATCTTTTTTGGGGAAGATTTTGGTAGATTTGGGAGAGATTTTGGTAGATTTGGGAAAGATTTTGGTACATTTGGGAAGTTCATGCCGCCCCAGACATCAGACTTGGCCTAAATGAAGGATCTTGTTTTGTGGGAAAGGAAGAAAATGCTCATTGCCAGTATTTTTAGCTCACCTGAGCACAGAGTGCTGAAGCTAAGCTTTTGGGATTGTGTGGTGTCTGTTGTCCGTTCACCAGTCATCAACAATAACCTGGTGTGCACTCTAGAGGTTAAATTTCGAGTCCAAAGCTCATGGAAATTCATCAGAAGGTTTGTCTTGAGTATATCTCCGACAAATTCTGAAATTGAGTCATGTCCGGTCTAAAAGTAGGTCACTAGGTGAAATTTCAGAAAAACCTTGTGTGCACTGTAGAGGCCATATTTTCTATCCAATACTCATGAAATTCAATCAGAGAGTCTTGACATTGTCTTGGATTAATTTTAAAATGGTTCACAAAGGGTCAAAAAGTAGGTCGAGGGCGCAAATCTTAGAAAAACCTCATGTGCACTATCGGACCTTATTTTCTGGCCATCACTTATGAAATATAGTCAGAATGCTTTCTGTAACCCTTTACTACACAATGCCGACTTTTCACGACCTGAGAAAGAAGTCTTTTGAAAACATTGTGGGACAAGGAAAACTGCTGGTAACCACCATTTTCTCATTTTTAGCTCCACTGGCCGAAGGCCAGCGGGCTTATGTCATGGCCTGGTGTCCGTCGTGCGTGCGTCCGTCCGTCCGTTCGTCCGTCCGTGCGTTAACTTTTATTTCAAACATCTTCTTCTCTGAAACTACCCATCCAATTTTCATGAAACTTCACAGAAATGATCCTGCCATGGTCCTCTTCAGAATTTCTTGAAAGAATTTGATTCCTTCAAAAACTCTGGTTGCCATGGCAACAAAACTGAAAAATATTGGAAATCTTTAAAAATCTTCTTGTCTGAAACCATAAGGCATAGGGCTACCAAATTTGGCATGTAGCTTTATGTAGTAGACCTCTATCAAGTTTCTTCAAATTATAGCCCTGGGGTCAAAATTGGCTCTGCCCCAGGGGTCACAAGTTTTACATAGGCTTATATAGAGAAAACTTAAAAAATCTTCTTGTCTGAAACCATAAGGCATAGGGCTACCAAATTTGGCATGTAGCTTTATCTAGTAAACCTCTATCATGTTTCTTAAGCCATAAGGCTTAGGCTACCAAATTTTGCATAATTATAGCATTATCTAGTGGACAACTACAAAGAGGGCCCTAGTTACAGCCTTAGGATCAAGTTTGGCCCTGCACCAGGGGTCACAAGTTTTACATGGGTTTATTGAGTGAAAAGTTCAGAAACCGTCTTGTTACTAGCCATAAGGCCAAAAACTCCCAAATTTGGCATGTTATTCTTCTAATACACATATTCCCCATTTAGTCCGACTGTAGCCCTGGGGTCAAAGTTTTATAAGGGCTTATATAGTAAAGACTTCTCTTCATGGTTTATATTTATAAGCCAGTGGAGCGATACAGGGCCATCATGGCCCTCTTGTTCCACAATACTTTCTACCCTATCAAAGAAAAAACGCATCATTTGAACCACACTGAAATTGTCGTCTGCAAATGCTTTCAATTTGGACAGGTCTACAATTTTGTCGTTTGGAAAAGGGTTAACCTTTTAGCATACAGCAAAATTTTATAATCATTCATATAGAAGGAATTTACAGAGGAGAATTGAAATGTTTTTAGCTCTACTGGCTGTAAGCCAGCAGAGCTAATGTCATGGTATGGTTTCCGTCGTCCGTCCGTCCATTAGTCTTTTTCTTGTTTACGCGATAATATCTTCATTTGTGGTTGCGTTTTCGTGAAACTTGCACAGTTTGTTTATCTCATCAATAGCTTGAACCCCTGAATCGAAATAGACCATGACGAATTTTCAAAAGATCTGGCGGCCATATCTGTAGATGGCGAAAATGTCAATTCGTATTTAGATCATTTTGAGATCGAATTGGAGTCTGTTCTGAATAAACATGTACCTTTAATACAAAAAACAGTTATTTGTCGACCACCAAAGCCATGGTACAATAATGAAATACTCCACCTTAAGAGGTCATTACGTAAAGCAGAACGGGTGTGGAGAAAATACCGACAACCACCACAACTTGAAACTGTAAAAAAAAACTCCGTTTAAAATACCACTATGAAATCTGCAAGGAAAAACAATCTGTCTTAAGTGAAAAAGTACTAAGCTCTAAGGGTGACTCCAAGAGATTGTATAAGTTGGTATCCGAACTCACTGGGACAAAGCCAGACAATCCCTTACCATCTGGGGAAAGTAACAGTTCACTGGCAGAGAAATTCGCGGATTTCTTCTTAAACAAAATCAACAAGATTTGCGACTCACTTAAAGACTGTGTCAGTTACACACCCAAAAATAAAGATACTCCTTGTTTTGAAAATTTCAAAAATCTAACCTATGAGGAAGTTAAAAGCCTGATCAAAGAACTTCAAACAAAATCCTGTGAACTTGATAAACTTCCTACAAAACTGCTGAAAATGCATCTTGATGAATTATTACCTTCTATAACTAAGTTAGTAAATCTATCACTTAGTCAAGGAATTTTCCCACCAAATTGGAAACATGCGGTGGTAAAACCTCTACTGAAGAAGGTCGGACTAGAACTTGTGCTGGCTAATTACCGTCCTGTGAGCAACTTGCCGTTTCTTTCAAAAATCGTCGAGAAATCTGCACTTCTCAGGCTTAATGAGCATGTCGGTAAATACAAACTATTACCGAAGAACCAGTCTGCCTATAGACGTTTTCACTCTTGTGAGACTGCCCTTCTCCGATTAGTAAGTGATATTCTTGATGGAATGGAAAACAAGGAGGTCATTGCCCTTATTGCACTGGACCTAAGTGCCGCTTTTGATATGGTGGACCATGATATCCTCATTCAAGTGTTACGATCCCAATATGGACTGTGTGGCACAGCTATTAACTGGATTGACTCATATCTTAGACCACGCAGCTGTAGTGTAGATTCAGCAGTCTCTTCACCATGCCGTTTACAGTGTAGTGTCCCTCAGGGCAGCTGTTTAGGTCCATGGTTATATCTTACATACGCAGGAACCTTGTTGGATGTCATTCCGGAATCAATATCAGTTTACAGTTTTGCAGATGACCATATCGCATCTAAAAAATTTAGACCATCTTCAGAAAATGAGAAATTGGCCATCAAAGAATTAGAAAATTGTGCTTTAACCATTGATAACTGGATGAAACATAATAAACTCAAAATGAACTCTGCGAAAACAGAATTCATCGTTTTTGGTAGTAGACAACAACGTGAAAAGTGTACAATCAAAGAAATAGACATCGCTGGTGATAAAGCTAAATCTGTCAAATGCATTAGGTACTTGGGCGCCTTCCTAGATGAACAATTAAATTTTAACGACCATGTCAAAAGAAAATGTCAGACTGCAATGTTCAATTATCTAAGGATTAAAAACATCAGAAAATATCTCTCTAATGACGCAACCGAAACTCTTTTACTATCTCTCGTCATATCGCATCTGGATTATTGTAACGGGATTCTTTATGGTATTTCCCAAAGTGACATACGAAAAATGCAGAGAATACAAAATATGTGTGCCAAGCTCGTTCTGAGACAAAACAAGTATAGTAGTCCTAAACAAGCCCTCTTTCAACTGCAATGGCTTCCTATAAAAGCACGAATCGAATTCAAAATCTTGACTGTTATGTTCAGTTGTTCAAAGGGCCATGCACCGGCCTACCTGAATGAACTATTTACAGAACTGGTGCCAAAACGTAGGTTGAGGTCTTCTGACACAATGGCAGGTTGCTACAATATACCTTTCAATAAATGTAAGACTTTCGGCGACAGAGGTTTTAAGACAGTAGGCCCAAGGTTATGGAATAGATTACTGCTAGACCTAAGAAACTGTGACTCAGTAGAAGCATTCAAGAAAGGTCTTAAAACATTGTTTTTCAGAGACTTCCATTTATGGTTCTGATCAACCTTAGTGTAATTTATTTGTTGTATTTTATATCGTGCCATAAATATGCTTTAGACTTAAACGTTGTACAATGCCAGTGAATATGCTTTGCGTTAAATTAGGCGTTTAATCAAGTTAATCAGTTTCAGTTTCAGTTTATTGATTGAGAAAAAAATCTGATAATCAGGGTGGGAAAAGTAGCCATTTAAAATTCAACATTTAAATTTCTCGTTTACACGATTAAGTCTGCAGTTGTGGTCAGAATTTCATGAAACTTGCACAGATTGTTTATTTCATCATTTTGAAAAAAAAATTGACAAACAGTGCAGGAAAAGTAGCCGTTTAACGTTCAACATTTAAATTTCTTGTTTACACGATAAAGTCTGCAGTTGTGGTCAGATATTTGCAAAACTTGCACAGATTGTTAATCTCATCAATAGCTTGAACCCTACTGATTTTGAAAAAAATCTGACTGTCACTGTAGGAAAAGTAGCCATTTAAAATTCAAAATTTCAATTCTTGTTTAAGCGATAAAGTCTGCAATTGTGGTCGGATTTTCGCGAAACTTGCACAGTTGTTTATCTCATAAATAACTTGAACGCTATTGATTTTGAAAAAAATCTGACAATCAGTGTGGGAAAAGTAGCCATTTAAAGTTCAACATTTCCTTTTCTTGTTTATGTGTTTAAGTCTTCATTTGTGGTCAGATTTTCGTGAAACTTGCACAGTTCTTTATATCATCAATAGCTTGAACCCTACTGATTTTGAAAAAAAATCTGACAATCAGTATGGAAAAAAGTAGTCATTTATAGTTCAAAATTTTCATTTCTTGTTTACACGGTAAATTCAGCATTTGTTATTGGATTTTCATGAAACTTGCACAGTTGCTTTGTATCATCAAAAGCTTGAACCCTTTTGATTTTGACAAAAATTCGACAATCAGTATGGGAAAAGTCGCCATTTAAATTCGAAAATTTGCATTTCTTATTTACGCTACAACAATTCGCCATTTGTGGTCGAATTTTCATTAAACTTGCACAGTTGCTTTATTTTATCAATAGCTTGAACTTTATTGATTTTTAAAAACATTTGACAATCTGTATGGGAAAAGGAGCTATTTAAAGTTGAAAATTTACATTTCTTGTTTACGCAATTAAGTCCGCATTTTAGATCCAATTTTTTTGAAACTTGCAAAGATTATTTGTGTCATCAAGGGATTGAACTCTATTCAAAATGAAGAAAATCTAGCTATCATTTTAGGAAAAGCAGCCATTTGAAGTATTGTTTACTCAACACGGTCCACATTATTAGTCACATTTTTTTGAAATTTGCAGAGATTGTTTAATACAATGAGTACTGATACCCTATCAAATTTGGCTGGATTTCAAACAGTTGGTTTTGAGAAATTGTACTTCATTCTTTTTTTTCACTATTTGTTCAGTTCAACATGCCTACTTGTGCTTTCTTAGTGGGTTCAAGCCCAATTGCAACAACACCTCCTTTTTCCTTGGGGGTGGGGGATGGTTTGTCTTTCACCTTTTTGCATCATGGAATCATAATGTATGCTGGAAAAAAAGCAAAATCACTGCCAGCAGAGCGATTTCAGGCCCTCAAGGGCCTCTAGTTTAAATGATAGTATCTGTCCCTGAATAGGTAGAAAACATTATGGAGAAAGGAGAAAATGCTGCCACCAGATACTTTATTAGACCTACTTGCATTCATGAACATCATTTTAGTATGTGGGTGGGGCCTGGGCTTAGTTTTAGCTCACCTGAGCACGAAGTGCTCAAGGTGGACATTTGTGATCGTGCTGTGTCCGTCATCTGTTGTGCGTCGTCCATCGTGCGGTCGTCAACATTTACCTTCTGTGCACACTAAAGGCCACATTTTCAGTCAGATACTTATGAAACTTGGTCAGAATGTTTGTCTTAATAATATCTTGGATAAGTTTGAAATTGGGTCATGTCGGGTCAGAAAGTATGTCACTGGGCCAAATCTCAGAAAAACCTTAGGTGCACTCTAGAGGCCACATTTTCAGCCTGAAACTCATGAAAGTTGGTTGGAACATTTTTCTTGATGATATCTCAGACAGGTTCCAAATTGGGTCATGTCAGGTCAAAAAGTAGGTCACTGGGCGAAGTCTTATAAAACCTTATGTGGACTCTAGAGAACACATTTTAAACCTGAATGTCATGAAAGTTGGTTTGAATGCTTGTAGGTCACTAAGCTAAATCTAAGAAAAACTTTGTCTGCACTCTATCTTAAGCCTGGTACTCATAAAACTAAGTCAGATTGTCTGTCTTGATGATATCTCAGACATGTTTGAAATTAGGTCATGTCGGGTCAAAAAGTAGGTCACAAGGCTAAATTTTGGGAAAAACCTTTGCAACATAGAGGACACATTTTCAGCCTTATTCCGATGAAGATTGGTCAGAATGTTGATCTTGTTGATATCTCAGATAAGTTTGAAATTGGGTCATGTAGGGTTAAAAGGTAGGTTACAGGGTCAAAGCTTACAAAAATCCTGTGTGCACTTTCGGTCTGATACTCTTGAAACTCAGTCAGAATGTTTGTCTGGATGATATTTTGGACAGGATCCAAAATGGGTCATGTCGGATCAAAAAAAAAAGTTGGTCACTGGGCTAAATCTAAAAAAACCTTGTCTGCACTCTAGAGGCCACATTTTTAGCCTGATACTCATGAAACTTGGGAAAACCTGTGCAATATAGAGGCCACATCTTCAGCCTTATACTGATGAAAATTGGTCAGAATGCTTATCTTGTTGATATCTCAGTAAAACTGAAATGGGGTCATGTAGGGTTAAAAAGTAGTTTACAGGGTAAAAACTTACAAAAACCTTGTGTACACTCTAGAGGGCACATTTTCAGCCTGATACTCTTGAAACTTAGTCAGAATGTTTGTCTGGATGATATTTTGGACAGGATCCAAACTGGGTCATGTTAGGTCAAAAAGTAGGTCGCGGGCCAAAACTTAGAAAAACCTTTTGTATACTCTAGAAGCCACATTTCAGCCTGAAACGCATGAAGCTTGGTTAGAAAGTTTGTCTTGGTGATATCCTGGACAGGTCCGAAATTGGGTCAAGTTGGGTCAAAAAGTAGGTCGCGAGTTCAAATCTTAGAAAAACTATGTGTGCACCACAGAGGCCATATTTTCAGCCTGATTCTCATGAAACTAGGTTAGAAAGTTTGTCTCGTTGATATCTTTGACTGTTTCCAAAGTAGGTCACATCTAGTCTCAAAGTAGGTCACTGGACTAAATCTTAGAAAAACCTTGTGTGCACCGTAGAGGTCACATTTTCAGCCGGATACTCATGAAACTTGGTCAGAATGTATGTCTTAATGATATCTTGAACAAGTTTGAAATTGGGTCGCATTTGTTAAAAACGTAGGTCACTTGCACTCATGTGTTTTACATCATTAAAACCAGGATCTCTTCAGCTTTATCAACTGTAGATAACTTTACTCGGGTGAGCGCTTTAGGGCCAATAGCCCTCTTGTTTCTATGAAATGTTATTGCAGTATAGTCTTACAGTTTAATGACTGTCTATATGTCAATTACATGTATTGCATACTTCATTTCATTGTCGCAAGTCGACGATCACTACGTAGATAGTGATCATCACCTTGGCTTGCGAAGATGACTTCATTAGGAAGTGGGGCAATACAGACCACCGTAGCCCTCTTTTCTGGTAAAGGGTTTGAAAGAAAAATTGTAGTCGTGCTCTGTGAAAAGGAGCTTTAACTTTTTACCACACATTCATAAATGTTAACGTCCCTTAGAGAGACGGCTTTTAAAAAGCATTAAGGAAAAGGAAAAAATGCTGGTAATTAGCATTTTCTCCATTTCCCATATGGATTTCTATCAGAGAACTTATAGCTCATTTGTACCAATTTTGAATTTGTCATCTACAGCAGTTTTCAAGTTGGAAGAGTAAAAGTTTGCCTGGGAAAACGTTTTGGCAGCTGCTAACATTATTGACCCATTTTCAGCCTGATACTCATAAGGTTGTGCTGAATGTAGCTGTAGGTTTGTCCTTCATCTGCTTTTAACCTTTTAGCAAACTACCCCAGGTTTTAACGACTCTCAGGAATAGGCCTTTTGGAAACATTGTGGGAATAGGAGAAAATGCTGTTAACCAGTATTTTCCCCTTCCCCCACAATGTGTTTCACTCTATCAAATACAAATTCCATCATTTGACCCACATTTGAATTGTCGCTTGCAAATACTTTCAAATTGAACAAGTCTACACATCTGGTCTGGGCTTGGCTTGCCAAGCCCAAGGCCATAGGAATCGTATACCAAAATTTCAACCTCATCCAAGCATTTACAGAAAAACCCGAGTCATGCATTTACGGAAAAACCCGAGTAAAAGTGAAAAGTACCGCCTGCAATCAATCTCACTACGCTGAAGGAAACGACCCCTTTAAATAATAAAATATTTCGACTTGAACATCACAGTAAGGTTTACTTTCACAACAAACTTTGATAGATGTGCGATTTTAATCGTACGAAAGTGTTGACTGGCCCTCGTGAGGTTATTCATAACTGCAAATTCGTGTGCTTAACAGTGAAAGAAACAATTGGCAAACCTCGGGTGATCGTTGATCAAATGTTTTGGTGTAGATACGCAATCGACCGAGTTATGACGAGTGCTGTTGCCGAGCACTAATCGGGATCGTTCGTTTATCCTTTTTCTATACACCATGTGAATGACAAATAATGATAGCGTATTTTACGCAGACGAAGCGCTTTTCCTCTGAAAAAGGTGTCTCAAAACCTCGGCAAGATTTTAATTTTCGTAAAATTACTGTGCACCTCGTGTCTGAAGTTATAAGTATGTATGTAATTGGTATATATGCCTTATTTCTTCCTGTCAGAATTGTCCAGATATGACATCTCGGCCCATAACCATTTCGACCCATAGCAAAATGAAACCAAATATGTATTAAAGTTTGTAACACGAGCCATTGAAAACCAGTTAGTCTTTAAAAACGATGAAATTTTAGACTTGTCTAAATTGAAAACATTTGCGAACGGCAGGTTAGATTTAGCTGAAATGTTGATTATTGGCTGTGAAAGTGCAGAAAACCTTGTAGGAAAAAAAAGAGCATTTTTTTTCCCAAAAGGTTTTCATGAGGCTATGTCTTTGGAGTCCTTAAAACTCAAGAATGTGTGGTCAAGAGTTAAGTAACTGGTGGTCGTTTTATATCGAAGATCAGACTTGACATTCAGTGCAATCTGATCTTGATCTACATAGGTATTTAGGCTGACCAGGGTTGAAACTTTTTTCTTTTGGTAAATTTTCTGCATGTCAAAGGACCAGTGTACCTCATGATTCAGTCGGTTGCTCCACAAAATGGGTTTTATGGATCCATTAATATATGATGGCTCGTCTGGACTGATGGATCGTGGAGATGCATTAAACCCCCTTTTGCCAGAGCATGGCTCATTTGTGTTTTCCAAAATCACAACCAGGAGCTCTTCAAATTTATCAATCCTAGATGACTTTACTCAGATGAGGGTTTTAGGTCCAACGGCCCTTTTGTTCATGAAAATCGCCTTTCCAACTTGGTTGATCATGGCAACTTAGAGATTCCATAGACTTTCAATGCGAAAGTTGAAAAGTGGCAATTACAGCAGATATTTTGACAAAACTTTTATAGAAATGTACCTTGAGCAGTCTTGTATCATCCATATGATTTTATTCAACGGGTAGTCTTTAGCTCATCTGTTTACGAAGAAAGCGTCACGCTATTGTCAAATCCTATGCGTCATTGTCGTCGTGCAAAAACTTCGACATTTTTAATATCTCTGTTATTCCTGAACATATTTACTTCAAACTTGTACAAGTTATTTGCTGTCAAAAGGGGTACCAATATAACAGGGCCAGGTAACCATCAAAATATTTTTAACACAGTCACGCCCTTTTTATTACTGTGAATTTTCAGAGCCTTTGTGATTTTATCATATCTGTCGTTAATGAAGATACTTACTTCAAACTTGGACTTTTTGTTAACTATTAAAAGGGGAATTTATATCAGTACAACAGAGGTAGGTAACCACCAAAATATTTTTGGCAAAGTAATTAGTTATGCCCCTTTTTCGACTGAGAACTTTTAGCTCAGTTGTTTTTAGAGACATGGTATTTTCATAGCCCTAGTGTCATCATCTCCGTCGTTTGTGTCGTCGTCATGCAAAATATTTGACATTTTACAATGTCTTTGTTATAAGTGAAAATATTTACTTGAAACTTGGACAAGTTGTTTACTATCAACAGGGGAACATAAACAATAAGGGTAAATAACTATCAAGTTATGCACCTTTCTCAACTTTGTGTTTTCACTGAAAATCAACCGAGCATTAGGCCCGAATGCGGACGTCTTTTTATTTGTTGCTATAGAAACCAAAACTTAAAAATAAAAAGAAATACGTAAAAGATTGTATTCTCAGACACCAAATCGTGCTCCTTGATATTAGCCTTTAAAGACTTTGTGTTTTTCCTTGTCACTGCTCAAAGGACATGGTTACTATTCTAACCTATAGACTGAGTGTGGTAAAATGAAAGAAAAATATGATTCATTGCTTGGCCATTATGGATTTTTGCACTTTCCAGAAATATTCCCTGCTGTTGCACGCTGCTCATTTTGGTTTGTTACCATGATTTGTTGCCAAAGCAACGTAAGGAAGAAAGCCTGTACAAATGTAATAGCAACTTTGAGCTTCTGGGCCTCATTTTCCAACCTCTTCACCTGTTCTGATGCCCAGGCCTTCAGCGCCTTCAGCGCTTTGATTGTTGTGTGGTAAAAAATTAATCTGGGTATTTTACTGTCCCTTTTAATCTTAATCATTTAATTCTATTCCAGATGACAAAATTTTAGACTGGTCCAAATTGAAAGCCGTTGCAGACATCAAATTCAGTAATACTAAACTGATGTGATTTTTTTTTATCAGGATAGAAATTTGATTGTTTACATGGTGTTTAACGCTGTTTTCAACATTATTTCATTTATATAATGCCAGCCAGTGCATCCATCCATGCATCCTGTATTTTCTTTCACCATTACTTATATAATCTTTCCCAGCATTTGGCTGCTTTCCCCTACAATCATCATTGAAAGAATGATTATCTGTGGGAAAGAAATGAATCCTGTTGCAATGACTATAGTGAATGCTAGTAAAGAAGTTGACCTAGCTGAGGGATTCAAACTAGCGACACCCTGATTTCAAGCCCTACTCATAACCGGCTGAACTACACAGGTTCAGCATAGAAAACATTTTGGTAACCACCAGTTTCTCATGTTCCCCAAAAATGTTTTCAAAAGTCTCAAGAGTCATAAGATTGCAGTAGATAAAATTTAGCATGTTACGAAAATTAGAGGAAACAGGTAATTTGAAATATCTGAAATAAATTTGCAATATCTATGTAGTTTGTTTATGAACCAGTAAAAGGTTTAATATGCATATTATACATACATGTGCATTTACCGTCATTTTACTGCTAGGATCAAGGCACCAGGTTGCTAAAAATAGAAAAAGGAAAGGCCAAAGCTTACTAAGTACTGGATTTTTCCTTCGATATGTAATAACTCTTTACCAAAGGACAAAGGACATAATTTTATGCTAGTCGAAATTGAAAGCATATGTAGCTAACAAACTGATTGTGGCCAAAATGATTGGTTTTGTCTCCTAAAAGTGGAAAAAAAACATGGTGGGAAAAGAAGTTACCAGCATTTTTAGCTCACCTGAGCACAAAGTTTTGTGATTGCGCGGTGTCGTCATCCGACGTGAATCGTCTATCTATTGTGCATTGTCTATCGTGTGGTCGTCGACAATTACCTTGTGTGCACTCAAGAGGCCAAATTTGTAGTTGGATACTCATAAAATTTGATCGAAATGTTTGTTTTGATAATATGTCGGACAGATTCGAAATTGGGTTACGTCAGGTCAAAGAGTAGGCAAGTCACTTGGACAAATCTTTAAAAAAATATTGTCTGCACTCTTGAGGCCACATTTCAGTCAGATACTCATACAATGGGCAGAATGTTTCTTTTGATAATATCCTGGACTATTCAAAATTTGGTCACATCAGGTAAAAAAGGGGGCCACTAAATCAAATCTTAGAAAAAAGCTTGTGTGCACTATAGATGCCACATTTTCAGTCAGATATTCATGAAACTTTGTAAAAATGTTTAATTTGATAATATCTTGAACACTTTTGAAATGGGATTACGTCAGGTCAAACAGGAGGTAAGTCACTTGGACAAATTAAAAAAAAAAAGAAAACATTGTGTGCAGTCTAGAGGCCACATATGAAATCAGATACTTGTGTGCATTATAGAGACCACATTTTCAGTCTGATAAGTCATTAATTTGGTCAGAATTTTGTCTCGATGATATCTCCAGACAAATTGGAAAATCAAGTTAAGTTGGGTAAAAAAGTAGGTCACTGGAATAGATTTTAGAAAAATCTTGTGTGTACTTGAAAGGTCCAATTTTCAGTCTGAGACTCATGAAACTTGGTCAAAATCTTTGCCCTGGTTATAAATGTATCTAATTTCAACTTAAAAATGGGGGGGGGGGGGGCATTTCTGGTTTAAAAAAAAAAAAAAAAAGGACATGAACAAATCCTAGAAAAACCTTTTATACACTCTAGAAGTCATTTTTTTTCAGTCAGAATACTCATTGTTGCTCATTGGTCAGAATGTTTGTCTTAATATCTTGAACAAATTCAAAACTGTTAAAATTGGAGTACATGTATGTTGAATCAAAACGTAGGTCACTTGGACAAATCTTAGAAAATCTTCTGTGCACTGTAGATGCCCAGTCTTCAGTCCGAGACTCATGAAACTTGGTCAGAGTGATTGTCTTGATAATATCTAGTACAAGTTCAAAATTGGGTCACCTCGGGTCAACAGACAGGTCACTTGAACAAATCCCAGTAAAACCTTGTGTGCACTCTAGAAGCCATATTTTCAGTCAAAATACTCACGAAACTTGGTCAGAACGTTTGTTTTAAATCTGGTTACGTGGGGTCAATAAATAGGTCACTGGGACAAATTTTAGAAAAGGTGTGCACAGAAGATGTCGTATTTCCAGTCTGATACTAATGAAGCTTTGTCAGAATATTTATCTGGATGATTTTTTGGACAAGTTTGAAATTGAGTCACTTTGGTCAAAAAGTAGGTCACTGTGGCAAATCTTAGAAAGACTGTGTACGCTTCAGATGCCGCATTTGCAGTCTGGTACTCGTGGAAGATGGTCAGGATGCTTGGTCCTGTTGATATCTGGGACTAGTTAAAAACTGGCTCACGTCAGGTTAAAAAGTAGGTCACTGGGACAAATCTTAGAAAAACATTGTGTGCACTATAGAGGCTTTATTTTCCATCTTGAGACTCATAAAATTTGACCAGAATGTTTGTCTTGATATATCTTGAACAAGTTTGAAAGTTGGTCACATTGGACTGAAAGAGAATGTTGGTCACATTGGATTGAAAGATACATCACTAGCACTCATGTGTTTATATCATCACAGCGAGGATGTCTTGAACCTTATCAATCCTAGATAACTTTACTCAGGTGAACGCCTGAGGGCCAATGGCCCTCTAGCATCCATTTCATTTTTTTTTTTATCCGTTTTACTCTTTTTCTCAACCCTGGTGTCTTGGAGCATACATGTACATGCACCGTTTTTTTCCCTTCAAATTATTGTGACCAAAGGTGAAACTGCTCGTTACGACCACTTTCTCCCTTTGCCTCAGTGCTTTCACAAATATTCTTACGTAGCGTATATAAACCATTGTCCATGTCGATTACCTTTATTTCACAAGAATGCTCGCGAAGTTAACTGCTGAATGCTTGTTTCAGAACACTGTGTTACAGGTTAAGATTCACAAGTCAGTAAAGGTATGATATTAAGGGGGTATGAGCCTGCCTGGCTCAGTGGTAAAAGTGTCATATGTATTATTTAGAGGTCTGGGGTTCGACTCAAATCTACGGTGGTAGAAAGAAAGAAAACAAGTTTTTAGTCTGGAAAAAAATATATTGCTTTCTTTTGGCTGTTTTTGTGAGAATATCTCAGACAGCATCATACTGTATAGATTGGAGATTTCATTTTCTATTGCAGTTTGATCTTGATCGAGAAAGTCGACTTAAACAACTAAACATGGGGAAAGTATAAACTCGTTACTCTCAGTTTCTGTTTTTTTTTTTTGTCTTTTCTTTTTGCACCATAAATGAATAACACTCAAGAAGTTTAAAAATGAAACAAACTAGGAGAATAAAAGGTGAAAGTATGGTTAGATGTACAGAAATTTGTAGATCTAATCCATTCGCTATTCATCTAATATATTGTGGGATGTTTAATTCTTCCACCATCGAGACGAAACAATCACAACATTATACAATCGGTTTAGGACAGTCATTAAATTGTTCAACCCTTCACCACACAATCCCGAGTTAAAATGACCCTGAGGAAGAAGCCTTTTGAAAACACTGTGGGACATGGAGAAAATGCTGGTAACCAGACTTTTTTCCCCGGGTCTACATTTAGAATACCACTGCAATTCACCATTGTTTTTTCTCATAGTTCAGTTTCATGTAGCGGACGGTGTAGATCCAAGATCAGACTGCACGTTCTGTACTTTTAAAGTCGACATTGGCAGTGAAAGAGAAAAAGCATAATCTTCGGATCATTTTTCAGTAATAAGCTAGAAATTTAGGACAATTTCCCTGATACTTTTCGAACACCTCTTTTATATTCCTGAGGAATCGTGTCATTCTGTTTTCAGAATTTATATGACATGATCAGTCATTTCCAAAAAGTGTCCTATAAACAGATCGAGGGATAATCATAATACTTTGCCAATTGTTGTATGTTTGACAAGAACATTTCCGATCGACAAAAAAAACCCCATTTTTTGCGATCTCAAGATTGTGTACCAAAGTTACTACGAGTAACACACGACAATCTCACTATAAAACTCCCTTTCACACCATTATATGTAGCTTACGTATTTTTAGCCCTGTGTCAACGATTACCACTTAATGTTGGATTTGTCCATATGAATAGCAATTTTACACCCAATTTTGTTGCTTGAGTATGACGGCGACAATACAGCCAACGTTGTTTCTTGAATAAAACAGGCAAATAAATGTTATCAATACGCAAAACAGCACTCGCATAAGTTTGGAACATTCGGCAAGCCTCGAGTGATCCATTTATTCATTTATTTTTTTAAGTACTACATACTGCACACGTTGAGAGGTACCAATCCCTGGACGGTTTCCTTTTTAACAGAAAGTGGGGATTGAATTTCTGATAATGTTCTTTTTGTGTTTCATTACAGTGATATCTGCAAGGGGAAGTTAGTCCTGTCGACTGCAGAGCAGCTTTTGCATTCAAAATTCTTTGGCATTCTGGAAAGTCTGGTGTCTAACATATTTTAATACCATAGGTGTTTATTTACCTACACTTTACTGATAGACTTTTTTACATTTCTCAACTAAAACAGATGAACTGCATAGGAATAAAGGCTCAGTTTGGAGCGCTATATAATCCTTAATTCTGGTATTCACGCACTCTATTCTCTTGGGCAAGTGCTCTCGTATCAGTATCGCCCCCCCCCCCCCCCCCCCTGTACTTTCAGTGCTATGATTTTAATTTTAAAGCTTTTTTCGATTAGAATATCGTTAAAAAATACACATTATAGAGCAAAAATCAAACCTTCACACGAAATACCTTACACACACCCACACAAAAGTTGAAGACATGACACCTTGTTTGTTTCGAGCAATTTCTCGACCTGTCAAGACTTTTGTAAAATACAAAATAATCAAAATTCGTTGCATAAGAATCTAGAGTGCACATGCACGGCGATGGTTCTCGTGTGTATCGGTGCAACTTGTTTACGTTGTGCACTTTAGTTTCCCTTTTAAACTCTTTAAAATAGCAAACGGCATACATGTAATTTTAGACTAGTCCAAATAGGAAGCATTTGCAGACGACAGAATGTGGCCAAAACGATGGATTTTTTTTTTTGTCTGAAAGAGTAGAAAACATTGTGGGAAAGGGAGAAATCCTGATTACCGGCAATTCTCCTTTTTCCACAAGGTTTTCAAAAGTTTTATTTTTCAGGGACGTTAAAACTCGGGTGTGAGAGGGAAAGGGTAAAGAAACAATCGAAATACGCCACTACAGGAACTGGAGTACAAATGCACAGCGATCAAAGGTTGTTTTGTGTACCAGATGCATTTTTACAAGTGGTGCAGCAAAGTTCCCCGATAAAAAAAAAAGGGATCTATTATCATCAGGCCAAATCATAGTTAAAGCGGGGGAAAACTGAAACTGTTGGACGGAAAAATGCATTTGTTTTTGATTTTCATACTCTGCGGTATTTTTTATTATCTGCGTTTCAATAATTTCGATTTGTTCTTTCTAAATATTAATTACGCGTTATACCCTTTTTCCAAACAATCCCGAGTCTTAACCTTAGGAAGGAGGTTTTTGAAAACATTGTGGGAGGGAAGGATAAAAAAAAGTTGGTAAACAGCATTTTCGCCCTCTTTCACAATCTTTTCTGCCCGTTTATAGACAAATTCAAATATTGACTCACATTTAATTTGTTGTCTGCAGCTGCTTTCAGTTAACCCCTAGGCTGCTAGGCGCGACTCAAGGACCTTTTTGAGGACAGTGTAGGTCAAGATCAGACTGCACAGAACGTCCAGTCCGATCTTGCATATATACTGTCCATTAAGGAGGTATTTTTTCATCCAAGAATGACTTTGAAAGCAACATTTTTACCGGCTTGAAGTGTTGTTAAGACAAGTGTAAACTTTTGACGTCTAGTAACAAGTCAGTTGCTTTATTTATTGTTATTTACATAACTTTAGGTGACGCAGAGTACTTTTTCAGCGAATACTAATCTTGTTTAATCTTTACCACATAATAAAAATGTGGACTTGTCCGAATTCAGAGCATAAATTTGCAGATGACATTTTAAATGTTGCTCAAATCATAGAATTTGTCTTGGATAGGGTAGAAAACATTGAGAGAAAAGAAGAAAATGCTGATAACCAGCATTTTCTCCTTTTCCCACAATGTTTTCAAAAAGTTTCTTCATTAGGGTCGATAAAATTCGAGATTGCTTGATAAAGGGTTAAATCGTTTTGTTCCTGCAAGCAAGACTTGAAACCAATGATCGCAGGTTCGAATCCCTAGCTCGGCAAATTTCTTTCCATATGTTGATGATTGTCATTGCGACAGATATCGTTCCTCTCTCGCTGCTGAACATTGTTACAACAATGGTTTGATGGGAAAGCTACTGGTGGCTTGGAAAGAACACTGTGGGCAGTACTTGCAAAAAGAACTCTTTGAGTGAATGGATTGGTGCGCTGGCCGCCGCTTAACAATTTGCATAATGTTGAAAAGGTAGTTTTAAGCAATATAAACAACAACTGCAAACGACATTTTTCGAACGAGGTAGGTCTTTCAGGAAAACATCATTGAAAATGGAGAAGCTTTTCTTAAGATATACACGTTTACTCAGTTTGTGATAATATTTTACATCTCTTTTTTGTATAAATTTACCTTTTCCTATACGAAAAACTTTTAGACGTTTTCGTATACTGAAAGCATATGAGGATCACAATTTCGAAACTTGTGAAATTGAATTGACGCTCTCTGACAGAGTGAAAAATATTGTAGGAAAAGAAAAGGCTAATTATCAGCATTTTCTCCGCGTTCCACAAAACCGTTAAAAGGTTTTCCTCGGGGTCGTCATCTTCGCAAGCAAAGGTGACGATCACTACGTGGATCTTACCCCATGGCTGATCGAGTCGAAATATGTTAGAACGGCGATGCGCCACCTACTTGATTTTGATTGTTATCACCCCTAGATTTACGTCATCGAGAACCAATAAAAAATCGCGTAACATAAGTCTTTCAGCATTTCGTTAACTATAACCAAGGCTTTTTTACCTTTCTAGGTGTTTGGCTATGATGTATTAACCGCTTCGGTGTTGGTGTTTTAACGGGGTTCCTTGACAATTGGCCACTAAGGTCTGGGCCAATGATAGTTTGTTCAGAATGCTTTCTCCGTAATTCGCCAACAATTGACTACTTTTCAGATCGCAAACTGGACAGACGATTTATCAAGTCCAAATCTATTTTCGAAATCTTGTTAAGTTTCGCGAAGCAAAAGCCAAACACGTACTTTGGCAGTCCATCTTCTGGTGTTGGGATGTATCCTAAAACTTCATTAATTTGTGACAGTGAATGTTGAAGAAAATATTGTTCCCAGCATATCCGACAACTTTCTCCAGTGGTCGCCATTTTTATTTACGTTCTGCTGATGTTGGATAGCAAATGTAACGTGCTATTTGATTGGTGCTTTCAGTCCTGACTACAACCAATGATTACACGTATTGCGAAGCTAACAAATTTCGACTCGATCAGCTAAGGGGTAAGATCTGCACAGTGATCGTCACCTTGGCTTGCGAAGATGCGGGGTCGTTAAAACACTGGACTTTTGGGTAGTAGTTGAATTAAACATTGGTTTCTGTTGAACATTATTATTTCCAATTCATGATCTCCGATAAGAATTATTTTGTAATAAACTAAGCAATAAGCTCTGGATGTTCAATCATTAGGTTATGAAATAATTACGATTACAAATTCATTCTTATTAAATCTCAGGGTTTTAAATTCATCGTTATGAAACCATTAATGTTAAACAAATTAATCGCCATGAAATCATAAGGTTACACAATTCATTCCTATGAAATCATGATGTCACAAATTCGTCCCGAAGAAACCACAGACTTATAAATTCATTCTTATGGAATTATAAGGTAGTGAAATCATCGCTATGAAAACATTTTAGATTTAAAACTTCATCTGTATGAAATCATTAAGATTACCAAATTCATCCCTGTAATGGGTATGAAAAGATTAAGATTATATTTTCATCATATATGAAGTCACAAGGGTACGGAATTTATTGCTATAAAAATTATAAAGTCACAGTTTCGACGATAGGAAATCCTAAGTTTATAACCGCAAGCTCTTAAAATCATATGAATGACATCGTGAGGTTTTAGATTTATTCGTCAAGTAATTTGTCATCCGCTTTTTATCTGTACACGTAAATATCCCATGGAAATTATTAAGGTTATATATCTATCCCTATGACATCACAAGGTTATTTATTCATTCATATGAGATCATCTATGCTACAAATCCATCGTTATGAAAACATAAACAATTCTTGCATCTTATACTAATTCCTTTCGATTCTGCTTCCCGTAAACTATACCAGCACTCAAACCGAATGTGTGGGCCAAATCAGTTAACACCTGCTTCCGGGTTTCGAACTCGGGACCTTATGCTTACGGGTCCGACGCTCTACCTTTCAACCACGGACACCACACAAGAGAGCCAATCAAAAACATGTCTAATGCTAATTTTACCTAATACATGTATATTTCCTTCTGGCAAATGATTTTTATATTTTCGCATATAGCCATTTTTGTGAACAAATATGAGCCATGTTCTGTGAAAAGGGGGATTAATGCATCTGCAAAAAGTCCGCATAGGCTGACCAAAGCCGAAACTTTTTTTTTGCTATTGGTCAATTTTATGCATGTTAAAGGAGCATTCTACCTCATAATTCAGTCAGTTGTTATACAAAATGAAATATATGTATCCATAGCTATGTGATGACCTGTTTGGTACGGAAATGCATTAAGCCCCCCTTTTGCCATGGCTCTTATATTTTTATATGCAACAAATTTAATATTCGTTATGCAAAAAACAATAATTTTATATCTCAAATGGATCTGAATATTTTCATGCCCCCGAAAAAATATAGTTTTTGTTTAGTCCGTTCGTCGTTCCGTCCGTCCGTCCACTTTCCTTGTCTGGGCCATAACTTTTTTCTCTAACGTTCAATTTCATTATATCTTGGCACAAATATTAACCACATCGAGACAATGTGTCATGCGCAAGAGATATGTCCATAGGTTAAGGTCAAGGTCACAGCAAGGTCAAATGTGTTTTAGGGGTAGTATTCGTGTCAGGCCTGTAAGTTTTTAATTATGAACGAATTTCAGTATTACTTTGCGGTATTGTTGACCACATAAAGGCGATGTGCCATGCGCAAGAGTCATGTTCGTGGATTAAAGGTCAAGGTCACAGCAAGGTCGAATGTGTCTGGGCGTAGGGGGTAGTCTTTTTCGTATCCGGGCCATAACTTTTTTCCCTATTGTTCATTTTCAATATAACTTTTCACAAATGTTAACCACATTGAGACAATGTGTCATGCGCAAGAGATATGTCCATAGGGTAAAGTTCAAGGTTACAGCAAGATCAAATGTGTTTTCGGGGGGCGTAGTATTCGTGTCCGGCCTGTAAATTTTTTAATTATGGATGAATTTCAGTATTACTTTGCTAAAGACAATTTGTCATGCGTAACAGTCATGTCCATGGATTAAAGGTTAAGGTCCTAACAAGGTCAAATGTGTTTGGGGTGTCTTTTTTGTGTCCGGGCCACAACTTTTTTTCCCTTTGACCTAATTTCAAAATAATTTCGAACAAATGTTAACCACATCGAGACGATGTGTTATGCACAAGAGATATGTCCATAGGTTAAAGGTCAAGGTCACAGCAAGGTCATATGTGTCCGGGGGTAATAGCAATCGTGTTTGGCCTGTAACTGTTTTTACTCATGAATGAATTATAGTACAAACTTGCAGAGTTGTAACGTGTGTCATGTGCAACAGTCATGTGCTTCGATTAAAGGTCAAGGTCACAGCAAGGTCAAATGTGTGTGTGTGTGTGGGGGGGGGGGCAGCCGTTTTCGTGTCCGGGCCATAACTTTTTTCCCTTTAACTTAATTTCAAACTAACCTTTCGCAAATGTTAACCACATTGAGACGATGTGTCATGCGCAAGAGTCATGTCCATAGGGTAAAGGTCAAGGTCACAGCATGGTCATATGTATTTTCAGGGCATCAATCACTTCTCAGTGACACGTCTTGTTGTGAACAAATATTTTTTATTGACAATGAATAATTTTATTCACAATCAATATATTTTTTAGACCATTAATATTTTTATACACAATGAATATTTTCGTACACAATAGATGAATTTTATACACAATATTGTACACATGAGAATCTTTTACACAATACATATTTTTTTCTAAAAAAATATTTTCATACACAAGAAATATATTTTATACACAATAAATATCTTGATATAGAACATATATTTTTAATATGGACGCTATACATTACTACATACACTCATTGCAACGTATTTCACGCCATAGACATAGCAAGTTTTATTCATCCCTATGAAATCTAGAAGACAAATATTTATCCCTACAAGTCATAAGGTGGTAAATTCATCCCTACACTCACAAGGCATTTCATACTTGCTTATAGTTGGTTGGTTGGTTGATTGGTTGTATTGGGGTTTAACGCCACTTTAACAGCTAAGGTCATATCATGGCGGTCGGTGACGCACATGTGTTTCCTGGCTTTCTCACACCAGTACTAACACAACTTTCTGTCCAAAGCCACCGACTACTTTTCTCACATGCTTCAGCAGAGGTGAGAAGCGAAAATACGCCGGAAAGAAAGTTCGCCTCAACCGGGTATCGAACTCACAACCATCAGGTCATGAGTCCGACACGCTCACCACTGAGCCACCCAGGCGGGCTACATGCTTATAGAACCGTGATGATATTAATAGGTCCATTTGAAAGCATAAAGTTAAAAATTCATACTCATGAAATAAAGGTTAAAACTTAACCTTTATGAAATAATCAGAATACAAATTGATCTCTTTGGATTCATAAGGTTATAAATTAATCCCTGTGAATCCATAAGGATATATTTAAATTTATATGAACTCGTAAGTTTAACTAATCCCTAAAATACATCTTTTATATTCATGTATCTTTACATGTACTAATTGTGAAAAAAAATTGTGGAAAAAGAAGAAAGCTTAGATATATATATATATAAACGTAATCAAACTTTATGGTAGTTTTTATCAAAGCCGATACATAACCTTCACAATTTCAGGGACTGTGTTTGCAGCCGATGAAGTTTTCTTACGAGACACACTTTGGGGCCATTTTTCGGCAAAAAGGCATCATTCGGCGAATCCGGGTAACAAGCAGGCAGTTCTAGATTTCATTCGAGCTCAATTCACAGGTTACGGGCTCGAGACAGAGTTAGAGTCGTTTACCCACTATTTTCCACAGATATCAGTAAATACCATAACTCTTTACAACTTAGCGAAAATGTAGACTTGTCCAAAATGAAAGCAACTGCAGACGACAATTTAGATATGGCCCAAACTACGGAATTCGTCTTTGATATGGTAGAAAACATTGTGGGAAAAGGAGAAAATGCTGGGCACCAGCATTTTTCCCTTTTCCCACAATGTTTTTGAAAGCCTTCCTCATCAAGGTCGTTAAAACTCGGGATTGTGTGGCAAAAGGTTAACCTGCTAAATGAAATCGATATTCTGCTTACTGTGGACCTTCACTATTCTCAGATTTTGTTTTGTTTTTACAATATTACTTTACCGCTTTAAATAGACATGAATAAAATCATAACTAACAGGTAAAAGGTAAAACCTCCTATTGTTATAATAATTGTAGCCCCTTTTCTACTGCATTTCTTTCTTTACAAAATGCTGATTTTGTTCGTTATACATGTACTGTAAAACGATAAGGTTATTACACACAGACGATGTGACATAAGCTGGCTTTTTGAGATAAGATCTAAACAAACGAGTCTATAAAAAATGTTATTAAGCAAGCCTCCGGCGACTTTTATAGCATTTACATGGGCGAGTTCAATAAAATTTCATATTAAAAGCCAAGCAATGTTATTTTTTATCGCATAACGATATATTACAAATTTCAGTCAGTATTTCGATGTTTTTTTCCCCCGTTTAACCATATCCTATTGCGAAGTAAGTTTATAATTTTTTTTTTTTTACAAAACTGTACACTATATAATAGTAATTAAATGACTAGGCAAAAGCACAGGTGAACGGCGAGCGACAATGTAAATCCTATATTACACACTAATATACTGAAAGGTAAACAACTTAAATATTTTTTTGTGTTGTACGAACCTTTTTTCACCTGAAAATGTCTAACCGTTTAAACTGTCATCCTTTATGGCCTGCTAAGCATGCTTTTGTATCGCGTTTTCTCATTGGCCGGGTCCAGACACACCTTCATCAATAACCAATGAGAAAACACGTTTTGAAAAACAAAACGAGCATGCGTAGTACGTCAGAATGACAGATTTACCGATGGAAATAAGGTTTGTACAGCCTATTCACATCAAATATTTTAATGTTTCAGGTTTATGTGCCTTAATGTTGCTGGACCCGAAATGATACTTGTCAAATATTCAACGGCTTTCGCGTTGAAAATGGGTTTTATCTCTTGAACATTTTCGCGAATCAATGCAATCAGATCTCTTCCGAGTTGGGTTGTTTGACAGTTTCGAGATAGATATTTCTTAGCAACTTGAAATGGCTCAAATTGTGACATGATTTTCTTGTAGAATAATGTTTCCGCTATCGATTGGTAGTATGGGTGTTAATATTGGTAGTAAAATGACTTGTAAACAGCATGGAATGCGTGACTGGGGTATTGAAAATACATTACGAGTTGTTTACCTTTCAGTATATTAGTGTGTAATATAGGATTTACATTGTCGCTCGCCGTTCACCTGTGGGCAAAAGGGCCTGACCACAAGTTCTCTCAACTTAGATTCGGTCATTCCCTTTCCGAAATTACAATTTTTAGAGTCGTCCTTTTTTGAGTCGCCTGGTAGCGTAGCGACCAGGCTCTCATTGTTATCATCCCATTATCTTCTGCTAGGTGGCATTTTTCAAATACATTGCCTCGCTGATATGGGCATTCTGGGTAGAGAACCGGACTGTTTTTTAAGGCGGGAATCAATGCAACGAATTTCAAAATAAAATACACATTTACTCTCTAAAACCTACCTTGTACGATTCATCCAGCCATGGTTAGCTAGCATATAACCTGTGCACCAACCATTTATAAATATAAGCTCCTATAAGCTTGGGGAAAAGCCACGGTATAGGCCCAGCAAGGTGGGGACGTTATTTTTGTTCTCAGTCTGTTGCTGAAATCTCCGTTTTCCCGACGTCTATATTTAGAAACTGTTGACAGAGATTTGCAGTAAACAGTTGGTATTCTAAAAAATATTTCCCCCGTTTGAAATCATTTCGTTTACTAAGAAATTTGTAGCAAAAGACTGGCTTGATTTTTCCACAGACGTATTGTTTATTGCCATTTTCGCTTTCACTTTTTAAGCGGCAATTTACCCACCGCGTATTGATACAGTTTTTATCAAGTGATGCGTCATAGCAGACAGGTTAATCTTCGAAGAATATGACATGCGCAGACAACGGTTATCATCCTGGTGTCACACCACTGGTTTTTTGCTATATATTGAAAATAGAGTGGAATTGACCATCTTTGAAGCTTCACAAATCGCTTAATGGCAAAACTTTGGCTTTTCCGTCTATTGCTCTCAAAAGTAGTCATAGTCCTTCAAAAAATGCATAAAAAAACAACATGTCAACCGATTGCGTTTTTCGCTAAATCCCAATCAATACAGGCACCCTAGAAATTGTCCTCTCAAAAACGCCTGTTCACCGCCAATTTTTTGTTCCTCCACTGACATAAAATAGTCCTATCAATATATGATATAATCACATCTAAATGGTCCCCCGCTACCAAAATTTGAAGCAAATCTAAATTATATACCACCAAGCCCTCTCAGCTCCACGAAACACTGCAACAAAAGTGCTACTGCAAAATTTCACATCGGATTACTTTTGACTTAATACTACGATCCGGAAGCAATCTCGCAATGGAGCGACAACTCCTGATCTATGGGGTGACGTAAACATACCTCCGGCCTTGTACTGCTTCCTGTCCCAAGTTCCGGTATACAAGATAAAACACAGTTTTCTAATTATTTGGTAAACAAACCACTTTTTTCTGTTGTAAATAACTTACAACTGTGCGTTTGTGATAATGGATATCTCTATACAGACTGAGCTATTTAACGGTTCTAATTTTTGAAACAATCATTTCGTCCACAAAGGTACACGACAGCCTACCGCTTACACAGACATCAACTCTAAAAATAGCGCATTATGTAGGTATATGTATCTAAAATAGCCGTCGTGAACTAAACAAGGTTAGGGACACGCTGAAAAATACTCTTCGACTACAAGCGTCTTTACTACGGCACGCTTCTGTTTGTGGACATTTCTTAGTGAAAATTGTTCAATAATTAAACATTAAAAGTACACTCTAAATCTTACAATCTGTTCTTAATTGTAAGTCTTATTTCAATTCAACCCTCAAGCTATGATCGGAAAGAGAAAGGCGATACCGAGTAAACATGGAAGCTTTCAATCGAGAATTTTCCCAAAAGTAGGCTATTTTTTTAAAACAAATTTATAACGACATGGTTGCGTTGCCTTCTTAGACATTCTTACACGTTGCTTCTTCACAGCTTTTTATTCTAGACTTTAAATACTTTGCACACCCATACTCTAGGTTGCAGAGATCGTACAAGGTGTATGTAATGCGCACGGTTCTAGGCTGTACCAAGTCATCGCTTAGCAGGTGCTTTCTGGAATGTAGCTGTGCGACAAATATAGATCTTATAATCACGTGACGTATAACGTCATTTGCACCACGGAATTCTTTATAAATTTTCATATTTATGAATCAGTCGCTGAACCGGCCTTTATTTTCAGCGTAAACGGCCTAGCTCTTCACCATGCGATCCATGCAGAAAGAGTGTTTTAAAGTTAACTGTATTCAATTTATTGTTTTTCGTTTTTAAAGAGGTGAATTACGGAAAACCATTAGGACCATCGCCTTTAAATGTGTTAATTTGAAACGCGATACTGGATAGGACAATGATGATAATGCGAAATCACGAAACTACGATGATGAAAACACGATAGTACGATGACGATAACGCGATATTACGATGGTGAAAACGCAACAATACGATAGTACGATCACTATCGTGCTGTCGCGTTTTCACCATCGTATTGTCGTATTGTCGCGTTTGAACCATCGTAGTATAGTAGTATCGCGTTATCACCATCGTACTATCGTGTTTTCATCATCGTACTATGGTATTTTCACCATCGTACTATCGTGTTTTCATAATCGTACTATTGTGCTTTCATCATCGTACTATAGTGTTTTCATAATCGTACTATTGTGTTTTCATCATCGTACTATCGTGTTTTCATAAACGTACTATTGTGTTTTCATCATCGTACAGTCGTGTTTTCACCATCGCACTTTCTCGTTTTCACCATTGTTCTATCGTGTTTTTCATCATCGTACTGTCGCATTATCACCATCGCACTATCGTGTTATCATCATCGTACTATCGCATTATCACTATCGTACTATCGTGTTATCATCAACGCACTATCGCCTTCCGGTGCGCATGCGCATGCACATTCAAAGGCGATTTCCCCAACGGTGTTCCGTACTCATCAGTAATGTAATAACCACTAAGAATCAGACTGCATAAAATATGCAGTCTGATCTTTAATTAATACTGATCGCTTTGCAGAGACATTTTGTACAAAACCAATCTTGAGGTTGCTTTCATTTGTGTCTTATTCCTTTATTTCTAGAATGAAAATGCCCATTTGGTTTATTTGCAATCTAAAGGTTGAAAATCAATATTTTTTTTTGAACTCACAGAGCGCTAGACTGGACATTTACTCTCACGTTACCAATGGACAAAACTTTATACTGGTCTAAACTGAAAGCGTTTGCAGACGACAAATTAATGGCGATTCAAATGGACATAATAGTCTTAGAACGGGTAAAAATATTATGGGAAAAGGAAAAAAATGCTGGTCACCAGCATTTTTCCTTTTTCCATAATGTTTTCCAAATCCCTATTTCTAAGGGGCATTTAAACTCGGGATTTTGCAGTACTTAAAGAGGTGAAATCGACATTGTAGGTCAAGATCAGGCTGCAACGGACATGCTTAGTGATTTGAATCTTCATTGTCGGATATTCCGTGAGACATTACGTGTGATGAGACAGTTTGAGCCAAAATATCTCATAACACACCGGACGGTGTAGAATAAGATCACACTACATGTCTTGTTGAGTTCCCTCTTAAGTCTTTACCAAACGACAAATTTTTTTTACTTGATCAAATAGAAAGTATTTGCGGACGACAACTAAAATGTAGCTCAAATTCTTACTTCTGTCCTTTATAGGGTAGTAAAAAAGTGTGGGAAATGGAGAGAATGCTGGTTATCAGCTTGGAAATGATATTCTGCAATGTACTGGTAAATGAAACTCCAAGAAATCATTAACATGTGAACTGCCCGTCGCAATATGAAACCGCACATTCTTTGGCTATAATAATTTTAAAAAAAGACACTTCAAAGCTTGGCAAATGGAACACGTCAAATAACACTTATTTTCCCAGCCAAATTGATCAAAAAAAGGTCTTCGTTAAAAATTCAGATGTATTAACCCTTATCCTGCCAAATTTAAATTGTTGGCGATTACTCAGATTTCAATTGGTTAAATGGCAATGGATGGGGTTTCGTTGACAGAAATTAATGATAGAGTAGCGGAGAGTGCAGAGCAAGATCAGACTGCACATACATGCAGACTGATCTTTTCCTACACTCTCCGCAAAATAAATCCATTATTGCAATCGGCAGGATAAGGACTAATGCGCTAATCTTTTTATATTTCTACAAACAAACCAGTTAACCTTTTCCCCCACAACAACCCACCGATTTAAGGATTTTAAGGAAGAAGGTTTTTGCAAACCTTGAGAGAAAGAAGAAAATGCTGGTAACCAGAATTTTCTTATTTTATTGTAAAGTTTTCTGCGTGGCCAAAAAAATTGCAGTCTAGTAGAGTTATACGGAATACCGTTGGGGCAATCGCCTTTGAATGTGTATGCGCATGCGCACTGGAAGGCTATAATACGATGGTGACAACGCGAAAGTATGATGGTGATAACGCGACGGTACGATGATGAAAATACGATAGTGCGATGGTGAAAATGCGATAGTACGATGATGATAACACGACAGTGCGATGATGAAATCACGATAGTACGATGGTGAAAACGCGAAAGTACGATGATGAAAACACGATACTAGTACGATGATGATAACGCGACAGAACGATGAAGATAACGCGATACTACGACAGTACGATGATGAAAACGCGACAGTACGATGGTGAAAACACGATATTATATCGCACTTTCATCATCGCACTATCGTATTGTCGCATTTTCACCATCGTATTATCGCGTTATCGTCATCGTACTGTCGTGTTTTTATCATCGTAGTTTCGTGATAACGCATTATCATCATCGTTATATCGAGTATCGCGTTTTAAATTAACACATTTGAATGCGATGGCCTTAACGGTATTTTGTTGTGAATTTGTCGAAGTCTGCTGTTTTTTTTTTCCAAGGTGTGATTTACCTAGATCTTTTACTTATGAAACAACAATTTATTAGTGCGGGTGTCAGAACGCAGGTGTAACTACCAAAATCTGAATTCACACGGGAATTCGACTTGAAACTACGCAGTTCTAATAACCAGCAATCTGAGAACTTGACTTTTTATTCTACTATATTTCAAATATAATAGAACAGATCAATGTTAACCCACTCGAATAACAAGTTCTTTATTGGAGTGTTTGTAATCTTGAAAAGGGTTGTTGTAAAGGATAATAGAGCGAATCGCAAACATTTAGTTTACAACAAAGCAATATACATGTAGATCTCCACAATTTTCACTTGGTGTGGAAGCAGTACTAATTCATGGTACACTGTAAAGTGCAGACAAATTTAAAAGGCTGATGATCATGCTATTGGATTACATTGTTTCTCTTGACCTGTAGCAGCCACATTCTTAGAGTCCTTTTTGGACAAAACTTGAACCCGGACACCAACAAAAACAAATTATTTCCAAAGGACAGGTAGATTACTGAGTCAAATATTTGTGTGCGCTCCAGAGGCTACATATCAGTCCAATGATCATGAAATGGTCCGGCTCTTTTGTCTCAATAATTTTTTTGACGAAACTGAATGTAGGTCACCTCGGGTTAAAAGAAAAAGGTTGTCACCAGGTCAAATCAGACGAAACCGTAATAGTGCTGTAGAATCCATTTGTGTTCAGTTCAATAATCATGAAACTTTGTCAGACTGCTTAGATTAGATATGGGTGAGTTGCAAAAGGGCATTTTTGGTCTAAAAGTATGTCGCTAGATCCTATACCAGAACACAAAGTTCAATTGAGTTCCATGCTAATGTTGCCAAAATGGTTCTCTTGTAAATTGTTCAAGTGGTTCTGCTCTGTTTCTATAAACTTCAAAGAAGCTTCAGAACTGAGTAGTAACATTTCAAAATCACCGCCTCTGAACTGTGTAGGCAATTATACCCAAATTTCACATCCAGCATCCTGTAGTTGGAAAGGACAATTATTTAAGTTAACCGATATATGTATAACCATGTGGTCCAGTTACAGAAAATTTGTATCATACAAAAACAACTTGTTCTAAATCTGGAGAGAAAATGTTTGTCCTATTCTACTGAAATTGGTGATAATGTTTGTTTTAGCAATATATGTAAGAATTAAGATATACATGTAAGTTAAGTCACCCAGATTCGGCGCTAGAAAAACATTTTTATCAACCTGGAAGCTTAATTCGTGTTCTTTATCTTCACCTTTCGACGGCCGAGCCCGGTCGCTCAGTCAGTAATGGACTAGAATAAAACCAGCGGATTGCTGGCTTGAATCTCCACCTTGGCCAGTTTCTTTCCGCGGATCGATGATAGTGATGGCGAAAGGATTCATTCCTCTGTCACCACTGACCATTGTTTCCACGATGATTATGTGGGAAAGCAGCCAGTGTCTTAGGAAGAAAACTGTGCAAAGTACTAGTAAAGAGAAACTGCTGAAAAGTATGGATATGTGCACTGAACGCTGCGATATGAGTGAAATAATGTTGAAAACAATGTTAAACAGCATACAGCCAGTCAATAAATCAATCACCTTTCGACGGCTGAAACTAGAATCAACGGAAACTCAGAAAGATTCCGGTCTTATCGACCTGACTTAAGTATGGGACGGTCTAGATCCAAGATCAAAATACACTTTCTTGTACAGTCTTATCTTGATATGTAGTCTGCAAAATCGTCTCTTTTCGCCAATGGCCCTAAAACGGTTAAAGATGCCCAAATTGGGTTCTTTTTGTGCGAAAAATAAAATAGTTTCAGTAACAGCTGATAAATAGTACCGCATATATTTTTTCCGCAAGCATTAAGGAAGTGAATCTCTACATTCAGATAAAATGTGCAATTTTGACGTTTAAATAGCAAGATGGTGGTTTAGCAATCTGAAACTGTCGATTTTTAAGAGATCAGCTACATGTGACGTCATCGAAGAGACTTACACAATCAGCTCGTGCTATTGATCATATGCCATTCCAACAAGCCTTAGCGAAACACAAGCTGTATATCTAAAATTACCGTAAAAGGCTTTGTTTTTCTTTAACACTTAAGCTGCTAAGCGCGACTCACTGACCTTTTGCGGACTGTGTAGATCAAAGATCAGACTGCACGTTCTGTGTACGAACGTGCAGTCTGATCTTTGATCTACAATGTCCGAGCTTTTACTATCGTTATCAAAAGTTTTATTTAAAGTTATTTAGCAGAATAAGGGTTAATGGAATGCTATTGAAATATTTTGACTTCTCTTTGTCATATATGGATGGTTTGAAATTTATTGCTTGACTGAACTAAGTAGGGGGGTAACCAGGGGGTTCAGAATCATCACGCACTCCGAATCTCGAGTTATTATTTCACCCTTAGGCTTCATTGCATGACGCAATGAGCTTTTGCTTACAATGTTAATCAAGATCAGACTGCACAGAACATGCAGTCTGATCTTGATCCACACTGTCCGAAACAGCGAGACTTTCCATCGACAAGAAACAAGATGAAATTTCAATATCTAGCTTGTTCGCCTGTTACCAATTTTTTTTCTGTATTACGCACTTGCGTATTGTACATTATGGACGCTACGCCCTTTTTGAGTGATGAAAAAACTTACCAGATTTGTTATGATAACATTAAAGTAACTATATTTAATTGACAAATGTTGTTCTACAGTTCCCGGCTGCCGCTAACTGTATCAGTTCCGACGGTCAACAGGGGGATTTTATCACGCTGATATACCGTAACACCAGCGAGGAAGTCGCCTTGGCAACCAGTTTTAATTCTTCATGGCGTACCGGCCAGCAGACAGAACACGAAATAGAGACCCTAGGGATTCCAACCTCGGACCTTAATGTGATTTACAGGTTTTTTGCTGACCTTACGAGGAGTGACCATAGCTCTTTTTGGAACGGAGGATTTCCCGCTATTTTCGTGACGGACACTGGTAAACATTTTGCATTATCTGTCTATAAATAGATTCACTTGGGTTGCATCCTCTTCACATTAAATTTGTTCTGGAAACCCTTAGAGACAAAAGTCGTTTGCATTCAACCCACAACCTCCTGATCCACAAGGAAATACTCTACCATGTCGCTAAAAACCTAGCTCTGGCGCAAGGTAGTAGACGTACAAAATTATATTAGCTTTATAATTTATGGACGTGTTGGAGCGGTCTTGTAGTGACAAAACACGGGTCAACCCATTCAAAGGTCGCAGGCTCGATTCGCGGCCCGTCCATGGACCTTACAGAGATACTTGGTGTTTCCCAGCAGCTAGAGGTGGAATGGTAAGAAACCCAAAGGTATCCTCGCGTGTATCAATGCGTTAACTGTTTACCAAACAATTCCCAGTTTCAACGACTGTTGGGCACAAAGCTTTTGGAAAAGGAAAAGATGTTGGTAAACAACAATTTCTCCATTTCCCACAATGTCACCATTCTATCCTTTCAGAGAGATAAATCCGATCATTTGGCCCAAATGTGATCCGTCGTTAGTAAAGGCTTTATCATGGACAAGCTTAATATTTTGTCTTCAGGAAAAGATTGAAACTGGACGCAAAAAATGTGAGTGGTTGGTATCCCTTCTCTGTAACATATATGCTCCAGTGTACTACAGTACTAAATTTTGGGTTAGGTCTATCGAAATGCCGAATACACGTTATCGTAAATAATAGTATTCTGTGCCAAGACATCTTGATGAAAACGGGCGAATTACCTGGGTAACCAAATTAAAATATGTTTGAATAATGAATTAAAAAAAAAACAAACTTATATATGGATTCGGAATTCTCTGCATTTCAAATGGGGTAGGTGACTCCATGGAATTTCTTAAATGCTTCAAACAAAGATTCGTCGATTCTTCATATCAACAACTGCAACAAAGATATGAGCCATGCTCTGTGAAAAGGGGGCTTAATGCATCTGCGAAAAGTATCGATCCAGGTTAGCCTGCGTAGTCTGCGCAGGCTGACCTTGTCCGAAATTTTTTGCTATTGGTCAATTTTCCGCATGTCAAAGGACTAATGTACCTCATGATTCAGTCGGTTGTTATACATAAAGGATTTTATTGATCCATAGTTATGTGATGACTTGCTTGGTATCATGGATCACGGAGATACATTAAGTCCCCTTTTGCCAGAGCACGGCTCATGTGTATTTCATCCAAGGCTAAATATTACCAGCATTTTAAATCAGATAGCTGTAGCAAAGTACTTATCGTTAGACATACCTGTATGTCGTCGTCGTCGAAATTCAGCAAATTTCAGATGTTCATGTCATGTTTTGAAGGTTGAAAAGGGTAGACACTAAAAGTTTGATTATGATTTCCGAATTAGCGAATAATGCCTTAAACTTGTCCCCGTTGTAAATATACATATTACAACTGGCACAGGTTTTTGTGTCCATGTCGGGTTACATGAATATCACTGAATAGCCAATCGGAGTACCTTACACATTTCCAGTTTGGCAGTATAGGTAACATGGCAATTTTTTGAAGCGATAATGAACTCTCCTGAATCTCGCGATAGCGCTGTTCTAAAAATAGACGGGCACTATTCTGCCCGTTTTCAGTAGCTGTACCGATCCTTATACACTTGCTGTATCAGGGGAGGTAATCAATCTAATACTGCCTTTACCCTTAATCTGCTAAGTAGATGCAAAGAAAATTTCCACTCATAAGTAAAATCCCAAATATTGCTGTTGATTTCACCGGAAAGAAAATACCGTACTGGACAGTGTAGATCAAAGATCAGACTGCACGTTTTGTTCAGCCTGATGATGATCAAAACTGAGTTGCGCGTAGCAGCCGAAGGGTTAATCGAAACATATACATTTTGAAGGTGAGTCTTATTTTCTGCTTGTGTGCCAGGAATATGACGAGCTGAGAGAGAATTATTTACCATATCATGGAACAATGTTTATCCTACACCTTCTTTATTGTATAATATTTTGGAAGAATCCCAGAGCAAAAACAAAATCATTTGAGCCACGCTCTGGCAAAAGGGGGCTTAATGCATCTCCTTGATACATTACACCAATCAAGCCATCACATAACTAAGGATCCATAATAGCCACTTTTTTAAACAACTGACCTAATTATGAGGTAGACTGGTCCTTCAACATACAAAAAAATTGACCAATAGCGAAAAGTTTCGGCCCAGGTCAGCCTGCGCCGACTGAGCAGGCTGACCTGGTCGATACTTTTCGCAGATGCGTTAAGCCCCTTTTGCCAGAGCATGGTTCATTTATAAAATTTTTCAATGGAAGCATTTGTGTAAAGGAATATTCCTCTTTCCGGAAGAGCAACTCTTTGATCTGGGTTTCTTATACATTGACGCCAGGAATGATTGGTATTAAAAAAAAATCAAATACAAACTATTAAGTCTCATTTTTGAAATCCCTCAAATATTTTTTTTCACATTACTCCTTTTATTACATTATTTTCTTTGTATATTTATGTACATGTATGATGGGCCGGAGGCTTTACATACTGAATAAAATAATAAATCGTTAATCATTCGATTACTTGGGTTGCACGTTATTAGTGTAGATGCACTAATTCAAAAGCATTCGAAGACCATACAGTGACTGTGACTCAAATGATAGAATTTACAGTGCGTGAACACGAGGAGAATGCTGGTAACAAGCATTTTTTCTCTCTCTTTTTTTTTTTCCCACTATGCCTACAAGCCTTTTCGAAGCCTTCTTTCGAGGTTAAGGGTTGTGAAAACACAAAATTGTGTGGTAAAATGTTAACTGGAAACTTATTTTAATTACAATGTAAGAAAAAGGACAAATGTTTGCGGTAGGATCAAGGTGTATTTTTAATTGCGAATGCATGTACAGAATGTAGAGCGGGACATTCCTGTAAGTCAAATTATCTCCCTTGCCAGATAAACGCTAAAGCTAACCAAATAGCAGACTGGCCCTGTTACCTGTACAGGTATTCCTTTGTTTTTTTTTTTATACTTGATTCCCAAAGGAATGTTATGATAAATGTAATTAGATTTATGGTTATAAGGTCCCAATGTAATTTTAAAGCAAATTCTACTCTAAATCAGCAGAAACAAGGGTATATATAGATGTGTTGAACAATCTGACCAGATGTAGACAAATTTGTATAGTGCAAGAAAATCAAGGATAAAAGCCAGGTCCTTATCAGGATCAATGTATTACTGAATAGGAATCAAGGGAAATAACCGAAGAATGATCCCCATTCGCTTCAGTGAAAATTAATGAGGTCGTTTAGAAGTCCCACTCACTGAAACACTTACAGATATTGCTATAAAAACAGATCAGCAGCAGTCCTTTTTATTAGTCTGTAGGGAATTTTGACGAAGGAACCCTGGGTCCAGTCTTGGTGGACTGTGTTGGTCGTGTAGTCTGGATTACCTGCCCTTAACACTACGTTATCGGGCCAGGCAAAGCGCAATAATGGCGGCCTCCTAAGTGTCCTCAAGCGTACCCCGACATGCTTCCCTGTTTTTCCTAATTTCATGTGATTAAGTTTGATCAGTTAATACAATGAGATCAATTTTGTACAAAAAATACATTACCGAATCTAAAACGTCCTTTTGGGGTATGGTTTAATAATAAATTCGACTATGGATCATTTTAAAAGTAGCCCTGTTTTCGGACGTTAAATGGGTCCGTTGACATTTCGGATACATAAAACCATTTCTGATATGTAGTTTTTCTCGCTAAATTAAGAACGGCATGTAGAAAAACTCACTGCCATGACTTTATTGCAGGCGATCTGTTTTGAATTCAGCATATGATCCGATTTGATCATTTGAAATAACAATATTTTGTCTCCTCTGCATATTACCGGTAAACGGGGGCCGTGTTGGATCATATTTGTAACAAATCATATATGTAACGCATTTGTTACGTACATGATCACATTCGTAACAGATAAAGTGTGTTACAAATGTGTTTGTCCGAAATGGGGGTTGACATGAGAAGCATATATGTAACAGGTTTAGTTGTCTATTTGTATTCAAACAATTAACAGCAATAGCAACATCATTATATTCTTTACACTATTGATTTTATTCTCGATTGCAAAACAATAGTTAGCACATTAAGCTAATCGCTCTCGAGACTCACTCCAACTTGAATCAACCTCAGAGAGAGAGAGAGAGAGAGAGAGAGGACGTGTGGAATAATGATTTTTTGCCCAAGGTACCAGTGCATCTCGAGCGCGCACGTGAGTGTGTCCAGCAACATCCAAACAGCAAGAAAATTGATCTGCAGATTGGAACTCAAGGCAAAACACACATCATACAGTTTAACTTCCAACAATCTGCGCCTCACCGATGACGACGATGGACAAAGTGACACAACAAATCAGTATCAAGATATTGGCCCATCTGGTGAATAAAAACCTGCTACAAATGTGTTTCAGATGTAAATATGCATTCTTTTGTACTGTTTTTAAATCAAAATTGACCTGTGACATATGTGATTTCATGTCACATCAAAAACCGGCATCGATCATATTCGTCACAAAATATGTTACATTTATGCTTGATTTCCGAGTCATATATGTAACACATGTTACATATGTGATCATATATGTAACAGGTGTTACATATATGATTTGTTACAAATATGATCCAACAGGGCCGCCATTATTGCCATTTGCCTGACGTACTCATACTCTTGTAATACGGCGGGGTACCAGACTACTGGCCACGTTGCGCCGTCTGAATGTAGGTACTGACGATTCCTACTACAAGTGAACGTATACAGTCTTGAAATTTAATCCTTGGGTTGCTAACCGCGACTCGAGGACCCTCTGCCGACAGTGTAGATCAAGATCAGACTGCACAAAACCTGCACAAAAAGTGCAGTCTGATATCGCCTTATCTGTTCGATAAGGCGATATATCTTCCTCCAAAATATACCTTTGAAAAAGCAAAATTTGGGTTTTCACTGTCGGTTTGAAAGTTTTATATCAGTTGTTTAGCAGGATAAGGGTTAACCCTTAGGCTGCTAATCGCGACTCACTGACCTTTTGCGGACAGTGTAGATCAAGATCAGACTGCACAGAACGTACAGTCTGATCTTGGATCTACACTGTCCGGTGAGGAGATATTCTTTTCATAAAGATAAGCTCGAAACAGCATTATTCGGGGTTTTACTACTGGTTTGAACATTTCATATCAGTTCTTTAATAATGATTAAGAAATGCTACTGATATAAGTGACCTGTCCATGGTATAACCCCACCTCTGATGAAAGCGAAATAAGCTACTAAATTCAAACTCACAAGGTTTGGTTCAATTTTGTCAGCTGAAAATAGAGGAATCATGAGAGCTTGCTACCATCATCCGTGCGACGATTTACCCACTATGCTAAACGACAATAACATCCGGTTTCTTGGTAAAGTTTCGGATATCCTCGCTGCCACCATGGACAAATTAGCCGTACCTGATGGTATGTACTGAATCTTTAATACGAGTAGGCTAACTACTTTCATATACTTTATACAAAAAGTATTATCATAAAGGCTGATAGGTGCGACTCAACATGGTTTTGCAGACAGTGTAGATCAAGGTCAGACGACATAGAACGTGAAATCTGATCTTGGATCACCAATTTCCGATATGACGATATTTCCCGACGAAAAATTCTTTAAAAAAAACTACAGATCTACATAGGTTTTCACTATCAGCAGAAAAAAAAGTCATCTTGTTTATTTAGCAGGTAAAACCCTTTCACTGCCATAGGCTAAAACAGTGGCTTATGCAGACGACAAAGATTAAGATCAGACTTCACAGAACGTGCTGTCTGATCTTGCATCTATACCCTCCGCTTGTTTAGTCAAGTCTGTAAGATAGAACTCTGTCCGAGTTTCAGTGGATTGTCGAAAGTGATTTACATGTAGTTCCAGGCCTAAATATTTGGCGCCTTTGCCATACAATACCGAGTTTCAACGACCATGACGAAAGACGGCTTTCGAAAACATTATAGAAAAAGAGAAAATACTGATAATTGACATGTTTTTCGTTCGCCAAAATGTTTTCTACCCTTTCAAAAAACAAATTTCTAATTTTGAGTTTACACTGATTTTGCCGTCTGTAAATGCTTTCAGTTTGGTCCAAAATTTTGTCGTTTTGTCGTTCGGTGAAGAGATAAGGGCTAAGAAAGTGATTGTCAAATTTGTTTCTTTTGTAGGCAAGACAACATCAGGTGCATCTCCTCGCCAATTCTTCAATCACAGTGCTTTGATTCTGGCAGCATTTTGTGGGCTACATGTCACGTTTTAAGTTTCCCTTTAACCCCCCCCCCCAACACACACACACAAAAAAGCACGTGGTTCTCTACGATGCAGCCCAAATTGTGAAGAAACTTGTTTACAAACTACTAGATCTAATTACTGTATATTCTTTAACAGTGCAGAACGCAGAGCCCTTTAGGGTTGGATTGTGCCAAGTGTATTATGTCAGAGAAAAAGACAGCTTTGGGCCATCGTTGGGCGGTCGTCAACATTTACCTTGTGTGCATTCTAAAGGTCACATTTTCAGCCTGATACTAATGAAACTTGGTCAGAATGTTTGTCCTGATATCTTGGACAGGTTCGAAATTTGGCTATGTCAGGTCCAAAAGTAGGTCACTTACACTCATGTATTTTACATAGTTAAAACCAGGATCTCTTTAGCTCTATCAACTGTACATGACTTTACTCAGGTGAGCGTTTTAGGGCCAATGACTGTCCTGTTTTTTTAACCACTGTTCAACTGCCTTATTCTCAAATAGATTTGCACCTCTCTTGTCTGAAAACTTGCCTGAAATCTAATATTCGGATAGAGCTACCCGTTGAGCGTCAACACTCCACTTATTTCTTAAGCAGAGTTTTGAAAGAGAGAAAGTACCAATCCTATAAGCTACACTATAACTGACATTTCGAACTACCGTGTATATTACATCTTACATTGGTTCTCACCCATTTAAAAAGATATTGATATTATATGCATGTACTATCTAGGATGTATTGACCTGGATTATCAAATACATAAAGTTTGAGCCATGCTCTGGCAAAAGGGGGCTTAATGCATCTCAGTGATCCATTGTGCCAAGCAAGTCGTCACATAATTATGGATGCTAAAATTTCATTTAGTCTTTACAACCAGCTCAGTCATGGGGTAGACTTGTCCTTTTGCATGCAGAAAATTTACCTATAACATAAAGCTACGAACCAGGTCAGGCTGCCGATACATTAAGCCCCTTTTCACAGAGCATGGCTTATTTTTAAGTGAGCCATGCTTCGGCATAATGAGGCTTAATGCATCTCTGTGATGTCATCATATAATTGTGGGTATATAAAATCCATTTTGACTTTTAAAAAACCGACTGAAGCTAGAGCTAGAATGGTCCTTGAACACACAGAAAGTTTACAATAGCAAAAAGTGTGGTCATGTGTCAGCCTGCGTGGACTGCGCTTGCTGGCATGGGTCGATACTTTTTGCAGATGCATTAAGTCCTCTTTTCACAAAGCATTGCTCAAGTACACGTACAACTGTTTAGAAAATCACAGCTATATAAATACTGGACATGCATATCCTGTAACATTTTTCCACATCTGGATTTATATTTGAGCCGTGCTCTGTGAAAAGGGAGCTTACTGCATCTGAGAAAAGTATTGATCCCGAAACTTTTCGCTATTGATCAATTTTCTATATGTCCAGGGACCAGTCTACCTCATTATTCAGTAGGTTGGACCACAAAACGAATTTTAGGGATGTATGATACTGTGATGACTTGCTTGGTATCATGCATCGCGGAGATGCATTAAGCCCCCCTTTCACAGAGTGTGTCCAAATTGTATATAAGTTTCAGATCAAGCCTAGCACCTGTGAAACATTGGTTATTTGCAACTAATAAATTTTAACCATGATGTTTATGAAATATTGTTGAAAGCAGGATAAAACACCATGCAAACAAACAGAATGCTAATTAACTGTTACATGTCAGAAATGTTCTTTAAAACCTTTAGAAAAGGAGTCTGATCTGGTTTTAAAACCTTTTACAGATAGTTTATGGAGTGTACTGTTGAAATCTTAATACTTACCATCGAAAATCGATGGAATTTTCCTGCCAGTATTAAAATATCATAGGTCTACCTAGATGTGCCATTTCAATGATCATTTCTTTACAGAAAAATATCAATATGTTGGCAGTGTAGCCCTATGATAACACTGAATGTTCTATGCATTCTGATCTTGCTCTACTCTGTGGCAATCCGAGACCCATACATTGACACACAGAAATTCGGCAAATGACACTTCAGAAAATAATCTTACTGTAGCTATTTATTTATTTATCGTTTTATTTATTTTCTGTTTGCAATTAAAATCCATATTTCTCTTTTCATTACAATAAATTTTGATAAACAGTGAAGTGTAAGTGAATTCGAGGCGTTTAAATAATGATAAGAAAAAATCATTCTTTGAAGGTTGTATGACGTCAGGATGAGGTCACAATTCGCTAGGAGTATGATTTTTCCCGCTTGGTAATTTCTATACATTTTGTCTATTCTGACGGAAACACCGCTACTGGCAACCTGTTTTCGATATTCAAACGGTAACCTGCATGACTTAAAAAGGGTAACATCGCCGGAAGTATATAAAAATCCAAGATGGCTCCATGAAATGGGAACTTAAATTTGACTTTCACGGGTATCTATTCGCTTATATTTTTCGCGTTACCTAAAAGCCGGAAAAACCGTAAAACGGCTTTTCCCGTATAACAGTTCTAAATAAGTAGAAAGCGTTTGAGTTGAAAGCACTCGAAAGAGTTTGAGTTAAAGTAGTTTCGGCATAAATTGTGCCGGAATACCCACTCGTCACAACTCGGCCGATTCCGTACCTACATCTAACCTCGTCTGTATAAAGGAGGCTTCCATTTTGAACTACCGATCACATGATCTTAAACATGGCGGCGCCCCTGTAGATCGCTTAGCAACGACATGAACAACCACTGTGAAGTTATTCACTTCTATCGATCTGTCGATGAAAGCTCCCAACGGAATTGATAAACCACGCTAAAAATTGAATGTACAAACTGTTTGCTGACTGAAATACTCTTAGAAAGATAACGATAGAAAATTTACTCATGCGTTCTTCCTAAAGAGGAGCCTTACAATTTCAATAACGGTAAAGCGGTGTGCTTCCGGAGATGTGCGAAATGTACCGTTTAGGTGCATATCAAGCTACGTGATACAGCCGAGGGATTTGACCACCGGATCACCCGAGGTATGCCGAATGCCGGAATACCCCGGTTGTTTGCAGGTTGAAAATGGCGGGCATCTGTCAGGAATTCGAAATCAATCTGAAATGCACTGTATTAGTTTTAGTCATAGTGCTACTAAGGAGCATGGGTATTAGTTAACCCTTTACCACACAATGCCGACTTTTGACAACCCTGGGGAAGAAGCCTTTTGAAAGCTTTGTGAGAAAAGGAGAAAATGCTGGTAACCAGCATTTTCTCCTTTTCTTACAATGTTTTCTACCCTATCAAAGAAAAATTGCAACTTTTCAGCCACACGTAAATTGTCGTCTGCAAATGCTTTCAATTTGGATAAGGCTAAAATTTTGCCGCCTGGTAAAGAGTTAAGATACAATTATGCTAGTCTTTTACACAGCGATAAATCTTGTCAAAATTTGTCGAAAGCTCTCAATTGAATTTAATTCGATTAATGATACAAAACATTGCAGGAAAAGATTAATACATTTAAAGCACTCTCACATTTTAAGATATGTAGAAAAAATGTTTACTTAATCACTGAAATAGTTCATTTTCTTCAGTATTTGTAACTTGAAATATGTCATATACTTTGCATGCTTTGTAATTAAATGTTATGAAAATTGAGCTTGTATGTTTATGTGTCAAAATAAAATTTCTGTTCTGTTCTATATCAATGATTTTTGTGTCCATCAGACATATAAACATTACAAAAACTTTAATAATGACTTATTTGTGTTATTACAAAACTGCCATGAAAAAAAAAAAAAAAAAAATGAAGAATATCTTTATCAAAAAATATAATTTAATTCCATTCAATACTGGCCATCAAAATTTTACTGATTCCTTAATTTATCCTTATATCTTTTTTTTTTTTGTCCTTAGACATCTTTTTGAAGAAATTTGACAGATCTTTCACTCAGAGCTGATGAAATATCAAACAAGGGATTACTCTACCACACGGGTAGGAAACTTCATATTCGGAGCCAATGGCTCCGATGAGAAAATGTTGTGTTGGTCTTCCGGTTCCGAAATTGTCGGCTCAAAAACAATTGAGAAAGAGGTAAGCTTGTCATTCTTTATAATTATGTGTTCTAATGTCTTTGAAATTCCAAAAAAGGAGAATGTCATGCAATTCTCAAGTCTTTCAACGTGTTTTCTACACTGCGGAAAGCCGTGGAATGTGTACAGTATTGTCTGAATCATTTGTGCCGTGGGTTGACCGTAGCCGAAGTAATACGTCAAGAACCTAGATTCAGTCTGTTATTGCCATTAAATTAGCAAATAAGAGAGAGGTTTGCTGTCCTAAAAGCGTGAATTAGTACTTTAAACTCTCATAATCGCTGCTGGTAAAGAACTGAAAAGAAATAGCGTAAAAATGATAAAAACAAAGAAGGGCTCCGATTATGTGAACCGGCTCTGAATATGTAAGTTGGCACCGATTGATGAGGGCTTCCTTTTACAACTTTAGTTTTCTGTAAGCCATTACCTAATATATAAGCTCTGTTTTCCCGGAAATACCCTTCAGTCCTAACTTTAATACATTTTTTCGATGGAACGTGACCAAATTTATGACAATGCAAAAGACTGATACTGTCACAATTGAAAATACTGTCTAACATTAGTCTATCTAAATTTTGAAAATACTTTTGTGTAGCTTTTGATTAACCGAATAGCCTGTATATTACATTTGTAATCCTTTCGTCGTAAATGAAAAATATTTGGCATCTTCGGACCGCTGTGTGGTTTTCAAATGGTTACTCAAAAGCTAAATAGAAAATGTAATGCAGAAATATTGAATTAAAAGAAAAAAAAAAAAAAAAAAAAAAGAAAGAAAGAAGGAAAAAAAAAAAAAAAAAAAAAAAAATAGAATATTTGATTTTTTTTTCTTTGCCAAACTACACATGCATATTACAGAAGCCATATTACTCTGGCAATAAGCACTGTTCCTTTACAAGTAAGAGAAGAGAAGAAAATGATACACGCGAAACGTTTGAATGGTCTATATAGTATATACAAACATTTGGATTATGCAATTTTTTCGCATTCATCAACATAACTGTTTACACTTGATTATGTAAAATGAAAAGTAAGTAAGTGTAACAATATGTATCAAACTTAAATTATAACGATTAATTAATTAATTAATTCAGGCATCCGTGCATTCATTCAGTCATAACTTCATTGCCCATTTGTATAGCTTTTGTTCTCTATCTCTCGAGTGGGTGGGCGTGGACGATTGAGCGAGTGGGTGGGTGAGTGATCACCTTATATATATGAGGAACAGGCTGATATGGTTAAACTGAAACGTAATGTCTTGCTCATAAACATTTCGGATAACAATTTTACGTTTAGGCATAAATTACAAAAAAAGAACAACGTTGTCTTCTTCACAATCTCTGGTACGAGCGGTAAAGTTGTAATTTGGACCTCAAATCAATCAATATTCTTTGCCCACGTATCTTACCAAAGAAGCTAAGGGTTAAGGGTCGCGTTTGTAAACAGGAAGTTTAATATTGCAGTGTAATTGATTGTGTTTAAGCAAACTAATGGCGTACACGTTGTAAATGTGACACGACATCATTTTCCCAACCATTGCAGATTTGATTGCTTTTTCAAAATTAATATAGCATTGATCGGAAAAATGGTGTCATTTACAGTGCGTATATCGTTAGTTTGCTTACACGTCTGAATTTGAGTTTGTTGTTCTTTTTTTGTAACTTATGCCTAAACATAAAATTGTTACCCGAAAAGTTTATGTGTAAGACATTACGTTTCAGTTTTACCACATCATCTTGTTCCCATTATATATTAGGTGATCACTCACTCACTCACTCCTGCCCATTTTGAAGGTAAGAGAGATAGAGAACAAAAGATATACAAATGGGCAATGAACTTATGACTGAATGAATGCATGAACGCTTGAATGAATAAATGAATTGTAATAAATTAAATTTGATACATATTTGTTTCATTTACTCTCTTTTCATTTTACATTTAGTATGTTGATGAATGCATTACAGATTGTATAATGTAAATTCATGTAGATATGTAGACCAATCAAACGTGTTGCGTGTATTTTCTTCTCTTCCCTTACTTGTAAAAGAACGATATTTAATCCCAGAGTAATTGGGCTTCTGTAATATGCACGTGTAGTTGGATAAGATTTTTGTTTCGCAAAAAAATCAAGTATTCCTTGCAGACTCAATTTTTTATCCAATATCTCTGCTACGACAGGTACATTCCATTTTCTATTTAGCTGTTGAATGAAGACCTCACAGCCTTCCGATAATGCCAAATATTTTTCATTATATGAGTTTATGTGTTGGCTGCACTTAAGACAAAAGCATTTCAAATGTAACATATAGACCATTTTGCCTAATCAAAACCTACACAAAAGTATTTTCAAAATTTAGATAGACTAATGTTAGACAGTATTTTTCAATTGTGACAATATCAGTCTTTTGCATTGTCATAAATTCGGTCACGTTCCATCGGAAAAATGTATTTAATTTTGGACTGAAGGGTATTTCCAGGAAAACAGAGCTTATGAATTAAGTAATTTCTAACAAAAAACTAATTTTCTAAAAAGATGCCCTCATCAATCGGTGCCGACTTATATATTCAGAGCCGGTTCACGTAATCGGAGCCCTTCTTTGTTTTTATCATTTTTACGCTATTTCTTTTCAATTCTTTACCAGCAGCGATTATGAGAGTTTAAAATACTAATTCACGCTTTTAGGACAGCAAACCTCTCTCTTATTTGCTAATTTAATGGCAATAACAGACTGAATCTAGGTTCTTGACGTATTACTTCGGCTACGGTCAACCCACGGCACAAATGATTCAGACAATACTGTACACATTCCACGGCTTTCCGCAGTGTAGAAAACACGTTGAAAGACTTGAGAATTGCGTGACATTCTCCTTTTTTGGAATTTCAAAGACATAAGAACACATAATTACAAAGAATGACAAGCTTACCTCTTTTTCAGTTGTTTTTGAGCCGACAATTTCGGAACCGGAAGACCAACACAACATTTTCTCATCGGAGCCTTTGGCTCCGAATATGAAGTTTCCTGCCCGTGACCATACACAAAAGTTCAGACCAGCTCAAATTGAAGGCATTTGCAGAAGACAAATCCGTCAAAAATGATCCAAATTTGGATCAGAAAAGCTAGAAAACATTGTGGGAAAAGAAGAAAATACTGGTTACCAGCATTTTCTTCTATTGCCACAATATTTTCCAAAGATGTCTCCCTGAGGGCGGTAGAAACTAGGAATTTTTGGTAAAGAGTTAACTCTATGAGATGAAAATAGTTTTGACTCTCCTTTTGAAAGCATGATGCAGACAGCAAGTAAGATGCTGCTCAAGTAATGGGATTTGTACTACAAAGGTGAAAAAAATGATGGAAAAAGGTGAAAGTGCTAGTAACCAGCATTTTCATCTCTTCCAAAGATGCTTTCAAGAGCCGTCTCATAATGCACTGTAAAATCAAGTGGTCTTTTGGTAAAGGTTTAAGTTCTGTATGAAAGTTGTTAAACATTCATTTTCAATAATTGTCCATAAACAAAAGTAAACACACACAAAAAAGACAAGTGATGTTTGAACATTTCATCAGTTGAAGGGCACCCATTCATAATAACATCGTAGAAGATGATGCCTGTAGCAAGATAAGCTCTCTCTCCGTTAATGACTAGATTACATAGACATCCCAGATAATCTCCCTTGGCTTTGATACCCTTTGTGATAGAATCTGAATATGAACAATCAAGGAAAATAAAATGCTCATCAGCAGTTCATGCTGTTTTGAAAAGTATTTCAATCAAATTAGACAACCACTCAATTATCCATGTGTTTCTCATATTCAAAAAGCACTCTATATATCCAGAGAACACAGAAATAAAAACTCGCTAACAGTGTCTGTCCACGTTGAGTTATCCTATGCGCACTGTGGGTAAAGCACAGAAGAGACAGTTCAGTCTTTATCAAACGACAAGAATTAAGACCGTTCCAAATTCAAAGCATTTGCATTGAGACCCAGCATGACCCATTTTCAATCTTGTCCAAGATATTATCAAGGTAAACATTCTAACCTAATCTCTTTAGAGTCCTCATTTCTGTTGTCTCTTTACTAAATGTCTTTAGAGTCTTCATCATTGTTTGTATTACCTAATCTCTTTAGAGTCTTCATCACCGTTGTCTCTGTACCTAATCTCTTTAGAGTCATCATCTCTGTTGTCTATGTACGTAATCTCTTTAGAGTTTCATCAGTGTTGTGTATGTTCCTAATCTCTTTAGAATCTTCATCACTTTTGTCTATGTACCAAATCTCTTTAGAGTTTCAACAGTGTTGTGTATATACCTAATATCTTTAGAGTCTTCATTTCTGTTGTTTACGTACCTAATCTCTTTAGAGTTTCATCAGTGTTGTGTATGTACCTAATCTCTTTAGAGTCTTCATCATTGTTTGTATGTACCTAATCTCTTTAGAGTCTACATTACTGCTGTCTCTGTACCTAATCTCTTTAGAGTTTCATCAGTGTTGTGTATGTACCTAATCTCTTTAGAGTCTTCATCACTGTTGTCTATGTACCTAATCTCTTTGGGGTTTCATCAGTGTTGTGTATGTACCTAATCTCTTTAGAGTCTTCGTCACTGTTGTCTTTGTACCTAATCTCTTTAGAGTTTCATCAGTGTTGTGTAGTGTATGTACCTAATCTCTTTAGAGTCTTCATCACTCTTGTCTATGTACCTAATCTCTTTAGTTTCTTCATCATTGTTTGTATGTACCTAATCTCTTTAGAATCTTCAACACTTTTGTCTATGTACCTAATATCTTTAGAGTCTTCATCACTGTTTGTATGTACCAAATCCCTTTAGAGTCTATATAACTGCCGTCTCCGTACCTAATCTCTTTAGAGTTTAGTCAGTGTTGTGTATGTACCTAATCTCTTTAGAGTCTCCATTACTTTTTTCAATGTACCTGATCTCTTTAGATTTTTTATTATGGTTTGTATGTACCTTATCTCTTTAGAGTTTTCATCATTGTTGTCGATGTACCTAATCTCTTTAGAGTCTTCATCACTGTTTTTATGTACCTAAACTCTTTAGTGTTTTAATTGCTGTTGTGTTTGTACCTAATCTCTTTAGAGTCATCATCTCTGTTGTCTATGTAGGTAATCTCTTTAGAGTTTCATCAGTGTTGTATATGTACCTAATCTCTTTAGAGTTTTTATTATGGTTTGTATGTACCTAATCTCTTTAGATTTTTCATCATTGTTGTGTATGTACCTAATCTCTTTAGAGTCTTCATCACTTTTGTCTATGTACCTAATCTCTTTAGAGTCTTCATCATTGTTTGTATGTACCTAATCTCTTTAGAGTCCTTATTAATTTTATCTAAGTACCTAATTTCTCTTGAGTCCTCATTTCTGTGGTCTATATACCTAATCTCGTAAAAAGGTCATGCCAACTTAACGCTTTGAATGGTGCTGAAAAAAATTGATTGTACGAGTATTTGTTGGATGGCGGTGTAAATAAATGTGGGATCAGAATTTAAAGTGTCTGTTGAACATATTTCGGTTAAAACATCTTAATATTAATTAAGTTTTAGCCATTTAATGTTGTCGCTTGCAAAAGGGAAACATATGCATTTCTACTTTAAACCTGCTATTGTTTATACGTGTTTATACCTTAACGCTTTCTAGGTACCTTAACACGTTGGAAGACATCATTACTGCTTTCTATGTACTAAACACATTTGGACAGACAAAATTGTGGTTATATACTCTTTCATTGCAAAAACAGACGGGCTGACAAACATAATTTCAAGTATATTAACTCTGCCCTTTTTAAGAGAAGTTGGCAGTAGAAGACACTAAAAAATTAACCTGCATAACGACCCGGGCTTTAGCGCAAGGATATAAAAATTGGCATAAAGTAGTTCAAAATAATATCAAGAATATCGCCGTTTTCTTCATAATTTACAGTCATCCAAGAGAATATTTCTATTTGAATTTTGATTGGCAGATCTTCCATACAATACATATTTCTTCATATTCCAAAATTTCCATTTTGTTATAGCGTACGTGAACTCTTTCGAGTTTATATCGAAACAGCGTACTCAAACTCTTCCGAGTTTTAGTTCAACCAAGACTGAACCCCTTGTATTTGTTGTTGTTGTTGTTATTGTTGTTACTTTATCAGGTTGAAGCATAGATTTTGTAACCAGAACAGTTGTGTGCAAAAAGTGAATTAATGAGCATATCTAGAGCAGATACACGGTTGGATACTTTCAAACGCTGATTAAAAAGAAATATAAATTTTTTATCAAAAGGAGGTAATTTCTTTCTTTCTTTTTTTTAATGAATTATAACGACTATTCGATACTTTAGGACAAATGCTATAATTTTTCTCCGACTTTGGATGTTTCTCATATCTTTTTATTTTGGAAAGTGATGTAGATCTATTTAAGGGTTGAGTGCATATTTTTGTGTTACCATCAAGAAATAAAATGCAAATGCCTTATTACTTGATAAATAACGCCCAAAACCCATTCGGCTGCTAAGTGCGACTCAGTGTGCTTTTGCGAACAGTGCACAAAACGTGCAGTATGATCTTTGCAGTATGATCTTTGATCTACACTGTCCGATATAGTATTTTCTTTCCCGCGAAATCAACTTTGAATCTCAATAATTGGGTTTTTGCTATTGAGTAGAGATTTTTGTTTCATTGATTTAGCAGTTTATGGGTTAATAGGAAATTCTCCTGTCGCATTAACATTTTCAAAAGTAAGGAATATATTCTCCCTTTGTGACCTTGTGTTTTGATGCACTTAAGATTAACCTTTAACCTGTAAAATAAATTGAATATAGGATATTTTTTTTTGGGGGGGGGGGTGAAAGATCGAAATTTATAAATTTATTTCGCCACTCGCTAAAATATTACCGATGATGTTCACTCCATGAAATAAATTTCGATCTTTCCCTGGGAAAAAAAATCTATTTATTCCACGCTTCTAACCCCTTTTTTATTCGGACTTTCATTGAAATCCAGTACAGTTGTTTTCGGTTATTCCCCGTGGCGTACCCCCCCCCCCCACACACACACACCAAACAAGGCAATACAATTACTCGTCACAACTCGGCCGATTCCGTACCTACATCTAAGATCGTCTGCATAAAGGAGGTTTCCTTTGTGAAGTACCAAGCACATGATCTTAAACATGGCGGCGCCCATATCGATCGCTTAGAAACGACAGGAGCAACCACGGTGAAGGTATTCACATATATCGATCTGTCAGGCGAAATTGATAAACCTCGCTAAAAACTCAATGTACAAAGTGTGTGCAATTAGGATGATACTGATATAAAATTGTGACTCGTGTTTTCTTTTTTAAGAGGGGCCTTACAATTTTAATAACGGTAAAACAGTGTACTTCCGGCGAAGAAATGTACCGTGTAGGTGCATATCAAGCTACGTGACACAGCCAAGGGACTTGATCACCGGATTACCCGAGGTTTGCCCAATGGCATTACAATATGACGTAAAGCGCGAGAAATGTAGGGTAAATCCGCGTAAATTACGTCATACGCCACGTTGAATGGCACTGTTTACCTTGGTCTGGATTACTTGCCCCTAACACTACATTATCAGTACGGCTGGGTACCAGACTATGTATA